>VZTH01017554.1:66030-391016 GCA_013397815.1 Aleadryas rufinucha | reverse complement strand
TTTTTTTTTTTTTTTTTTTTTTGGTAGTATTCACAGACCCAAAATCCAGCTTTTTTTCCCAGGAATGAAACCCAAGGTGATGCACAATGTAGTTGTTAATTCACGTTCTGATAAATGTAGAGGAATCTTTAAACTCTGTAAAATCTTTGGGCATTTCCAGATGCGGTAAAATCAATGAAATGTCTGTTTAAGTTGATGTTGTTCTCTTATCCATATTTTAGATGTGAGGAAAAGACTGAGTTATATTCATCTCTCCTGTTGGTTTTGGACGAGCTGGACAATAATTACAGCAATATGAGAATGGAAATAAACATGGGCATACCTTTAAATGAACTTCCTCCACTGTCAGTTGAGCTGAAGTTTTCCCCAGTCTCTTCCCTGTACATCCCCTCCAAGGTAATTTCTTAATTGCTTTATGTTTTTAATATAAATTGTTATCTTCACAAAAGTAAGATAAAGCTTTCTCCTTTTTTTTGACAGTTTTTCAGAAAGAGTCTTTACTCTGAGTAAGTAGCTTTCACTTGTTGTTGTACTTATTAAATTAAAATTTGTTATTGTACTTAGTTAAATGAGGAATGAGTTTAAAAGGTGTTAAACTTAGAATTTCTTTATTTCAGGATGTATCTTCTTGTTTCAGGCTGTTTAGCTGAAAGATGAGCGTTGCCCTGTGGGTACAATGATTTTATTTTAAGGGCATTTTTCCTCTGCAGTGTTCTAGTATGCAAACTAGGGAGCGTCTTTACTATCTTTATAGTAAAAGTTTTCAGTGTACAGGTCATTTTCCTGGTTCCCTGCTTTCACTACTAAAAATCTTTCTCTCCAGTCATAATGGCATCTGTCTTAAAAACCAAGCAACCAAAAAAAAAACCCCAAACCACAAAAACCCAAAAAGACTTTGCTGCCTGCAGAGATAATATTAAGCATATAGATAATATTAAGAGATAATATTAAGCTGTTCTGCTAAGGTTATCACTCAGATATGAAGAATGATTGAAAAATAACTTTGTATTTCAGGCAGATACATGATACCACATGTTCAGGAAACACGTCCAGTGACTTTCTGTAAGTGGAGATAAAAAAAAATTTGGCAGTAAGTTTTTACTGAATTGGGTAAACTGTTTGAAATTTCCTGTTAAGCATGAGTAAAGTTAACCAAGAAAAAGTAAAGGCAGTTAATTTGTTCTGTAAATACTTAGTAAAAGTTACACAGATATTTCAAATTGTAAGGAATACATCAGAACATCACACAGAAAGCTATTGATACATAATTAAGAAGCCAAGATTTATTAAGTATGTTTATTTTACTGTGAGCTTTTGGAAATATTTAAGTTACTGTAGAACTTAAAGTGGTTGTGCCATATTTTGTATGAAATTCTCGGATGTGTTTTAGTGATCTTTCAGGCGAAGGGAAAGCTGACTTTGAAGAACCAAAAGTGCAAGAAAAGGGGATTTCTGTCAATATGGTAGGGAATTCTTCGCTGCTGAGTTTTGAGATGTTAATGTCAAGGAGCATTTTCTCCTTTTAGGTACCTGAAAATGTGATCAGAGTCTTCAGGGCTCTCAGCCTGGGATCCTCTGCCACTAATAGCAAATGCAGCTCATATTTCCCCAATTTTAATTGCCTTTTCAAAATAAAATAACTTGGGGGTTCTTGAAGTTGATCAGCAGGTTAACTTTATTAAATTCACCTGCTTCATGGGCTGATATTCTAAAAAATAACTTACAATGAGATGGGAATGCTGTAATGTAACTGAAAGGTGTTTGTAGGACAAGTCACAGACTGATGGTGATGAACCAAGTGCTTCCCCTGAGACATGGGAAGAACAACCTAAAGCTCAGGCTCTGGAACGTGGTGAGTGATCTGCTTCTACTAAAAATAATTCCTTATTTGTGAGCTAAGTTTTTGGGGGAGAAGACAAACCCTGTGTAAAACATATATATGGTAACACAGCTGTCCTTTCTCTGATGGAATGCTTATATATCAGCTATCAAAATTTATTGATAAGTAATAATAGAGAGTTCTATATTATTACTTACATCTCAAAAAAAAAAATTCTACTTAAATTAGAATTCCAAACTAGTTAAGTGTCACCTCTTTGAAATGTAGTACCAGGAGATGCAGGTAGCTGGAATCCTCTTCAGCACAGAAATCTGATACTCATTTATGTATCCATGTATTATGTATACCATGGTTTGAATTTTAACACATTGAATTTTATCCCAACTGCCAAGGCTATGTGAAAAATGAGGAAGGGAGTGAGTATTGGTTTGATGCTAAGGAAGACTTGTCAGTGGCAGATATTTCAGTAATGTGCAAAGAAACGAAAAAGCAACAAGGAAAACAAGACTCGATTGATTCAAGAGGTAAAGTTGTGTGCTTTAAGCTGATATACCAAATAATGGTGTTTATTATTGGAGTAGTCTGTTGCTTGTTTCCAAGTAAACTTGGAAGAAATGCCAGCTGGGTTTTCACACTTACTTTCTCATTCACTAGCCAGTCACATAGGTGGAAATCTTTCTTTTTTTCTCCTCCTCCTTTTTCTGCTTCCTTCCCATGCTGGACTCTTGAGAGTTAGATGCAAATGGTTTGTGTTTGGAGACTTGGGTCACCATGATGGGTCTGGTGAGAAGGCCCAGGGTGCTGAAGGCAGAGAGCTTGTGGGCCTCTTTGTACCAGCCTTCAGCACTGGTACATGTTACTTCAGAGCTGCGTTTTCCTCTGCCTCTTCAGATCTCAGGAAACACTCGGGGAAAAGGTATTTCACAGACTGAACTGCTGTGCTTCTCAGAACACTCGTTTTCTGTTAGAATATTCTCCTCTTTCCCTTAGTTTCTTTTAAGGTTTTCTCTCTAGGCTTTCCAAAATCTACAGAGAAGATCTTAGCTCAAGAAGAGTTAGTAACTCTTTGCTTATTAGGAATGAAGACAGTGGAGATTGGGAATGAACATTCTTCTGTGCATGCTGGTGGCCCGAAACCCTCTGTGCCTGAGGTAGGTCTGTTCTTAATTTGTAGTAGGAATGTCTTCCCTCTTCCTTCTTTCATACTCTGCATTTACTACCAAGTGCCCTGATCTGAAATCACCTACTCAAGAGTTGGCACATTCTTTGCTTGGAGATAATCAAAAGGTGAGTAATTATTACTGACACTCCTTTGCATGGCAGGCTAGGAGCCTTTAATCTTCTTGTCTCGTAACATTTAATACATAGAAAATTATGTTAGGATAGGAAAATGTGTTATATATTGGTAATAAATTTCTGGCATGTGGCAGAAGAGTGAAAGCACCATTTTTTTTGCCCCTGCATCAAACTGTGATACTCCAGCTGTTTTTTCTTAATCCTAGGACAGTTTGGCATTTACCCAGTTGCACTAGATTTTTCATCTTGTAACACCTTTTTTTTTTTTTAATGAAAATGTCATGTGATTTTATACAGGAAAGATTTTGGGGTAAATGGATGGGAAAGAAACTATTGGATTTTTTAGCATAAATCTAAGAAACCTGTATACAAATAGAGTGTTTTGTATTGGCTCAGCTTGGTCCTTGGAGAGTAAAGGGCAATTTAGCAATTGCTGGTGTTGCTCTCATAAACCATATAGATTTGCTGTCTTTGGGGATTTCCCTTTAAACATGTTGGTCCTTTGGGAAAAGGCAATTGGATGTAATTTCAAGTAGCAGGAATAAGATGAGCGTTAAGGTGCCTTCCAACCCAAACCATTCTGTGGGACTAGGATTTTATATTTATTAGTAGGAAAGAGATGTTGTATTACATGTACAACACTTAACCTGTTCATTTTGTCCTTATTTTGATGCAATTGTAGGATCCTGGAGAAAATTCCCTGCAGAAGACATCCACTTATTCCTCTGTTAATCCATCTGGTATCTTTGTTTCTCCTTACGCACTGAACTTGAGCAGCTTCACCAAGTTAATAAAGAGGGTTCAAGAAAGGCATCCAGAGTTTAGCAGGTGAGATATTTGGATTTCTTTTTATGGAGCCAATATCCATGGTAACTAAGTGCTAGATGTGTTGCATAAAATGTGATGTAGTAAACAGTTATTTCTTTAATTCCCACAGAGACGAAATTGTGGAGGCTGTGCAGGAGGTGAGGAAAATCAACAAAGGTGTCCTGAGTGGCTTGGCCATCAGTGCTATTGAGGAAAAGACCTCTGCCATTCTGAGGAAATCGATGCGCTGCTGTAGGCAGGAGAAGCAATGAAAAAGGTGAGATTCCAGCCCACAGGGGAATAAATCCACTTGGGTTTGTGTAGCTCTGTAGCCTGACTAGATTAACTCAGCCTAAAGTCCTGCAGGAGGTACCAGGGTGAATCCACTGGGGCACGGTTTTCTGAGGACTGGGAGCTGTAAACGGGTTGGCTCTGTGCACTCTCTAAAACTTGGTGTGCTGGTGGTTAATTACTGAACTGCTTCCCTGAGCTTCGTCCAGGGCGTTGTCACACACATGCGGTGCAAAGCTGACACCTAACGGCCAGGCCTCGTGTAGCCTTCCATAACGAAATCCCAGCACTGGCTCAGTTCTGGTTCCAAACGTTGATGGTTTCTGTCTGGTGTCTGAGGGCCGGCTCTGGACTGGAAATGTGACAGAATCAGATTGTGTCTTGTAGTTCTCTCACACTGATCCCTGTGCACGATCATGTGGCACTGCAGGAAGCTGCAGCAAGCCAAACATGCTGAAACCACAGCCCAGAATTCCACGGATGTGTCTGTCTATCCATCCTTGTTTTGGTCTCCTCCTCAGCTTGGTGCTCTGCTTGCTTTAGGTACCTCCTAGCAATGTCCACTACCAGGTTTGCTCCAAAAAAGAAAAGTCTTCATATTAATCTACTGTCTGACATTCACAGGACTGCAGATAGGGACAGAAACTCATTCCCAAAAAACCAAAATCTTATGCTTGGAAGCATTTTCAGTCAGCAAGGTTTTAACAGCCTCAGAATGTGTTGTGCTTTCCTTGTGGAGTGATTATTTAGTTTTTAAGTGGTGCGTGGGCTCTGCAGTCGTAATTGTTCCTATTACAGTATTTTTCTCCTGTTGCTTTCTGAGGGAGATGATGACGTAGAATGATTTTTACTTCTATCATGAGGGAGGTGTGAAATAGCCAAGTCATTAGTAAGTAATGGGGAGAAAAAGAATCCCCATCTTTCCACAGTAAGGAACAAGTATTTAAGAGAAGGTGATATTGCCCAAAGCTCACCTGTACTAACTCAGTCTCTTTGTTGTACTTTGTTCTAGATCCTGCTGCAATTGCTGCTGGAAAGAGCAGCCTTGTTTACTGTCAATAAAGGTTAAAATTTGTTCTTCAGAAAAGTTGAGCCAATATTGTGCTGTTTTCTGACCTTTTCTGCTCCCTATCCTCATGGCAGAGCCACTGTCAGAGCCCTGGCTTTGTGCTGTGCCCTTGGTCCTGGTGCTGCAGGTGCCACCTCAGCTTTGGTGTCCTCCTCGTGTATCAGGATGAAAGCAGCCCCAGGCTTTGCTCTGCTTACCAACAGCTGTTGCTGTTTCTGTTTCTGTTCTCCAGCCTTGGCTCTGTAATTAGGCAGGTGTTAATAGTTTAGGCAGAATTGGCTCTCTGGCCTTCGAGCTGTTCTGTTCATCTTGGGAAAGCAGAAGGGTGCACGATGTGAAGGACTCCGAGTTAGCACACTGCGGTGTTCCTTCACATTTCCATTTTTATTGATCTCCCTTTGAAAGGGAGAGCTGACTTCAAGTGCGAGAGACCCGATTTGTGGGGCAGTGACCTCGCTGCAGGCAGAGTCCTCCCCTGCTCCCAAGGGCGTATCTTGATCCAGAGCACCTGGGAGCACCAGGAGCCCGGGCAGGCTCTGCTGCTCAGGCACAGCTCGGTAACGAGCTGCAGGTGGAGCTGTAGGAGCTCAGGAACGATGTTATACTCGGTTAAAAAATAAAAAGAGGAAACCACAAAACATTTCTTTTCTCCTTAAAATCGCGTTGCATGTGTATATTCAATACTACGAAAGGGGGAAGGTAACATTTTTTAGCTAGGGAGAGATTTCCTCGGTGGAGATGGAAGCCGGGCTAAGGACAGCGCATGAGGAAGGACTCCGTGCTTTCCTTCGGAACTGTTTGCTCTCTTTGCCGCGGTTGTGGGCTGCGGTGGGGAGATGGCGATAAGGAGAGCCTGGGCTCCATCCCGCCTCGGAGCGGTTCCCCCTCCTCCGCCCCGTGCTGGCGCCGGGGGAGCGGGGCTGGAGGCGGGTGGGAGCGGGGCTGGAGNCGGGTGAGGCTCCCCGGGATTCCTCTCTGCGCTGGGCACGGGCGCGCAGCCCCGGCCGCCTCCTCCGCGCCTTCACCGCTCTCCCTGAAACCCGGCGAGGCTCCAGCCTGGCTTCACTGGCGACACAGCAGTAGGGAATCAAAAGAAGAAATTATTCCAGGGCGCTGGGACACAGTAAAACATCGCGCTTGGCCTCAGGAGCTGTGAGGTGGTGATGCTGTGGGACACAGCCCGCTTTGTGGGGGATTCCCTGCTTGCTAGGTGAGATGTACCGAGGCGTGCTCGTTCTGCCTCCCGTCCGTGCCTTTTGTTGCAAATGTTTAATTACTGCCCTTGGAATCTCTGTCTTGCCTTTCTTGAGCCGCAGGGAAGAGGAGGCAGCCAGAAGTGCGCCTTCAAACAGGCTTCTCTAAGCTGAGGTTGGATGTTCTGCGATTTACCGGTGATGGGGTTGGAAATGCTTGCGTTGTGTGGTTGTTTCCATGGGATGCAGCGTGCCTCGGTTTCTTTGCCGCTCCTGGCATTTCAGTGCAACAGGTAGAGATTTGTGCCGTGCTTGTCACATGTGAATCCACAGCAAAAGCTCTGAGGGATGTTGGTGCTGTGTAAAGTGTGTTTGTTTAAGGTACTCCGGAGGGAAACCGCACACCGTCATCCTAACGCTGATCTACAAAATCAAAGTGTTCCTTGAGGAGGCACAAATTTCTCCTTCTCTCCCTTCCTTCCCCTGTGCTGGTTTTCTCCCCCAAGCCCTGGTGCATAATGCATTGAGCCGTGCTGCACATAATGAGCTTATGTGTACCATGTAATTAACTATTTACTACTCCTCAGCTGTGCAGGGGCAGGAGCAGGCTGTGCCCTTGGACGAGGCACATTCCCCTGCTGGTTTGCAGGGAAAGGCTGCACGTCCCTGGCTGCAGAACCCTGTGCAGGGAGCACTAACTGCTGCTAGCTAGGATTTGTCTCTGCTCTCTTTTCCCAGCCCGTCTCCTTTTCCTGACCCTCCATTCTCTTGGCTGGGGAGCTGTAACTTTTAAAAGTATTCCAGGTACTCCAGGCTGCTCCTTTCCATCTCCAGCAGGCTTGGAAGCAGCAGGATGCTGCCTCTTGTATGAACCACTTGCCCCGTGGCAGCTAATCTTGGTGCTGTGGATGTGTTTTCCCTACATTCTCCTCCTGGGATTTTTTTATTTTGAGCACATTCAACAAAAAGACCCCCTCTTTTTATGCCTTTCGGCTTTTACAGCTCTGCACACAGTCAAGGCTGCACTGAAATTGCAAGTGACAACTGTGTGCCCAGAAATCACAGTGGAGTCTTAAATTTTGAGGTCACCGATGCTTCTGAGCATCAGTGATGCACTGATGCAGGTGTTTTAAAATGAGAAATTTTTTTTTAAAAAAGGATTTTTTTTTAGACCCTTCCCTTTCTCTTAAAGCTCAAGCTTTAAGTAACTTCACAACTCGCTGCAGCCTATAAAAAGCAGTGGTGGTCATGGAATCAGCCATCCTGAAAACCCCAGTCTCGTTCAGCAGGCCAGGGATCCAGCTGTACCCTAAGGTAACCACTTCCATTACGGTAAAATGAGGCTTTTTTCTGGTTTTTGGCTGCAGCTTCCTGCAGAGGCTGCTCAGGGAGGAGGGGATGAGCCAGGCTCTTGCTATTACTGGGGCAGTGATGATTGGCAGCACACAGAGCTCCGTGCTGTATTTTGGTGTTTAAGGGCAGTGCTGGGCTGCTGGGATTTCTTTTGGGTTTAGATAAATGTATTGCTGCAAGAGATAAGAGGGAATTGCAAGTAATGTCAGTAAACCATTAATATCTCCTTGATTCCCTGCATCTTCTGTCTGTGCTTTGCAGCGTTGTGTTTGCACAGTCTACAGACAGTTATGCTTTCTTAAAAACAAAACTTTTGGGCACTGTTTATGATCTCCCGTGGAAAACAGGAATTAAAGTCTTCTCTCAGCCCAAAGCACACTCAGTAATGCCTGCCAGTGATTTCAGTTTGAGTGCCTCCTTTATCAAAAGCTAAAGCTTCCTTTAAAGTCGAATTTAGGACTGCAGCCTCTCTGGGAAAATCCTCCTCAATATTTAGAGTGTGCTCTGTTAGAAATCCTTGACAACAAAGTAAAACATTCCTCCTCCCTTTCAGAGCGTCTCTGACATGGAGAGGGCTCGACACTTCCTATGCATTAAAAGAAAAGCTTGTGGATAGGGACAACAAAATTGCCTCCGCCCTGTAGTTTCCTGTACTGCTCACATACGTGCCAGCTGTATTCCTACAGAAACCAGTGGCACACGGGTTTGGTGGGCTGGCTGAAGGCTGTGATCTGGTCAGGAAGCCTCTTGGCTGTGAGAAATAGGATTGTATTTATTAACTCTGAAACAGTGCTGAATTTAAGAGCCGTGAAGCACTGGCGCCGTAACCTCTCGTTCGTGCTGACCCGAGAGGCTGCGGGTAATGAAAATACAAGTGCTGTGACCCGGATGGAATGAAATTAGAGACCTCAGAATGGCTAAAGATGGGGCTCGCATCCTTTACGTTTCCACAGGGCTAGAAATCTACTTTGGGGTTATGGCACAGTTGAGGGAGGTCTTGGAGAACCGCGGGTGGGAATCTGGAGTTACTGCTCTGCTCTGGCAAGTTCATTCTGCCTCCCTGACTGGATGCAAAGTCTGGCTTTGTCGTCGTTTGGGGGAGGTTTGGGCTCCAAAACCATGGTTGTGGTCACAGTCCTACCCAGCACAGACCCTGCACCAAGCAAGGACTGAAGACACCACTGGGGTGGAGGGAGAGGAGCATTAAAACCCATTAGAGGGGAAAGGCAGCATTTCAGCTCGCTCAAATAGCTAAATGCCTTTTTCTCCTCTAAAATACAGCCATGGCTGAGGTTTGCCAGGTCAATTCCTGCTGTGGGTGGGTGAATACCAGGGAATCCTGGTCCCTGGCTGCCTACGTTGTGCTGCCTACAGAGCTGGCTGCTTTTAATCATCAAATCCACTAATGAAGCCGCTGCATGGTTCCAGTCCCTTGTCTCTGTGCTTCTACAACATGAGCTTTTGGGGATTTGAAAGCACATCCTGACGCCTCAGGGAAGCACCCCCGTGGGGAGGCAGGCAGCAGCCTGGGTGAAAACTCCCCAATTTCAGCCAAGGGTGATCCCCCTGGGCTTCCCTGTATCCTTTGGGTAACGTTTGCTGGGTGAGCAGCAGCACTCTGTGTGGGTGAGTTGCAGAGAGGTGCAAAATCTCTATGTGCTCTTCAGCTGGAAGGAAGGGAAACCACATCGAGAAGTCTCTGTTGAAAAGGAAAAGAAATGATTCCAGTAATTCCCAGACTGCTCACGTGGCTCAGCAGCAGATTTTAGTCTGGAAACTCTGTTTTGAAAGTATTTAGTGAAGCTGCTGTTGTGTGCAGCCTGTGATGGGTGCACCAATGTGACAGTGAGGATATTTATTTTGGTTTTCTCCCTAACAAATTTTTATGTTTACTCTTTATGTGCTGCTTCATGGGTGATTTGCTGGGTTGCCCAGGCAGTGATTTTTTTATCTTGAAGGTAATTCAATAAAATGTTTGATAGTCCCATGTAGCAGAAAATCCGTGTTTAACACACACTGAAACCTGAACCAGCAGGATCACAGTGTGTTGTCTCCAAACCAGTGCCAGGCACTTTCAACCTTGGTGTTACTTTCCCCTGTTCTTATTTTAGCCTCAATCAACTGAAATAGCTGAAGGAAAAAATAATCCCAGGGTGGAAGGAGAGTACATTTGCCTTTAGCACATTCCTGAGATCTGGAGTGTCGTGGCTGCTCGTCTCTCCCGGGCTTTGTGCACCAGGACCAGCCTGGCTTTGAGACCAAACCGACATCTGTGGCATCCAGTGCTTTGTTGATGTTTTAAAAATAGCTCTAAACCCGGGTCGAATGCTGGGTTAAGGTGTTGGGATGGGGATGTTGGACACCACAATCCTCCCTGGGAATGCAGGAGGGATGTGGCTGCTTCCCTTCAGCCCCTGGATTCGGGGTGCACAGAATCCAGTGGGGATCGCTCCTTTCTTCCACCCTGCTCTTGTGAACAGGGATTTGATAGTGGCCACGGCCAGAGATGATTTGAGCTCGGGGTGGATGAAGTTAGGGCTATACAGACATCGCCAGTGCCTGTCTAAAGCCTGTGGTTTTCCTCCATTAATTCAATCAAGAACTGTTTTCCAAGAGACCCCGCTATTCAGCAAGGATATAATTATCTTTGTAACTAACAGCTCGTGGCAGATTTTTCCCTCCCTTGATGTGCAGTAAGCCAGCACTTGGATTTCAGCATGCCTGGCTTGTGATTTCCTTTCTCCTTCCTCCCTTGTCGGCTGCTCCTGATTTTATTTTACCTAGCAAGTGAATTTTGGCAGGGAAATAAAAGTATTTGTCATTCTGTCCTCTGCAGAATCAAGTCTAAGGACATGTAAGAGAAGTCCATTCCTGGATATGTGCTTGGCAGCCTCTGATGGGTAGCAAGGACATACCATAACTTATGCTGAGACAGGTGGGAAACTGAGGCAAGGAGAGAAAGATCCTGGTCCAATTTCTTGGAGCAGCCTATTTCAGTGTATTTAATGGTTAATATTATTTAACAGCAATGCTTTATGGCATTGATGTGACCCTGTGACCCAGCTAAGCAGGACTGCCCTGCACTGGGCTTCACAGTACAAACCTTTATTTTGCATTTTCATTTTAATCCCATATTCTATGTCCTACAGGAGCTGTTATGTGGAATCTTTGAATGGTGTAAATTACCCTTCCTTTGGGGAAGGATTGGCTGTTGGAGGTGCTTCATAAAATACTGAACTTGAAAGAGGAATAACACAGTGCAGTGGTACCTCTGTTCCCCAGGCATCTCCTAAGCTCCCAAAACCCCCCAGACAGGCTTTGCTTTCAGGCAGCTGGCTCCTACCTCAACTTCAGCTAATAATTCCCTGGCAGTTATTTTTAGGCAGTTTATTTTGTGCCCTCTTAGGATGCTTGGAATAGCTATAAAATGACAACAAAACCTCAAGTATCTCCATCCTAGCAAAAAGTAAATGCCTACAAATCATCCAAGTACCAGCTTGAGGGATAAATCACTTCCTTCCTTTGCAGGCACAACAGGATGCCAGATTTAAAACCTGGGAGCTCCTTTTGAGTTTGATGGTGATATTCAGCTGCATGCAAAATACCTCATTAATGCTGGCTGGGAGAAAAAGCAGCTTTCTCTTTATTTAGCTTAGTGTGATGAAATGAAGGGAATAGCCATTCCAGGAGCAGGGATGAAGTCCCCCTTTGCTACACCGAGCTAATATATCAGATTAAAGGCCTTCAGGTTCTGGGTGCACTTCTCCTTCATATGAAAAAGAGCCTTGTGGGATGGACCTCAGAGGGCTCTTCAGGCCCACCACACCATGTGCTACATTCCCTAAGAGGTGGAAACCTCGGGCCCCTTTGGAAGCTTTCCACAGAGCCAGGTCCCTGACAGGGGCCTGTCCCCAGCTTGGCTGAGCAGGGACTGACTTTCTCTCCTGACTGTGGATCCAATGCCCACTGTCTCCCAGGCCAGCAGGACGTTACAGGGCGTTTCATCCATGGCACCTCCCACCACGGGGAGTATCCTAACCCTGCCTCTTCTCATTTGAAGTTTTTCTCCTGCCATGAGATTTTTTTCCCCTCTCAGCCTGTGTGATTTCTCCCCCACTCACGTTTCCTTGAGTTCTTTTGTGGCTTTGTGGTAATGAAGCTGTTGGACAGGCAGAATTTGGGATGAGCTTTCCATGTGCAGAGCTCCCTGGGGAGCTGCAGGAGGGCTCTGTCCCCATGTCCGTGCTGTGCTTGTGCTGCTCTGTTCAGGCAGTAGCTGTGTGGGTTCCTTCTGCTGCTCCATCTGCAGCCCCCTGGAGCACAGGGCAGGCAGAGAGGGGGAGATCCTCCTTCTCTTCTCCCAGCTGAGTGTTGGCAGCCTGTCCAAGACATCCTGGGATCAGCCTTCCCGGTGCTTGGAGACGGGCAGATCTTCCCCCAGCTCCCAGCATCTGCTCCAAAATCCTCACTGTGCCATGATTCAGCGATGTGTTGTAAAATCCCCACTCCCCTTCAGCACATAAAAGCCCCCGAATCCCATTAATTCCCTTTTAATTTACACCCTGAGTGGCTGTGTTGGGAGAGAAAGTCCTGCAGATTAAGGGACAGTGCCACAACAGTGGCAGGGGAAGCAGAAGCTGCCTGGTTTGGGGGCCTGAGGATACTCCTGAAGCATCCACGAGCAGGTTTGGGATGGGATGATCCCATGCAGGTCTCTCTCTCCCCCATGATCACCGGCAGGGCTGGGACCCTTCCATCCATCTCCGGTCCCAAGCTCCTGCACAGCCCCTGGAGCCGCTGCTGGATCCCAGTCCCTGTCCTGAGCCAGCCGGGCAGGGAGGAGAGACTTCAAAAATACATTCCCCGTGCAAATCCCGGATGGAAATAGCCCTGCTGGGGCTCGGAGGTTTCATCTGACTGCAGGGGCACAGCCCAGGCTGTCAGCAAGGGGAGCTGTGAGCAGGTGGCTCCTGAGGAAGGCACAGTGCTGGGCCAGCCACCCTGCTGTCCCCAACCCCAGCATCTGCAGCTTTCTGTCCCAGCTCAACACCAGCTTAGTTGTTTCCCGGTGAATCCAGGGCTGTTTGCAAGCTCTGAAGCCTCTGCTGAGCTGGTGGCTGCCAGAAGCAGCCCCAGTGGAAGGTGTTTTTAAGCAGAGGGTACCAGACCCTTCCAGGCTTCTGCAGATGCTCGAAGGGCAAATTTTTCCATTTTTGTGCCTGCAAACAGGGATGTTTTTCACTCTCATCTTCTGCCTCCTGCCCCATGTCCTCTCCCCACCCTCCCGTGAGTGTTTTATTCTGCAGCCGAGTCCAAACCACGAGGCTTGTTTTCAATAAAACAGCAAAACCAGCACATTGAAGAGGAGAGGAAACCAGCCCGTTTCCATCTGGGGCTTGTTGAGAGCACTGATAATTTCTCAGGGGAGGGCTGAGAATTTGGGAGAAGCCCAGGGGAAGACACTGGGATGTTTGTTCTCAGAGCCCAGAGCTTTGGTGGTGCCACGTGTGCCTTGTCCAGTGCCAGCCCTGCTGTGTCTCTTGGCAATTATCTGCCATCTTTGGGGTTCAGCGTTTGGATGAATATCTCTCACTTCCAGCTCTTTGCTGTGGAGCCCTGAACAGTTTCCCCCCAAAAAATCCAGACAGTCCAGCCAGATGATCTGGTGAATTCTCTGCTTATGTTGTCAAATAGTTTCATCCTTCACCCAGCACTGTCAGGGGTACTTGCAGAAATGCCTGGGAAACGGGAACATGCCATGCTGTGCTAGTCTGAAATTCCCAGATCTGTTCTCAGGCTCCAGAGCCCTCCCAGCCTCTGCTTCCCTCTGGGGTTGATTGCACATCCCAGCAAGACGAGCCCAAGAATTCCTGGAACACTGAGGAGAAAAAGGCCAGAGAACAGGGAGTTGTGCAGAGAGATACTGATGTGAAATGCGGGATGTTTCTTGCAGAGAAAGCTCAGGGATTTTTGCTGGTGAACCATCACTGTGACAAATGTGTGGGCTCACAGCAGTGGCAGGAGGAGGGGGTGGTGTCCCCAAAGCTGTTTCTGGAGGGGTGGCCCAGAGCTCTTGGTCCAGGCTCCAGCTCCGAGAAGTGCAGTGTAGGAAAGTCCAGCTGCCTTCCTGAAATTTTTGTAACAATTCATGACCAACACTGTTTTTCTGCTGAAATAAATGCATGACAGGCTTTTTGCAGGACTCAGGCTGAGTCCTGGTGGATGCGTGCTGGGACTCTCCAGGACATCAATCTCAGGGCAATCATGAGGATCTGGGATGGCTGCAAAAGCCATCCCTCCAATCTCCTCCTCACCACCACTCTCCAGGTGTTTCCGTTGCGAAGGATCCTTAAAATTGCATCTTCTAATAGGCAATCAGGGATGCTTTCAGCAGGGAAGGTTGTTCATCAACAGTTCTCGTGATAGGAGAAGGGGGAATGGCTTCCCACTGCCAGAGGGCAGGGTTAGATGGGATGTTGGGAAGGAATTCTTCCCTGTGAGGGTGGGGAGGCCCTGGCACAAATTGCCCAGAGCAGCTGTGGCTGCCCCATCCCTAGAAGTGTTCAGGCCAGGTTGGATGTGGTTTGGAGCAACCTGGGGTAGTGGAAGGTGTCCCTGCCCGTGGCAGGAGGTAGAATTGGATAAACTTGAAGGTCCTTTCCAGCCCAGTCTCTTTCAGGATTTTATGATTCTCCATGTCTGTGTGGCACCTAAAGACCCAGCAGAGCTTTGGAGCTACTGTATGGGATGTTCCCAGAGGACTGCTGCATTCCTGCAGCTCTCAATGCCATTTTTCCTGAGGGAATGGGAACGATGGGGGCCCGTGAGAGGGGAGCTCTTGGGAGGCAGCTCAGCCTTGGTACAGTTGAGTTTTGGAGCTCAGTAACTCAGCAGCTCCTTGCAGCCTTCACAGATGGATGCTGCTGAGTACAGAGCCGTGACTGCTCTGGAGCTCAGTTATTTACAGCTCACTGCAGCTGACTTACACCATCTCCATCAGCAGGGCTGAGGGCAGAAGGAGAACATTCTGGAATGAGAGCCAGGAGATAGAAAAACACCTCCCTGCTTTTTTCCCCCCGTTGTTACAAACTCTGAGCCTGTCCCAGTCTGACCTGGGGTTGGGGGATATCTATAAAGCAGCAGGGATCTGTGGGGTGAGGTGGGGACCATGTGGAGACATGGCAGGAGCTTCTCACTTTGACCTTAAAATGTGCAATTACAGCTAAAGTCAGTTCTCCTGGTCAGCTGAAAACAAAAGAGCTTTTCTGCCTCGCTGTGCCCAGCTCCATCCCTGCAGCAGTGACACAACAGGCCCGGTTGGACCTTGCTCCTCTCGAGTGCGAAACAAAAGAGCCCTTCACCATGTCCAAAATTAAATGTCCTTGGAAAAGGTCACTGGTTGATGGCTCTGGTTTCCCTGGTCCCTGGGGCAAAGGGATTTGCAGAGCCCACGTGGAGGTGTGGGAGATACAGTGGGAGAGGTATCTTCCAGGAGCAGGTCCTGGTGGGGCAGGCAGAGCTCCTGGGGAGCACTGAGGAGGGAGGACAGCAAGGTGCTCACCTGCCTCTGAAGGACCTCCAGAGCTGCATCTTCTGAGCTGCTGTGATTGGCAAGTGCTTAAAGCTCCCCAGGGTTTGGTTTTCATTTGGTTTGGGTTGGTTTTTTCTTTTAATAGTAGGACCAATTTTCATGCTGGCTACCAGCTATCCGTGGCTTGCAGCTACTTGAGGCCAGTTTGTGGTTCTCAGTTGCTTCCTCCTCATGGTTTATTTAGTGTTTCTCCTCTCTCCACTCCAGGTTAAGGTGTTTTCCTCCAGGTTCATTCTGCATAAGCAGCTGTGTGGTCATCAGGAAACATTTGGGCCTCCCTAAGGATAATTGTGTGATTGTGTCTAGGCTCATCATAAATGAGAGTGGGGAGGAGCAAAGCCAGGCAAAATGCAGCCTTGCCATGCTTGGTTAACTTCTGCTTCTCTCTCTCCTCGTGCTGCATCGCTGCTGAATTTCCTCAAGTGGCTTTGTCTTCCTCAGTTTCTCTCCGTGCTCATGTCTCACTCATTTCTTCCTGGCTCTGTTTCCTCCCGTGCTCCTCAATCCCCTTGGCTGCTCATCCGTCTGCTTTGTAATCCATTCTCCTCCCCTCTCTCCCTTGTCCTTTTGCTGTGCTCTCCTCTCTGCACCTGACACATTCCTCAGCAGCATTTTCTCTGCAAGCTGCTTGTCCAGACAAATGATGGCTGTGATATTTACAGGGCACTTGCCCTTCACAGTCCAGTGCATGGACGTCACCGAGGGGTGAACCCCAGGGTGGCTCCTGAGCCTCCCTTGGATGCTGGTGCTCGCTCAGCCGTGTCACTCCTTCACTTGACTTATCCACATTGGAGGGGATAGGAAGGAGAGAAAAGCCTCCTGGCCATCAATCATCCTTGAGCCTGCCTGGACTGAGATTTGCAGTCCAGGCCTCATGTAAAACTATTGCAGCTTTCCTTCTCCTCCTCCTTCTTTTTCTTCTCTTGGTGCTTTGTTTCAGCATCTCAGACCCTCCCATTTGGGAGCAGGACTTGTCTCTGGCTGAGGTCGTGCCCCTGGCTGGTATCAACTGGCGAGAGCTTCAGATTTTGATAAACTCAATTTTATTATTGCAACAGTGAGGGTTTAATGCTCTTAACTTCTCTTGGCTCAGTAACTCCCATGGTCTTACCTCAAGTCAGGCCAAAGTGGCTGCTGCTGTTGGAGGCAGCATGGGAGCCCTGCACCCATCCAGGAAAATCAGCCAAGGCTCTGGGGGCCCTTCCCACCCAAATTCCCCGCAAGTCCTGACTTCCCACCCATTGCCATGGGATGGATGCTGGTACCTAAGTGCTCTGAGGATTTTGGAGGCTGCAGAGGGATGGTGTCCCATGGTGATGTCCCTTGGCTGCTAAATAAGCAGCTCAATTCTGTTGTGTTAAAAAAATCAGATAAAAATAAAGCACAGAGTTATTCACACGTAGCAAAAAATAGATCTGGTATGTGGTGCCTGCCTGCAATGCACTCCAGGAGCTGCAAAGGCACTAGCTGGCACTTTGGGACCAAAGGAAAGCTATTATTTATAGCCAAGCTCACTTAATCATTCTCCCAAAGAGTTGGGTTTTTTTCCCTTCTCTTTGTAGCATCATTGTCCTTTTCCCTTTCCCCTCACCAGCAACATTGCACTGATTGTCCATGAGCCTGTAAGCAGCACCTTCTTCTTCCCTGTTTTTAAAGCAGTTGCAGGGACATGTTCCCAGAAGGGAATTCAATCAGCACTGTACAGCCAGGGATGGATATGATGGATTTCCCTGTATCTGTCCCTGTGCTCCATCAGAAGTGGATATTTGTTCCCAAGTGTGGCAGGTCATTTTTCAGGGGTCAGCAGCAGGGATCTCTTGAGGTTATTCCCCAGCTTCCCCCACACCCTTACTTGTTTTTTAAGCCCAAAACCTGGACGTTTGAAACCCAAAGGCATTTCAGGCTATCAGCAGAAAATAAATCCACATCCTTGCTAATTTATGAGTTCCCTGCCATGTCTTGGAATAACTGATTGATCAGTGCCAGGCACTTGGAAGGGTGCAGCGTCCCAGGGGTGTGAGGAGGGAAATAAACCTGGGAGAAGGAGGCTTTGAAGATCTGGGGTTGCTCTGGTGTCAGCTGTGCTTTGGCAGGTGCCTCTGGGTGTGAAGCTGGGGGCCTGTGTGGGACAGGGAGCTGTGGTGGTGCTGTGACCCCCCAGCAGAGCCTGACCCTGCGTGGCCCCGGCCTGTCTTGCAGCCCAGCACTTCATCGCGGCCACGGCGTGCCAGGAGGCCGACTACAGCTGGATGATCCGGCACTACTGCCTCAAGCAGTTCCAGCTCAGCATGGAGGGCATTGGCCAGCGCCTCTGGTGCGACTGGGACGAGACCGTGGGGTAAGTGAGGTCCCTCTGCTCCTCCCTCTCTCCTGCTCCCATCTCTGGTTTTGGGGTGTCAGGGTGTCAGCGCTGGGGCGTGTTTCACAGGGGGAAACACTGATTTCACTCTGCTTTGCTGCTGATGCTGCCCTGGCTCTGTCCCTGCAGGGTCCTTAAGGGGCTTCTCCAGCCTGGAGAGGGGCATGAGATGGGTTTGGAGGGGAGAGCAGTGGATATTGTCTACCCAGACTCTGGTGAGGTTTTTGGCACTGTCTCCTGTAAGATCCCCACAGACAAATTTGTGCTGGATGAGGTGGGTTGGGAACTGTCAGAACAGCCAGGCCTGGGGGGTGTTGGTCATTGGCCAAACACTGGTTGGAGCACGTAAGGGTGTGTCCCAGGGGTCAGCACTGTCCTGCTTAACCTCTTCATTAGTAGTGTGGGTGATGGGATGGGGTGTAACCCCAGCACCTCAGATGACACCAAATTGGGAGGGGTGGGTGACACACCAGAGGGTTGTGCTGCTGTCCACAGGGATCTCAGCAAGCTGGGAACCTCCTGAAGTTCAGCAAAGGGAAGGGCAAAATCCTGCACCTGAGGAGGAACAGCCCCAGGCACCAGGACATGCTGGTGCTGCCCAGAGACAAAGCAGAAAAGGGCCTGGGGGTTCTGGTGGGCACCAGGTTGAATATGAGCCAGGAAAGTGTCCTGGTGGGAAAGCATGGGCACAAACTGAGGCAGGGGAGGTCCCCTCTGGACACCAGGAAATGTGTTTTCAGTGTGAGGGTGGCCAAACACTGGCACAGATCTCCCAGGAAGGATGTGGAATCTCCATCCTTGGAGATACTAAAAAACCAGCTGAACACGGTCATGAGCAACCATCTGTAGGTGGCCCTGCTTGAGCAGGGGTGTTTGGACAAGGTGAGGTGGATCTCCAGAGGTCATCTCCAGCCTCAGCCATTCTGGGATTAAAGAGGCACTCAACCCAGCCTAAGCAGGGTTTGGAAGTCAGGGTGGCGGTCATGCTCCACCACACAGCAGTGGAGCTCCAGTAGGAGAAGACCATGGCTCTGCTATGTGCTAGGAATTGATGGGTTAATGAAGAGGCAGATTGGGATCCCCATCATGGGGGCTTCTGCTGCCTCACAGCTTGATGGACATATTTCCCGTGAGATTTTGCATTTTTCTCAGCATGGTTCTCCAGACAGTTCAGAACATCCTAACTCAGCATGAAAACCCCATAACCCACTGAGATGCCCTCAAACCCTGGCTGTGAGAAAACCCCAGGCTGTCCCACCAGAGCTGCTGGCTCAGCCCCTGCTTGCAGAAGTTGTGTGTTGATTTTTCCAGGCAACTAGAGGGAGAGGCTGGAATGGTATGGCATGGCAGCCGCCTGCTAAGCCTCCTGTTTGTAATCAGTGTCAGGGAGTCAGCCATGATTTATGACTTGGGAGCAGCAGAGATGCAGCCTTGCTTCCCTGGTGGAATGCTTGGGAGCATCTCTGTGGGATGAGGAGGGTGATAAGGGAACCTTGCTCAGTGCAGCCCCACCAGGGAGACTGGGGATGTTGCATATAGGGAGTGTGCTGCTCTGAGGGGATTTGTTGGGTTTTTAGGGGAAATTCCTTTGGGTTTGGTTTTATTTTTATTGCAAACAGGGCTTTCTTTGGATTAGCTCTTTACTATTTATAATCAGCAGAGCTGAATCTTTTGGTACCACCATGGTGTAAATCTGCTGAGATGGTTTTGATTGAAGTTGAAAGACTGGTCAGGGGTGGCTGTGTGTTGGCGAGAGGGCTTGAGAAAATAACTCCCCTTTTTCCCCCTTCAGCTGACTTTCCATGTTGTGCCATGGCCTTTCCCTGGGAAAATGAAGCAGCGGAACAAAAATGAGCTCATGTGACACCAGTGGGGATGGGGGTCATCTGGAAATAGGGAGCAGATGGTGCTGTGTGCCATGAGCTGTTTTGCACAAAAATTAAGAGGTTTTGTGAGACTTTGGTGATTTCCTTCTTTGTGGCCCTTTCTTCTGTGCCAAATTAAAAGCTACACACGTGTGTGTAGCTATCTTTTGGTCCAAGGTTGGACTCCAAGATCTTAGAGGTCTTTTCCAACCTTAATGATTCAACGGTTCTTTGATTCTAAACATACCATTTTGTTTTCCTTCCCCTTGATCTGTGGCAGAATGGAGGGGAAGAAAAGAGAGCTGAAAGACTGTGGGAGATTTCTGGTTCTGAGAAGCCTCATCTGGTGCTCAGAAATGCCCAGGGCTGCTGATGTTGCTCCAGCCCTCACCATCTTGTTCTTTATCTCACACGTCCTGTTTGTCTCCTAAATAGCTGCAGCTAAACTCGTTACCCTTGAGGCACTTGGAGGAAATGTTGATAAGCTTGCAGGGTTTAATTTGATTGCCTGAGTCCATTTGCTCCGTGCAAACACATGGCTCAGGGTTATTTGAGAGATGACATTCCTCTGATCCTCTTGTGCCTTCAGGACATTGGAAAAATTGGGTAGAAATAGCTCAGTTACTGCAGTAAATCAGCTGCAAGGATTTGGGGTTTGGGTGGGCTCACTCATCACATTGCTCCCTGGATGTGTGTGGGTATCACCATCCCCTTTTTGGGGGAAGGGAAGGTGTCCCAGCAGGAGTGGGCAGGGAGTGGCATAGCTGGCTGATCACCCCTCTGGCTTTAGGGGAAGGATTTGTCTTCCATTAGCTATGAGACAAAGAAACTGAAATAAAGCACCTGCCTAGAGCCTGTTCTCTCCAGATCTTCCCCCACACCAAGGCATTTTGATGTTTGAAACCTGTCTGAAACAAGGAGAAACGCTGGGAGGTTTTGCTTCTGTACCACCACCAGCATCGTGTTTGGAGCTCTGATTTCCTGGATGCAGCATTTAGCAGGGAAATGCCCCTAAGTTCCATCATTTCCTGCTCAACTGAGGATGGCACAATGGGAACATCTGGATAAATGAATTGTCTCAGCAGAGTTTGTAATCGTGGGCCATTTGTCCTATTTACAGGCGGCAGATGCTGCTCCCATCTCGCCCTCAGGGGCATTAGCTGGGCTCTTGCACCGCTGCTCCTGCTGTGTTCTGGTGTAACCGAGGGGTCTCTCTGGAGCAGGAGTGTTTGGTGAGGTTGGCTTGGGCCATGTGGACAAGCACCAGCTCTCCAGGACTGTTTGTCCAACATCCTTGAGCTCTGTTGGCTTGCTTAGTGTTGCTTATTCAGGGAAAGTGGGTGGATTTTGATAGACAGGTTTTTATCATGGACCAGGGGAGTGTGTGTGAGCTGTTGCGCACTTCGGCTGCCCTGGGATTCAAAAGCCAGCCTGGAGCTGCATCCTGGGCTCATTGGTGTCGAGGGCTCCTCCACTCTGTGGTGGTGGCCAAGCTGCTTTGGCCAGGAGCTCTGCTGTGCCTGATGAATTATCCCAAAGCTCAGCCTGGCTATTTTGATTCCAGCTCCAGCTTCAGCGGCGTGGTGACTGAGCCAGGGGGATTAGCTGTGGTCTCCCTCAGGGCAGCTATTCCAGGGATGTGGAGGGGTCGGGCTGCCACTGCCCACCCATGAATGCGTCAGCAGGCGCTGATGACTTGTGGATATTTTCCCTGCTGGGTTTTGGCTGGAGGGCTGTGGCCAGGGAAGGGATTTGCAGGAGGGTTCATGCACAGGGGGATGCTCACAGTGCTGAGCACTGCCACAGCTGCGGGTGTCACTCCAGCCCAGCCAGGCATCTTCATCCCAAATATATCCACCCTCTGTGGCAGTCCTGAAAATCTCCATGGAATGCTTTCCCCCTGCCGCGGGCGTCCTGTGGGAAGGAGCTCACGGGGGGGATCGTGCTGCTCTGACAGCTGCGGCCAGGGATGGAACTGCTCTCCAGCTGTCAGCACACTCACACTCTGTCTTCAGGTTATTTATCCATTATTTACAGAAAGCAGATTGATCCATTCTCTTATTATCTCATTATCTACTTATTTATCTTCAGCTTGCCAGGTCCCTTCTGGATACCCCTTTAGCCTGGCTCCAGGCTCTCCCTGCAGCCTTGCAGAGGGGGAATTCAGTGTTTTCTTCTAATTTGCAAAGCAAAATCGAAGACTTGTGGTGTTTTCTTTTTTCCCTTCTGAAGCAAGGAATCCAGGGAGGATAGGAAATACCGGGATACTTGTGGTGAAAGACAGAGCTGTCAATCCTGTGAACCCCAATCCTAGTGCAGCACTATCCATGTCCAAGTGCTGTCAAGGAATAAATGCCAGAGCCAGTTCCAGTCTTGGTTGCAGTGGTAAAAAAACCCAGAGGAATTTCTTAGGATTTATAGCAGTGTAAGCATTCAGGTGCCATCAGACCCTAAATCATTCTTTGACTGCTTCCCGCCAGTGGCTGAGCCCCATCCCCATCCTTCCTGCAGCCATTCATCCCCACGTAGTCCATCCACAGCATCCTTTAAACCCAAACCATTTCTATGGTGACTGGGAAAACAGTTCCAATTGCAGTTCACACTGGGTAGGGAAAAAATATTCCGAAGCACAGCCGAGCTTTTCAGTGCCAGGTGTCTGTCTCCTGGCAGTGGTGGGATTGTTTGGGAAAACCTGCCCTCTTCCCAGTGCTATCCTAGAGCAGCTGCCTAATATTTTTGTGGAGGAGATGGTGTTTGGGTGATGGAGGCTTGAAATGAGCCGTGGGCTTGCCTGAAAGCCAAAAGCCTGACTCTGTGTTTGCTACAGGAGGAATAAAGTTGATTAGGGAAGCTCTCCTGTTGAGTCAGGAGATGCAGAAAGGATCCCCTTGCTTCCTAAATTTCTTGGGGCGGGGTCTGGGTGTGGCTGGATCAAATTATTTACTACATAGCATAGGTAGTTACATATATTGCCCTATTTATTGGAACAATATTGAAGCAAAGCTGTTAAAATGAGCAAAATAATTATTGAGTAGAGCTTGATGTTACTCACCCACATGGGCAAAATCCTGACCCCTCTTCTCCATCCACCCCTGAGAACGTTCACAAATAGCGTAAAATTCCAGCTGCTTTACCCCCACTTAGGCAGAGCATCCTGCTCCAGCCTTCCCTCTGAAGAGTTTTAACTGTGACTGAGGATCATCCTTGCAGCCTCCGAGGCTTGGCTCTGCTTTGCCCTGCTGAGCATGGTGGGGCGTGTCGGGGGAACATCGCTCTCCTGGGCTGGTCTGTGGGGTGGCAAGAAGAGGGCAGAGCTGAGCAGGAAAACAGCCCCCCTCCCTGAGGTATTTCACCACCAGCCCAGGCTGAATTCCCAGTGGGACCAGGCTGTCATGGTGCTAACACAATAATGCGGCTCTGCTCGCGAGGAGAGAGAGAACCAGCTGCCGTTTTGGAGACGCAGTGGGATGAACGTTCACCATGGCTGTGGCAGGGAAGAGCACACTCAGCCCCAGGCGTCAACACTGCTGCTCTCCAGAGGGATCCTGATCCCATGTGACAGGGCGTCGTGAGCAGCCTGGATCCGATGGGTCTGGTTATCCCTTCCCAGCCAATGGATCCCGTTGATGTCCCGCTGCAGTGGCTGGCAGTGAGTGTGTCAGGAGAAGGTGCCCAGTGCCTTGTGGCTGGGCACATTTGGGATGGACAGGAGAGGATGGAGTCTTACAGGGTTGTTTGGGATATGGGGCAGCTCAGGACCCCACAGCCTGCAGGGGTGGACTCAGCTGATGGGTGACCAAGGGTCTGTGAGACAAGGTGGAAGAAATGAAAGCACTTGGCCACATCTGAGAGCTCAGCTTTGCTTTTAGTTGGTTCTTCATAAAAAGTGTAGTGGTTGAGTATGCTCTGTGTAAGCAGTGGGCAGAAATAGGCTCTTGAAGAGCACCCAGCCTTGCTCTCTCTCAAGCCAAGAGCTCAGCAGCCCTTGGTGTCACTTCTGCACTTGGAGCTGTTCCTGAAAACTTTGTTTTCCCTCTGGACCGTCCCGCTCACTCTCCACTGGGCTCTGGGGCATGTGGGGCCAGAGGGTGGGAGTGCCCGTGATGCCACCCTGGAGGATGCCATCTGGGACAGGGGGGCTTTAATGAAGACAGCAAAAATAAAAGGGTCAAGAGACTTAGGGTGTGTTAAGCCACCCCATCAGGATGGAGGGGCCTCCCTCCAGTCATAGCCCCATGGCCACCTCCTCGTCCCCCACACTGCTCGTGGGGCTGTGGCTGCCCAGCTCCTCTCCTTGGGTCCATCCTCACATCCGGAGCTGGCTGAGTGCTGGACATGGCTGCTGCCTCCCTGCAAAGGGCAGTGACAGTTTATCCTTTCATTTGCTGGCACCGTTGGGCTTTGCTTCCTTGCATGTCTTCACATACAGTGATGGGAGCAGTGATTTATCCCCATGGAAGCGCAGTTGGAGCCAGGGAAGGGCTAAGCCAGCTGCTCTATGGCCCCTCAGCTTTAAAAATAGCTTTTATTCGCCCATTAACACTTTCCCTCTGGTTCCTGAAGAGGCTGCAGCTCCCGAGATCTCCTAAGGATGCTGATGAACGGGAAATGGTAATTTTGCACATTGGGATGCTGAGCAGAATCTGCTTTTAGCAGCTGCAGGCCCCGTTAATTAAATCTCTGGCCGTGTGGGCACAGCTTGCCCCAAAACCGCAAACCCCAGCTGAGGAGCTGCACAGGGGCTGTGGAGAGTGGCTGGGAAGCCGCTTCTAAAATATTTCTTCCCCCAGGCAGGTTTTTAATTGGAGAGCTGGGGTTTGCTTTGCTTTGTTCCTCTGAAATTAGATGTGACTAATTGGGATGGGGGGGGGGAATTGTTATCTATGTATTTTTTTATGCATAGCTAGTTTTAAAGCAGGGAGGGTTTACCTGTCACAGCAATAGCTGTCATTCCAGAGGACGGCTGCATGGCCTGGCACAGGGACAGTGTCTCTGGCTCAAGGCTGCTCCTGGTTTTCCAGGTATTTAAAAAAAAAGATGGAAAAATGGACTTGCTGGTCATAGAGGGGTGGGATGGGCCGTGGGCCTGCACAGCTGGTTCCTATGCAACCGCCCCAGTTTTAGGCAGTTTAAAGGAGAATTTTAAGTAGATTCAGTGTGCTTATTCCTGTCCCCCCTTGGGCTGAACTCGCACAAGCTGGAGGATGGTGTCCTGAAGGCTGGCTTGGGATGGGTTTCCTGAAGGTCTTTGCTTAAAATGTGAGTCCCAACCTGTATTTTCTAATAGCACCAGTTCAGCCAGGAAATCCTGCAAAAATTTACACAAACCAAACTCCCCCCCAAACTTGCTTCTTGTTATTCCTGTAAATATTATTTTTGTTTTCATTTCCTTCTGTAAATGAAACCACCACTGTATCATTCCATAAATGAAAACTGCTTTTGGCTGTGGGTGAGCACTTAAAAGTTGCCATCAAAGTGGCAAAACCTCTGGTAGGAATTTAAAATACCCTGCGTCTTTATACCTCTCTAGCTATAAACTCAAAACCCCATATATTTTTATAGGTTACATAAATTTTCAAAAACTCACTATGTATTTTAATAGGGCTAGCTATATCTGGCTACAAACTCAAAAAATAGCTAAAAAAAATTTGAGAACTCATAACAACTGTAGTACAATCTGAAGTACACACCTCTGTGAATAGAAAGTATATATAATATATTGTACAGGGAGAGCTATATTATGTTGCCGTTATATATATATTATAAATTATGTAGTATATATTTTTTATTTTATAGACACTGTATATAATGAATACGGTACTTTCTATTGGGTGGGGGGAAGGTCCGGGCCGTGTCCGGGCGCTGGTGCCACCCGGTGTCCCTCCCTGTGTGTGTTGCAGCACTTACGGAGAGCTGACGAACTGCACGGCGCTGATCGCCGAGAGGCTCGACTGCTACTGGCCCAACCGGCTGGTGGACGAGTTCTTCGTGGCCGTGCACAAACAGTACTTCAGGAACTGCTCCCCGTCGGGCCGGGCGCTGCACGACCCCCCGAACGGCGTCCTGTGTCCCTTCATCGTGCTGCCCGTCCTTGTCACCCTGCTGATGACAGCGCTCGTGGTGTGGAGGAGCAAACGCAGCGAGGGCATCGTGTAGGGCCGGCGCGGGCGGCGCAGGGGAGGGACGGGGGGGGGTCTCCCCTGGAACGTGCCTGGTGTTTGGGAAGGGCCTGCCAGAGGAGCGTCACGGAGGGTACCGAGCCCCGGAGGCAGGGACAGCATCGCCACCGCTCCTCTTGCGCGGTCCCGCCCGTGTGCCCGGTGGTTTCCAAATAAATGTCACTTAAGCGATGGTTGTTGGGCAGAACGGGCGGCTGGGGCCAGCGGGGCTGGCGCGGGCTGCCCGGCCAGCGGGGACTCCGCTGCGGTACGGGGAGCGCCGCTCACCCCGCACCGGCACTGCCGCACTCGGCTCCGCCTCTCCCAGCCGCTTCCCCCCGGCACCGTGTGCCAAGGAGGAAAAGTTTAAAGGAAAAAAACCCAGGGGGGTGTGGGGAGTTGAAATCCTGCAGCCCTGCAGTGCCAGCGCGGCGTCCACAGACGTGAGACAAGCGGGTCTGGGTGCGTCAAAACATCCTCGGCTTCCTCTTTTTGTCCTTTTTCGGGTTTCCCCCCACACCTACAAAGGCATCTTCTCCCCCAGCACAAGGACAAGGCTTTCATGGGCTGGGTTTTGCCTGGGAGGTGGGGAACAATGCGGGGAAGTCGGCATCGGCAGTGGGAGTGGGTGGCACCGGTGGTGCCCTGGGGCTAAGGAATGGGAGTAAGGTGCTTTTCCTACCTAAATAAATAAACACATGAATAAACCAGGTGCCTGTCTCTGTGAAGGCCGAGGTCAAGCCTCCCCCTCGCTGCCCTCACTTCGTGATGCCAGAGACCTCCAGAAGTGTTTACCCCTACCCCGTGAGCTCTGGGTGGGGCAGGGGGATCCCTAGGGAAGGTCCTTGAGTGTGGGTGGTCCAGGAGTGGGGCCAGCTCCAGTGCAGGGAGACTGGGCAGCACCTGGGATGGGATGGGGACCCCCAACCCTACCACTGGGGTCTGCCATCCCTGACAGCTCTGGCCCATCCCAGACCCCTTCAGTGCCTTGCTGGCTCAGGAAGGGGCTCCCTGAGGACACCCTGCTGCTGTTTACTCCTGACTCTCGCATGTCCCAGAAAACCCCCAAAACCTAGTAGGACACAGAGCCTTCTGCCTGGCCCATCCAGCCCAGACCCCCTCTGACCCAAACCAGTCTGTGGTTCTGGCAGAAGCAGAGATTAGTTGCATCTATACAAATATACATTAAAAATATAAATATACATACGTATATTTATGTAAATATACCCTACCCCCCCCATCTCCTCATGTTCAGGAAAAATTCAGTTTATTTTCCTGGACTGTGAGGTGATGAGATCTTCTAGGATCACACACACACCCCCCCCCCCCCCCCGTGTCCTGGATGAGCACAAACCAATGCTTAGACCTTCTTGTACAGCATTTAACAGTATCCAAACTTTATTATCCTGCTCATCTCCTCCAGACAAGCAACAATACAGGGAAGGGGTGAAACAGGATTGTTCTGGGAGGCAGGGATGGCTTTGATGGCTGCAGCTCTGGCTCCCTTCTCTGCAGGGAAAGCTGCTGGTACCCTGACACAGCTTTCCCTGGCTCACCTGAGCAGCACCCACGCTTTGCTCTGCCCTGGGCACAGCAGCAGCAGCAGCTTCCTGGCATGAGTGGGGAGCCATCTATGGTGACAGCCCAAGAAACGGGGACTGTGACCCCTTCTACTGAAGGATGGAATGTGCTAACAGTACCAGGGTGCCTCTACAGTAAAGAGCACTTTGTTACAGCAACCTACTTCAGAGTTTTCAGCTCAAGAGTAAGAGAATACTTCTGATGCTGTAAGCAAAATCTGGATTTCCCAACCTTCCTATTTCTGTGTTTTACTCCTTACCTTTGCTGACATATCTGTTCTGGCAGCAAAGATCTCTCACTGCAGTTGCCTGCTTAAAATAGTGGGCTGATCCATGTTTCCTTGTGAACATTATCTGCAGGTGAAGCTCTCCTCCTGCATGCCAATCCCTGCACTTCACCTCCCTGTTTTCCCAGACCTCCAGCAACAGCTACAGGAGCTTGTGAAGCTGTAAAGGAAAAGGCACAGGGAAAACTCAACACAAGTTTCATGCTTACAGTTTGCACCCCAGCTCTGCCATGCTTGTGATGGAGATTGTTTTCATTTCCTCCAGTGTCTGCAGGAGCAGAGGAACAGCAGGAAAGAACGAAGGGGGGATAAAACCCCAGCAGTCAATGCCTAAGTGTCACACACACGCTCTGCATGAAACCACACAAACATTTATTTCTCTGGTTTATAGAAGCTCGGGTGGACTCCATCAGCTCCTCTGCGTGATCCCAATCCCGGAGGATGCCCAGGGAGCTCTGGCACACGGACTGAAGCCACTCCTGAGGTATGTGCTGCTCTCCTCTGCAGGCTCTCTGCTCACACAGCACCATCCAGCTCCTTACAGAAAAGGCAATTGCAACATCGCATCCTTCCAAATCAAGAAAGCCAAGTGTGCACTGTGTGTGTGGGGAGATGTGTTGTGGTTCCCAGCTGTGTCATTCCCTTTCAGCGCAGGAATGTGGAGAACACAATGAGGAGCTCTCCAGATAATGGTGCCTAAATTTACCTTCATCAGATCAAACAGCATCTGATGCTCCCTCACCACACCCATATAGGAAAGCCAAAGGCAGATTTCTTTAAAAAAAATCTCCCTTTCATTAATTTTTTCACAGAAATATATAATATATACTATATATATATATATATATAATTTTACTAATACTAAACATGTATTTAAGTTACGTATGAGCCTGTATTTCTTTTAACTACTTCACACAACGAACAGAAACAAAAAAAAAAATAATACTGTAGCCCCCAAAGAGGGCCTGAAATTAATAGTGTAAAAATTCCAAACTGTGACAAAAACATACTTACATTAAATAGCATTGAGAATTTCAATACCAGAAGTGGAATCTCATTTTGCACTTCCACTCTGGCACGCTGTAAGCCTCAGCTGAGTGACTCTTGGAAAAAGCTCATATTGTTTCTGCTCATCAAAGGCAACAGTTTTGTGATTTGGTTCACAGGAGACCATTTATTGCCAACTCGAAGTGTTCCAAAAACACGCCACCTTTTCTGTTTGGGTTGTTTGGGTTTTTTTTTTCCTTCCCCCCTCCAGATTAGGCAGAGTTTAAAAAAAAAAAGTGTAATTACAATTTCAATAGTGATTTCTTTTAACTTCTCAAGCATATCTCATCAACAGGATATACAGTACAGTTCAGAAGAGTAAACATTTGTAAAAGGAAGCAGACAACTTTTTCAACCAACAGACACAATTTCTCGCTGTATTTATGCTGAACTCTCCTTTGAACATGGACAGGTTATGAAGTTAGTTTTCTTCTTCAGTACAACATGGACACAGGACTGGTACAATCCGGGCTGGTTTGGCTGCTGTTGAAGTTAAGGACAACTCTAGAGTGGAGCCGTGGTCCTGCCATCCATCTCCCTTCATCATCTCGCATAGCGCTTAATGTAATCTTCAACTTTATTCCGAAAGTCCTCCTAGGGGGAAGCACAGGCACGGTTACCCCAGGCACGGCAGGGATGGACTCACGTGGGAATGTGCTGCTGGATCCCCACACTGGCACTGGCAGGGTCAAGCTCCCAGCAAGGGAAAGGCCCGCGGCTCTCCATGAGAGCCTTGAATCCTTACAAACAGGAGTCTGTGCTCCATAGGAATCTCCACTGGGGAATGAAGTGGGAAAAGAGCCATCACCAGCTACCAACTCAGGTACACACAGACTGCCTGACTATTCCCTAACCTCTGTATCCAGGGAAAAACACACAGTTCTGGTAGTGATGCCTATCTTTGGTCTTAAAATCAAGAGCCAAACACAGTTAGAAGGGAAAAAGGGGTTTTACCTTGGTATTTATTTTAAGGATCCTTGGTGCACTCCGTCCAGGTGGAACATGCTGGAATGCACATCAAAAATGCCCCCACAATAGCTCGGGTATAACATTATAGGCCTTACCAATTAACACATCTATCAAAGATTCCCCAATGAGAGGCTGAATGAACCCCTCTCCCCGAGGAACTTTCTTCCCCCTGGACAGGCCTATCTCAGTTTACAAAATGTGTTCCAGAGAAGCCCTCGGTGTCTGAGGCTTCTGAGATGTTTGGTTTCCTGGCTTAAGGGAATATTGGGTCTGTACTGGTTATCAAACCTAAGGACTTAAAATATGTGGGCTAAAAAGCACTTAAGAATACATGAAAGCTATATAAAAAGGGGTATATAAAGAGGCAAAAAATCATCATGCCATCAGTAGTTTGTGCTTATAAAGCACAGAGATGCTGAATAAGAGAAATTCTGACACCGTGTGATCCCTGCACAAGTTGGGATGTCAGGCAGACACCACAATAGTCTGAGCCTGGCACATTATTCTGAGCCTGAACCTTACAGCTTGGTATTAAATATGTTCCACCCAAACACACCGAGGGGCCTGTGCTCCAGAGTGCATTCTGCTGGATTTCCACCTCCCACTTTTGTATGCTGCTGGAATATAAAGCACGAAAACCTGTGAAATTTATGTACTCACATCTGTTAAAAAATAAAACAACTAAAAAACCAATGCATGCAATAGATAAGGTTTTGAACACTGTCCTGGCACACTGGAGCTGCCTGGAGAGCAGAGGCCCTGGGAGCACTGAAATCCTCTGCCAAGGCTCTGCTTTTACTGGGAAAGGCACAAAATCCCACTGCCATGACCTGTGGGATCACAGCAAGGCATGGTCCTGCTTCAAACAATGTCACTTGTCAGCTCCAGGTTTGCCAATACATAAAATGATGATCCCAAGTGTTTTGGTACAGACCACCCAGAGCTGGACATCACATCACACTAGGAAGGAGCACCAATAGGACCTTTTTGCCTCAGTCAGCCTTGGAACACATCAATATTTCCCTGGCTCCACCACCACGCTTCAAACACTTAAGATCAGCTCCCCTTATGATGGTTTTCTGCCGCTGAGTTTTTCTACCAGTGAAAGGATAAAGGTTATCCCATGGTTAAAATCCAAAAGGATCAAAGAAAACCTATGATCCATCAAAACACTGGCTGTGATTTCACTTTTCAGCTGATCAGGTGCATCACACGTGTCCATAACTGTGTGCAAAGTGCCTGGAATCTCAAAGAAGTTAAAACACAGTTTAAGGTCAAAAATATCCTATTATAAATATGGCTGCAGAAATCCCACTCCTCCTTAGGAACAGGCTGCCTGCTCTTCTAGGGTGAAAGAGCAGCTATTTTGGTCCAATATGGCATACACTAAAGGCAATACTGTGTGTAGTGACTTTCCCACTCCGCTGCAAGCACACCCATTTCCACACCCATCCAATTGTACGCTGTGATAAAAAACTTAACAGTACAAAGCTAAAGCCATCTTCAGCTGAAATAAAATTGCCAAAGCCAGGCAATTTCAATCCATAGACAGAGATTATGACAGCTGTGGTGGAAACTGAGTTCACTGAGGGCTGGTTGCACATTGCTTCCTACTCCTGTGTTTCTCCAAAAGACGGATCACTAGAAGAAACTGAGCACAAGACTAAGAAACACCACTGGACACACAGCTGCACCTTCCCTGTGTGTACAATATCCATGAGCAGGGCAGTGCAGACAGCTCAGAGCACCCTCTGCTTTTCCCTCTGTCCCTTTATGAGCTTTCAGCAGTGACTGAAAAGAAGCAAGAGCTCAGGAAGGCAGGAAGGCTCCAGAAAGCCACAGTGTCACTGAGCAGCCCGGGCTGAAGGACCTGATGGAGTTGGCAGGAGCACATTCACAGGGTACCCGCTGGTGTGAAGCTGGCTGTGAACAGGAGGGGCTCATCCCAGAGCTGCAATATTCCATCCTCACACGCCATATGGCTCAGCACTTCCTGATTAACGGGGGGCACTTCTCTCTGGGCACAGCTGCTTATGTGCAACACTGAATAATCAACAGCACAAAAATTCAGCAGAGCAGGACGTACCCTGCATTATAAAGAGGCACAGGCAAAATCCTGTTAGGAATGCTAAGGGAAAGAAGAAGGATTCCTAACATCCCTTCAAGGACGTAACATATCCCACAGAAATTGTCCTCTGTATTTAAACAAAGATGTTCTGTTTGTACAAAGAGGTTTAATAAATAACCCTTACACAAATAAACACATAAAATAAACAGGACAAGGGGCAATGATTGTAAGTGGATAGAGAGACGATTTAGATGAGCTATTAGGAAGGAATTGTTCCCTGTGAGGGTGGGGAGGCCCTGGCACAGGTTGCCCAGAGAAGCTGTGGCTGCTCCATCCCTGGAAGTGTCCAAGGCCAGGTTGGATGGGGCTTGGAGCAGCCTGGGATGGTGGAAGGTGTCCCTGCCCATGGCAGGGGTGGGATGGGATGAGCTTTAAGGTCTCTTCCAACACAAACCATTCTGGGATTACACTGAAGAACACTTGGAAGAGAATCGACAGAGCCCCAAACCCCAGAAGAGAATTCCATTCTACCCTTTCTAAAAGCATGTGGAAACACACACCCAAGAACTAGGCACTGTTTCAAAAACTGAAGTTTGACCTGATTTGGCAGCTCTGCGAGATAAGACTTTATATTTTCAACTGTTTATACTGCACCAAGTTATGCTCATTAACTGCTTGTCTTTTATTAAGCTTTTAATTTGTAACCTGAACATCTGCTCAGTTATCCAAAGCAAGCACAATACTTTGGTGACAGCTACCAGAGGAGTTTGGAAAAGTTCTGATGGAAACTTTCTCTCAGGAAATCTTTTTTTATTTTTTTAAAATTATGTGTAAGAATTACTCAAAAAAAAAAAAAATTTAAAAACCAAAAAAAAACCAACACAAAAAACCTCCAAACCAAACCAAAAACAAAAAACCCACCCCAAAAACAAACAAACCCCAAAAAACCAAACCAAAACCACCACACAGAAACCCCAAAAAAACCCACCCAAAAACCAAAACAGATGTGGCTCATTTATTATCCTTAATACGCCCACTACTGGTACTTCACACCCTGCACTATTTGGCCAGTCCCTGCAGGAAAATGTGCTGTTTAACACATCTGTTCCTTCATTGTGACTACAACCACCCAGATACTGTGCCAAACTCTTTCTGATCCACCTTCACATCCTTTAGACCTACAACCCTGTAAAATTCAAATGGAGACAGAAAAAGATCACAGAAATAATCAACTGCTCCTGCCCATCCCTCTTTTAAGCTAATAATAATAATAGTAATTTTTTTTAAAGCTGCTCTATTTTAACAGAACACTATCTGAATCCAACATTTATTACAAAGGTTAAATTCCAAGCAACTTCTGCTAGGACCTGACTTGTGGTTTTAAAGTCATTAGGAAAGGGGACTTCTGAGCACCAGTAAAATGGGATTCATTACTCAGCTCAGCCAAGGCTTTAGGATATAATAACCAGGTAGATTTATCTATTAGCCCTATGAATTATATTGAAAGCCACCTTTTCTTTCTTTTCCCCCTTGCAGAAACTAATAAGTATTCACAGCCATCAACCCCCACACATCCCCTCCCATTTAAAAAGGAGCTGAATGAAACCTTTGAGCAGTACAAAAATCTCAAGTATAAGGTGGTTTTTTACAATTCCTGTTCCTGCCTTGCTCTCATTTCCCTGTCATTGTTTTATTTAGCTCAGTCTCTACAAGATGTGAAGAGTTTTCCAAGCTCTGTAATTAAATTTTAGTTCTCTGAAGAAAGAAGAGGGAGGGGTGAAAAACCTACACAAAGGTATCTCCCACGAGCTCCCTGCTTAGCAGGTGCAGCCAAAGCCACATTGATTTTCATGGCCTGTGATCCCTACTTCAGATTTTAAAATTCTTCTAGATGCCAAGCAATTGTGATTTTTCAAAATGATGAGGAAATGCTTTAGCAGATTTCTTAGTAGCCAAGTCCTAAGGGACAAAAAAAAAGGTGAAATTTTTCCTGCACGGGGAAAAAAAACCCAACCAAAGCCAAAACATAGCACTGCAGCTATTTGGAAAAGAGCAGCGTTGTGGGGAAGAAGAGAAACATTAAGGTTTGGACCTTTTATTTGAAATATCTGCACACAGAGGTAGGTTACAGAATTGCTGTGGGAAGCAGTGACCTGCCTGCCAGGACAGAGAGAAGCTGAAGATACCTTGCAGAGGCACAGCGATTCATTGCCACACCGAACACATTTGCACAGCCATTTGTTTGAGATTTCACAGCTTAAGCAGGAACCATTTCCCTCATGCTTCCACAAATTTTCTGCTCTCTACCAGTGGAGAAAGATAAAGGAAGAGAAGCACTCTCTGAAGTTCTTAGAAGAGGAACAGGCTATGGATTAGAGGGCAGGGATAAATACACCTAAATCCTGTTTGTGCAAAGGCAAGAGAATCAAGCCACATGAAGAGAGCAAAGCAGCTTCCCAAAGAAAATTGTGCCATGGATCAAATGCAGTGTGAGTCCAAATCCACCCCTGGGCTGGAGGGAGATGGTGGAGGCCTGGTGAGTCCTCTGGTGCCAAAGGACTTGGGATTTGCCCAGCGTCACAGATCTCTTATTGCCATTTATGATTTCACCCAGGTCGCTGCAAACACAGAAAACCTCCTAACAGTTAACCCAGGGAGCAGAGACTCCTTGGCCATTCAGTGCCCGAGGTCAGGAGCTGGTCTCCTCGTGCTCCTCTCCAAGGCTCCTGAGGCTGGCCCAGGCACAGTGACCACATGCCCAGCTGTGGGAAAGGGTTACAGAAAAGCCCTTCAGGAAAATTACCTGAATTATCCCAATTACTCTGAGGCTGACCTCCTCTGAGTTGCAAACACACTTCCACCCATGGGGATGCCACTCACTCCCAAGAGAGGTTATGTCCTTGGGATCTGAGATCTTAATGGATAAATGACAAGCACAGAGGAAATGGGAGCTGCCTGGGTCTGGCCGGAGGGTTTTACAAGTCATGCTCTACTCAAGGTAAATGATGTTCAAAGGAACTTGACCGGGCAGGTGAGGCACGTGGGGAACGCAGCTCCAAGAGCTCAAGACTCCCTGCTGGCACTGAACAACCCTGCCATATGTTCCCTTTCAAAAGCCACGGATGTTTCTGAAGGATGTAAAGCAAAAGCTTTCCTTTTAAGCCACTTAGTTGCCTCAAGCATCTAAAACAAAAGCTTTAAAACATCTGCATTTCTTCCACATTACCTCAGCAAATCAAACCATCTGCAAAAGCATAATCATCTTTGCTGAACCTGAGAGAGGTTCCATCCATAATCAAAGTGTTATGGAAGATGGGTAATGGTTTCTAGAAATACTTGCAGCATTAGAAAAGTAATGTTTTTCCTATTTACATCTGTTAGCACAATTAGCAGCTGTGCTGTTGCTCATTTGCACATGCAATTTAATGTACTTGGTGCTCGCTGGGAAAAGCCTTCAAAGGCTGTAACAAAGACACAGAACATAAAATGGGGAGGCAATCCAAGAAAAACCCCAGTGCAGCTCTGTAAATGCAGAAATGCTGCAGAAAAACAAAGATGTATTCTACCATGGCTGCCACGGTTTCAGTGAGAACAACAAACACCAAACAGGGTGGTTGGGGGTGCAGAGGAAGTGAAGGATTTACTGCAATAAATATGGAGATAAATAAATGCAATGACTCACAGGGAGAATTGTTATGAAAAGATGTTTTTGGACTGCGATGGAACTGTTGTTCTTAATAAGCCATTAAGCTGTAATCAGAGACTAATAAAAACCCCACAACAAAAATTAAATGACTTCCAAAAAAACCACATCAAGCTTGAAAGCCTTTTGGGGCTACATTCTTTTTCAGTGTGGTAAAAGCCTGGAAAGCTGAGGTTAGCCAAAGGTGAAGATCTACTTCAGTTCTTCAGATACACCTTGTGGGTGCATTTAATTAAAACAATTCTTCAGTGTTTTGTAACCCCTTCAGAAGAAATCAGGGAAGAGATACCTGATTCAGTAGCCAGGAATAAACGTGAGTTTCTTATTTTACCCAAAGAAGGTTAAAAGCACCGTCACACTTTCATCACTGCAGTTTTGTATTGTTATAAATAAAAAGCAGTGCTCTCACAAATGTTTGGAAATAGTTGCTACTTTCCATCAGGAAAAGAGATTTCAGGATGGCAGGGGCTGGTGCAGGGCTCTCAATTTAAACAAGGGAATTGGGTTAAGTGGAAAACCTCCTACTAGACCAAGGACAGATCCCGGCCCAGGGGAAACTCGATGAGCACAGTAAGGATAAGACCACACTAATTTAAGCAACAACACTGACTCAAATATTCTACAATGCAAACACCATAAAAAATGAGGTCCTGACAAAGCCAGCTTGAAGCACAGTGAGAGCCAGCTCTGGGCCAGCTCTACTGATGTCCCTGTCTTGACCAGTACCAAAGAGCCCTTCTGTTCTGTACCCTTCCCTAAGCTAAGAGCCATCCACAGAGTTTTTGAAAAAGTCTGACATCAAACAGGTTGAAAATGAAAACATATTAATTTACATCCTACATTCTTGGACCCAGACCAGAAATCAAAAGCCTGAAAAGTTCCTGGTTTTGAAACAGTATTTTTTTACTGTTTCTATGCGTATAGAAGTAGCTGTATCACCTCAAACTGTTTTCTGACAGCCTTGGATCCCACAATAAATTCTTAGGAACTTCCTTTTTTCACTGTAATTTCTCACTACAAAAGACTGTGACCTCACAGACTTCACATCAGAATAATTCCAAAATTGCGTGGAAGAGTTGAAAATAGAGAAATCCAGTTTGCAGATGAACTGAAAACAACTAAAAATGGTAAGAGGTAGTCCAAGGAGATGCTATGAAAAGGAGAGCAGAATGCATGCAAGCAGAGCAGCTAGTGTGACAAAGTACACAATTTTACAATGAATTTTACAATGTCACTCTTTCTGTAAGCCTTGAGAATGAATAATTCACAACGAAGAAGCAGTAGCTTCAAAGCCTTGACCTCAATTACCTCTTCAGCAATTTTAACAGCATATTTCTTTCCACTGTTGGGAGCAAGAGCCAGCAGCACTGAGAAGGAAAAAAATCAGAGTTGCACAAAATCCCCTAAAAATTCATACATGCAGTAGTGTGCCCACTAATTACTTCAAATGTGGCTAAATAGGGAAGAGGAAAAAAGACAACTGCAAGTAAAAATACGCAGATCTTGTGATGAGTAGGAAGCAATGGTACACCCAGTGGTGTCTGAATAGCTTCTGGGGAGTTCTCTTTACCAAAATAAAGCCTCACTTGGTGTGCAAGAGTCTGAAGCCCCTACAGCCAGGCAATGTCTAGCACAGGCAAGAAAGAGCTTTACAAGACACATTTAGCAAGCAAAGATAACAAAATCTGACTGCTCACAGATTTGCAGCCTCTCATCACTACTCTCCACACCCACACAGCTTTTCCTTGGCACTTTTCACCACCTCAGCCGGGCCAGCAGCCAAGGGCAGGGCAAAGCTCGGGGTCTGCTCCAAGCTGGATGTGCCCACGGAGCCCACCTGGAGCTCTCCTGGAGGCTCCCTCCCAGCCCAGCCTCTCTCTGCTGCTGCTGCCAGTTTTGGTGACAGCTACAGGAACTGGATGTAAAGACACTGCTGGCTCTGTCAAATCTGATGGAAACCCATATGTGTGTTTAAAAGCTACAGGGACTGAGGGGGAGGCCGGGATGAGGGGACAGAAGGATGGTATCATTGTGTAAGCCTTAGTCCTCTGCCAAAAACAAACACTGAAAAGCAAAGCAATTTCTAAAGGTTCACTTCAGGGAAGCTCCAGGACAGACTGATTCAGGACAGACCAGGTAAAAGGGCAGTGGGGGGACTGAACCTCCTGAAAGGCTGGGCTCAGTGGGCCATGATCAGTGGCACAGAGTCACTACGACCCCCAGAGGTCCCTGCCAACCTCAGTGATTCAGTAAAATACCTCCTGGAAATGTCTCCAGGATGAAGTGCTGGAAAACCTACAGCTACAGAACAAACACCCCCTCTAATGTTATTCAGAATCATTTCACTTGGCTACGCTGGCCATGAGCAAGAAAGAACAAAGAAATGTTTCTAACACATCCTTTAACTTGCATTACATTAAAACACAAGATTATTTTCATGCAACCTGACAGCTGCCTTGCCAAGTTTTCCAGAGGCTCCTTAATTTCATCATTATCTATAATTTTTTATTTCTTCAAATTATTCTGCTGCTGTTTCAAGACTATGAGACTGACAGACTCCAGAATGATATCCAACTTTCATCAGAGAAGTGAAAGGATAGAAAACAGAAATGCTTTAAAAGCAACAGTGGCACTGGGTTGACACATCTCTCCACACCACAGTGACGCACCAAACACAGGAACATTTTGTTAAAAGGATAATTTTTAGTCTTGGGGTATGGAGGAGGAAAACATCAGCCTTGTCAACTCAAACAACTTCCTTCACCCTCAGCTCCACAGATGTTCTTCTGTTCTAAGCCTAATTGCTATTATCTTGGATTTCAGTATGTTCAAGACCAGACTGTTTAGTTTATAATATATGGAGGGATTTCCCTCCTTCCCCTATCCAATTACACTTCTACAGTCTAAGAAACTTTAAACAAAAATTTACTTTAAACCTGAAGTGCCCTGCAGTTCTGAATCTCTCCCCACTGACAATAATTTACATTAATCACATTAAATCTAAGGATAAGGCCAAAACTTTTCTTTTCCTTTTCACCTACGCTAGCAGCTATCTGTACTATAATGCCTTGTTCAGGATATTACCCTCCTGATGACAGCATTTGCTTCTATTTTAAAAAGATGGCCGTAGACTTTAATCATACATGGGAGAAAATTTCCTTTCAGCCCAGGAATTATAGCTGGGATTGCCAGTAGAATACAGCAAATATATAATGGATGAGTGGCCACTCATCCTAAGCCACTGCCAACCATGAAGAGCAACTCTTCCCGGAGCAGCACAAGGAGAATGGTTTGAAAAACCCTCGTGGAGCCTCTTTTTGTCAGTCTCAGGCAGTGCCAGAGGCTCCTCGGGGGAGGGTGGCTTATCCACCCAATTCTGACACTGTCAGCGACTCAGACCTCGGTCTTGCACTGAGTTCCTTGCCAAATATTCTTTACTCTCTTTATCACAAGCCTGTAGGGTTGAAATTTCTAATATGTAAGAGAGAAAAGCCCTGGGTTGAGAGTCTCAGCTGTGACTGCAGCCAGTGCAGCCCAGCGCTGATTTAAGCCACAGGCCAACCTCAGTTCTGACAGCCAGAAACAGGATTTATTTTGCAGGCAGATTAAAAAAATACAAAGTAGAATGTCAAGATTAAAAAACTGGTTGCTTCTCCCCTTGTGCATTTTAGCTTATCTGTGGAATGGGAACCTTTGGCACCTGCATGTACAAAAGGCAGCACAGCAGAGGAAAGTTGTCTGGATTTACTCCTTCAAAAGTGAACTTGTCAGAGCAGAGATAAAACACGTGAGAAAGGCTGTCTGTGTAGGAACATTACAGCAAGACTGGGACATGCAAGGAAAGGATAAGAAACAGAATGCAATTTAAATGTCAGGGTATTAATCCAGGACTAAGATGATTCAAATCAAGGCCCAGCCTCCCACTGCTCTATTGTCCTACTGGGGGTGAATCATTTCCCTCTCCACAGCACTTCAATTCTCTCTCATCAGCAAAGTACCAAGCACCACAACAGCTCTCCATCATTTCAATTTAGTTTGGTCAGCCAGCACTGCAATCGGGGGACATCAGATCCTATTCTATTCACACAAACATAAGTGTCAAACCTACAAATTCTAGAGTAAACCAACATTAACCACTTCATGATACTGAAAATAAAAAAGCCACCTATTTTTGTTTAAACCTGTTTTTCAATTTATAATAAAAGATACCACAATGAAATCACTTACAATTACTATTAAACATTATGAGGAAAATCAAGGCAAGGTGAAAAGCTTGGCTTGCCTGTAGCCAATGGAGAAGAAAAACAAATTTGAAGTGGTAAAACATCAATTTTCATTCCTGATGAAGCCATTAAGAACCTTAAACCAAAGGATCATCTTTGTTGCCACCTGTTAAATCTTTCAGTGTTACCTACCTATTTAAACTTTGCTGGCAGACATCTGGGAATTTTCAGAGAATATGAAAAACAAAATATTCAAAGTTTGCCCAGACCTGGTTTACTCTTCCCCCTGTTAAATGTAATCTCCATTTCTTTTTCCAGAGGGACTTCAGCCCAGGGGTTCATATGCTCAATGCTACTAAAGAATCCAAAGCAGCTGTTGTTTTCTGCACCAAGCCCTGGAAGGGCTGCGGAAGTTAAAAGGGCTAATTTTGAGTTGAGGGCTAAGTTAATATCCCAGCAGAGTGAGATGGTGCAGGAATGCAAGAAACCCAGCTCCCTGCAGCTCACATTTCACTGCTGGGGAGCACATATCCCAACAGGCTCTTCTGGCCAGCAGCACCATTCAAACTTGTTTCTGTTGAAACAGCCAAACACAACACAGTAAAAGCAACTGCCCAATCCTCCACTATAAGTATCTGTAATCCAGGCACATGGAGTGCCTGACCATGGGCTGACACAGTGGAGAGCTCTACCTAATCAGAGAAGGAGTCATGTGATAACCACTATCCTTATGATATTCCCAGATGAGGAAATCCAGGGGGATGCTTGATTAACAGGCTCTGAATAGACAGGGCTGTTAAACTGTTCCTGCAGAACTTGTAAAAAATCTGATTTTTTTCCAGTGTGAAGACATAGCACAAAATCTGCCAAAATTAATATGGCTGCTCCATCCCTGGGAGTGTCCAAGGCCAGGCCGAGCAGGGCTTGGAGCAACCTGGGATAGGGGAAGGTGTCCCTGCCCATGGCAGGGGGTGGAACTGGACGGTCTCGAGGGTTCCTTCCAAACCAAACCGAACTAAACCACTCTGTGATTCCATGATATCACATGGGAAGTAATTTGGAGGTTACATGATAAATGTTTTACTACTGAAACAAAGATCTTTCAAGACAGCAGGAAAAAATATTCTGGCTTTGCAGCTTTTGTTACTGAATTATTCACGCTCCTGACAAGGCAGGCAGGACATGATGACAAGCTGAAGTTTTCAGATAAGTTCCTTCCACGTCTGCCAACACAGGGCTGGAGTCCATGGAAAAGCCCCACTCCCTGACAACACTTCCCTTGGCAGCTGTAACCAACCCCCTTTTCTCCAGTTACTTTGTCAGAATGAATGCAGGGCTAACCGAGGCAACCCTTGGAAGTCAAGCACCAGCACAGTGCCAGAAAAAAATTCCAGAAAATTTTGTTTATTGCTGATTTCCCACTCCTTTATGCCATGTTCAAGAGGTCAAACTTTGATACTTTGATTTTTTAACCCCTTAAAAAGAATTCAGCTCAAACTGTTCATGACTTATGAGCACCTTGCACACCCAGCACATTGCTCCTCCAGCACCAGCTCAAACACAATAATAGAAAAATACTTTTTTAAGACTACATGAAATTAAATTCAAGCAAATGTTTTTGACACTTTTTTTCTGTTCTAAGGCAAATTTTCCAGCTGCCGTGAGTCATCACTAAACTTTTGACATTTGAGCTTAAAAAATGATAACAGTAATTATCACAATTCTTCATATATCACTGTCACTGTTTGAATACAGAATTTTATAGGGATATGTTTGGAAAAACTTCCAGCTGGCTGTGATGGGAAACCATTTGCAAGGGTGAAAAGTCTGACAAAGAGAACTGGGCTAAAAATAATGCGTGAATAAATTAAATGAACATTATTTCTTAAAAATTCCCTAGGGAAGACATCAGAGAAAGCAGTTTGCCATTAAAAGCCCATGGAGTGCATTCCCTGGATCAAATCCAATAAAGAAACACTCAGATAGAAACACAATATCAACTTGGGTAATAGACAGCTGGTATTTGACTTCTGACCCCTCCCACGTGCTTTGGAATTCTTTGCAAAAGAAAACCATTTCAACTGTTCTCAATTTCTTCAAAGACCACGACCCATCACAGGAACACAGATTATCCACAATTATCTAGAGAATAAAATGCTTGTTTAGAGCTATTGCTAATGCTTTTTACCACAAATAACATCTCCTCTGAAATGTCCAGAGACAGGAGGCAGCATCCACAGACCATGAAATTTTATTTGTTATATTTTATATACTCTAAGTGGTTTATATCAAAATGTCTTTTAGAGAATCTTGGACAATTTTGGTGACTGCTAACAAAACGAGCTGTTTTGCACCCAAATTGGCCAACAATCACTACAGATCAGTGGATAACATTTCTAATTTCCAGACAGATTTAAGCCTCAAGGAATTAAGCCAAAAATAAACTGGAAAAAAAAGCAGAATCTAAGCAGTTTGGAGGTAAGGAAGTGCAAGGAAAAGACCTGATGTCTTCTGAACATGAAGAATCCCTTCAGGAGCTAAATATTCAAATATGCCTTTGACATATAAATGATAACAAAGAGCAGGTACAACAGAGAAATAAAGAAGCTACTGTAAGATCACTTAAATGAATTACTTTAAACCAGAAGATCTGAGGAAGAAATTCAGATAATGAATATTTTTTCCCCAAACTTCCAAGTTTAATTTTATTTTGTCGTAGTCTGCCTGCTTAGAGGATCCAACACACCTGTGGCACATTGGTATTTTTATCATGCTTTTCATTCAGATGTATCAAAGAGCATTTCAGAGTGATCTCTCGACACAGGAAATTATATTAACAGAAGAAAACTAACTTCAACATGATCAATGACAAGATAAAGCACAATCCAAATCTGAAGGCATTATTTAGTTTCAAATGCTTTTCTTCAGCTACACAGAAAAATGGATTTTGAAGGAAGGCTTAAATCTAAATGTAATTATGCCCTTATTATGTATAAGCACAGAAATAAAAATCCAGGAGGATAAAAGTAACAGCTGGCCATGACATTATTTTGGAAGAGTCTTTAGAAGGATCAAATCTGAAATGACACAGAGGCAGCAAGCTCTGGGACTCTTTAGCTGTCTAAAGGCACCAGCAGTCCAAGGACAAAATTACTCCAAACTTCAGCAGAGATGAAAGATTCCAGATTTGCCAGCTCCTGTATTTAGCACCCTGGGGAATAACTCGGAAAAGAAAGCACCCGGCTCCCAGATTAGTGTTTGATAAAACCTGAGGTGAGACACGAGGACAGGAACCCCTTTCCACTTTGAGATGTGCTTCCCACGCCAGACTTAAGTGTCTGATAGAAAAAGATCCAAACCAACAAGCAACAAACACCCAGCAAGGAGGAAATCACTCCTGGTGAAAAGAAGTTTTACAATCCCAACCTGTTGCTGGTTTCTGGTGGCTCCAGAACTGAGGGGGCTATGCTGGGCAATGACAATTTTTGATGCAAAGGGACAATCTGGGGGGAAATTCAACTCAGTATGTTTCCAAAGGGATGCCTGAAGATCTTCTACAGAAAATCTGTGTTTGTTTCTTACTTTCATTACTTACTTGCTGACAACCTTCTCTTTCCATGACTCACCTGTTCTCGGGAGGTGCCTGGCCCAGGCACTGACACTTTGTCAGGTGCTGCTGGTTCTTGCCATGGGGTTTCATAGAATTCCACACTGCTTTGGGTTGGAAGCTCATCCCATTCCACCCCCTGTCATGTGCAGGGACAGCTTCCACTATCCCAGGTTGCTCCAAGCCCCGTCCAACATGGCCTTGGACACTCCCAGAGATGGAGCAGCCATAGCTGCTCTGGGCAATGCTTGAGAAATTAGGACTCTTCTACAAAAATTCTGAACTGTTTGCTGTTAAAGGACTCTACAAAACTGCCTACAATTATGAAAGGTTATAAAAACTCTTCAGTGAAATACATACCCAGCAACTGCTCCTAATTATCTATGGAATCTCTAATGGAATTAGATCAGTGCTCTCACTAGTGAAGACAAGACGACAGTCCTCAAGTAACTTTAGGAAAACATTCATCCCACAAGACTCATTAGAACAACCTCCAAAGACCACAAGCAATTGAGAGGAGGGACTGCTTTTTAAGCCAAGTTTCCTAAAGAACGGAAGCTATGCAGGGCAATTACAATCCCAAGAGGAAACGTTAAGAGGCAGCTTTGGATTCCATAACACCATGAACTTCATAAATCCAGCTCTACAGAAACAATTCTGAAATACAACCCTTATTTTCTTTATCACCCAGAGAAACCTTTAATTAAAATTTTAAAAAAATATTAAAAATTAAAAAAAGAATTAGAGAAGTCAATCCAGAGCCAAACTCCTCCACGCAAACCTATACAAAATAATTCAGTATTAAATGGTGCTTTCCAAGGAGGATGCAAATAAAATCAGGGCTCACTGAATTAAGTAAAAAAAAAAGTTTGGATTAAAGTGGATCCTTGGCAAACACACACTTATTCCCATTAGATTTCTCAGCTCTGGCACTTCAGAGCTGCAGGTAAATATGATAAGCTGGATTTTCACAAGGAAGAAGAAAAGTGCAATCTACCTTAGTCTTTCACAAGGACACAACAGCACAAAGCACTGAATGCTGACAGATGGGCTGCACTAAGACGGAAAGATTGTGCAGGAAAACAACACAGGGAGATGTTACTCAGCTTCTCCTACTACAGAAACAACTCCAGATCACATGGATGAAAAAGTAAATGAGTGTTTGCTAATCTGCAGAATGACAAAAGTCTGCTTGAATTGCACCAAACACAGGGTAAATAGAATTAAAATAGGACACAGCATTAGGGCTATTGGCACAGCAGGCCTAGGTGAGGAAGAAATCAAAGGAAAACTTGGAAAAACATTTCTACTTTAAGCCACACAAAGTGTGCAATGAATCTTCCATTGGGTGTTGTACATATGGCTTTGAAATGGTTTTTGGCAGAAGTGAACACGGCTAGGAAGTGTAAGGGCTTTTAAGGATCCCGGAGAATCGCTATGTCCTGAGGCAGTATCCCAAAGCACCCATGACAGATGGACATATGGAAAGTATTTCCTTGACTTCAGCTAACAAATCACAGACACAGCACCCACAGTGCCTCTGCATGAGGAACACACAAGTCTTGAAGCACTAAGCTCACTTGGATTTCTATTGCCAAGTTCTATCCCTGTTGTTTCAGTGTTCAGCCCACCCGGCTGCCACAGAGCAAATCAGTAAAGCTGTGTTTGCTGCATAAAAACCAGCAAATCCTACAATTTTTACCACATCATCTTTCAGTGAGTAGTCATTAAAACTTAAACACTTGCTCATTGCTTTAGAATCCATGGAATTTACCTGAGTGACAATCGATGGCTTTGGTCGTCCACGTAATTACTGACAGATTGCTAAATGCAGAGTGGTCCAAGCTCATTAATTAGTAAGAGCTTCTTTAAATTCAGCAAGAAAACTCACAGCACCAAACTGCTGAGATTGTATCAGTGTGAGAAGACTGAATGTTGGGAAACTCCTTGCTTAGTTGACATAGAGACATGAATCATCTTTTTATTCCAATTTATTGAGTTCTACACTAAGAGAGGATGATTGCTTATCTTCAGTGACTGTGACCCAACTGCAGAGCAATGTGGGCACCGCAATGTCCAGCATTTGTGAAAACAGATGTTGATGATTCTGCCCAAATTTGTTGTACAGCCTTACAAAAAATTACTGGCACCTGGCAAGGTGTGTGTGGGAGAACTGTAGAATGACTAAAGCTGCACGAACAAACATATTTATTTAAAAAAATAATTTGTAAAAGTGATTTGATGCTCCCTGGCTGAAGGAAGCTGCAAAGGAACAAGTTCAGTAACTGAGAGCTCCTTCCTGGAGCTAAAGGAGGTCCTGGAGGGCTGGAAGCTGAAGCTGCACTAACACACATCTCAGGTAAGACAGGTTAACAAAGCAATCAATTACAGAACTTGAGCTCTGAATTTTTAATCATTTTACATCTTAGAACAAGGTTGCTATTCCACAAGCTACAACTACGTGCTCAGTTATGCACCACAGATTTAATGCAAAAATGGAGAGGTGCCTTACAGAGGAAGGGATCATAACTGCTGTCCCTTCCAGCCTGATCTAACACAAACATTCCCAGCACAGCTGTATCCCAGGAATCAGCAATAAGGATCTGCTATCTCTGATGTGACTTCTTCCAGCATCTTCAAGGCAGGAGTCATCTGTGATGACTAGGAACTGACCAAACCTCAGCCTCAGTTCTCACCAACCACAGGCAAGGCCTGGATTAGCTGTTACCCTCTTGGGCAGCCAGGCTCAGCCTGGAATGTCAGCAAAGGAATGGCAGGATTTCAAATCTGAAGGGATATCAGTGAAATCCTGAGTCTTTTCCCCTGGGAGAACCACAGGAGACAGCCCGAGGTCCAGTGGTTTGGCTGTCACACAGCACACACTCCCACGCTCCCAGGATTCCCCTGCAGGATCTGCTGGACACAGATGTTTGTGTACAGAACTATTTCTGTACAGATGGATTTGCACATCTGTTCATATGGATACTGTACATGCAAGCATATATTCCATGTACACTATGTGTATAAACACTATGTGTTTCCATGTATTACACATGGAAACAAATCTCACAAGGAAGAAAACTGATTAGCATTCCCATATTTAATCCTATTGGGCACTGCAAGTATTTCCTAAGAGCCAGGATGGGACCACAGCAGTCTGACTCCACAACAAAGTGTTTATATAAAATATAACATCTCTGCCAGGGGGAAGCAAAAAAACAACTCGGGCTGCAACTGCAGCTTTTTCTCTCCCTTCCATTATTTATTCTCTCCACAAAGGCATCATTGGGTTTTTCTGATGTCACCACAAGACACACTACAGAAAATCCAGCCCTACCTGGTGCTGTCACTATCAATGAAACACCTACACCAAATTTAGATAAGCTCAAAAAAAAAAAAATTAAAATGGCACAATATGAATTTTACAGATGCTTATGAGACTGGTAAGAGTTTAATAAATAAAAAATGTTTGTTCCAAAAAAATTTGTTACTTAGAAGACTGTCAAAAAACCACTCAATTTCCTTTTCACTTCTTCAAACAACTTCCATGCAATTAGTGTAGCAGTACCTATTTGGAGTGCTGACCCCTGGTTTTGAGGGAGGTGTGGTTTTTAAAGCAGGTAACATTTTCCTTTCTGTGGATTCCTAAGATTTCCAATTTCTCAATGAGGTTGAGAGGTGCAGGATAGCAAATTTAACCACCCAGGCCCAGGGGTTGGAGTGGGATGGGCTTTAAGGTCCCTTCCTACCCAAACCATTCTGTGATTCCATGATACAACAAAATCACAAAACCCCCTGTGTTCCAGAGGAGGTTTCTAGACAGTGTTTTCCAGCTTAGCCTTATGTTCTCATCTCAGCCCTGCAAACACTGATGAATACCAGAATAGCTACAAGATCTCATTAATCAAAAAATAGCTGGAAAGATGAACTTGCAATCCTGATATTTCCTCTTGAAAAAATGAGATAAATTAGGTGCACTGCCTGACTGTATTCTCAATGAACTCTTCAAATCAACACTCGCTTACCTGGAAGCTTTCTTCAATCTTAAAGGTTAACTTCAACAAAACTGTCGGAAGAGTTTAATTAGAACAAGAGATCTTGAACATACTGAGTGTGAGTTCCATGTGCTTGAGGAATAAATCTATGTAGTGTAACATGATGGAATTTTGAAGATGGATACAAAGAAGAAACTGGCACTTTTGCTCACAGGTGAGCAGAGCAGCTCATGTATGTTCACCAGGCCACTAACCCAGATCATGTTCTGCTCTGCCCAGTCCATAATACACACATGAAAATTAGGATCAATAAAAAGAAAATAGACGTTTCCAATCCTGTTCTTTTAAGTTGCCCAGATTTCTCCTGGCTTTATAAATACATGCAGCATGTAAGAGTTCTGAATAAAAAAGCTGCCTTTGGACAGAGACAGAGGAGATCTTTTCATAGGTCTTCTAAGGGAAAGGTCACTCATGCCACCATGCCAAACCAACTCACCATCAGCTCGCTGCACAGAACACGCACAACTTCAGGGGAAATCTCAGACACAAGAAGGAAAAGATCATCTATTTTGGGGCTGTGACCACATTATGGTCCACAATCCCAGCATATGGTGACTAACACTACTGCATGGAAATTGCTTTCCCACAGAAAGCCCTTTTTGTTTGAATAACTGGGTGCTGATATAATGAGTCACTTGACTGTCTCAAGCAGCAGCTCCCCCACTCTAAAAGGACTGGCTGGGAACTGCTGAGTACAGAATGTGTATTTGTTTAGGAACAACTGTGCCTTAAATAAACCACTGACTCACCTTGTCACGCAAATGATGCTCTGCAGCCTCAATATTCAAAGGATCGTCAAAATTCAAAAGATCCTGGAAAAGAAACAGAGAGAACATTGCAGGGCTCCCACTCACTGCATCACAAGGAGCCCAGAGCCCTCATGAACAAGATAATTGGAACAAAGCAAACATGGCAGCAAGGGCAGTGCTTAATCACTACCTTGGTGGTGGTCCCTGCCAAAGGTAAATGCAAATGAGTTTGATAACTGGAAACCAAATCACAGGACAATTAAATGACAACAGCACCAAGGCATTTAAGCCCTTCTGGTGTGGGCCATGCACAGCCCCGTGACACTTCTCCCTGGAACTGAATGCATTTGTATTGGAAAACAGTTTTAAGCTGAATTTTGGAGGAACATTCAAACTTTCAGGAGGGCACAATTCCTGTTGATTTTTGTTCCAGGGAAAAGTAAACCTTTAAAAAACTTCTGCAAACAGTGTGCTGATAAAGTAGCAGTTTCCCTAATGCCACATCCATAGAAAAGAATTCAATTCTCTCTGTGAAGAAGCTATGTAACCTAGAGCCTGACAGGGAAGTTTTAGTGCTCTGGGAAAAACAGGGCCTGGAGGAAAAGGAGTGCAAAGACCCCAAGAACTAAGGACATGTGGGGTCAGGGAGCAGAAATAGTCACAACAAACCTCAGGTCTCTCAGTTTAACCTCAAATATTAACTTTGGAAGGAGAAAGGGTCTAGGGTTAAAAACAATGGAGAAGAGGAACCATCATTAGAAAAAACACTGAATCACAAGGCCCCTGTCCTGCCTGCAGCCCAGATCTTTGCCCAGTCTAAGGCCAGCCAGTGTTGGAGTGAAATACCACTGTCCCACAATGTGAAAGGCTCCTGGCAATCCCCAACTCATCCTCAAGCAGCAAACGCCACTGTTCACGCAAATCAGGACACCAACCCACCTCATTTTCACTCACTTCCTTCAATAAAACCCCTCATGAATCTGCCAGACCAGCGTGATCCCAGTGCCAGCTTTTCAAAGCCTAATTATTTACAAGAAGCCGGGTGTGAGGGAAATGCAGGAGGGAAGCACAGCTTTTATCAGCCACTACAAATCCCCGTGGTCTCCTATGCACGACCACCCCTCTCTGCAGCTCTTTGCCCAATACTTTTATGTGCAGCTCTGCCCCTGAAGGCCCCAAGGGGATTTTGCTTCCTTCCAGTTACTTGGCACACACAGGGAGACTGACTGTGAAACTCAGCTAACTTTTGCTGGAAAGGCAAATGCTCTCCAAACTTTTACATCAATTTACCAAAGAAGGTGTTGAAAAATTCAATCAAGCCTTTGGATGCCAGGAAATCCAAGCCTCCTTCTACACCCTGGAGTGACAGGGGTGGCTCTCTTCAGAGGGGATGACAAATGTGGTCACCAAGTTAGCGCTGCTCTTTGCTTTCTCCTGACCTTCCTACCCAGCAGCAATGGCTGCGGAAAAGAATCCCTAAAAAAGGTAACTTTTGTAAAGACTTCGCCTCTCTCCACTTTTAGGGCAAAAGCAGCTCTTGAATCCTGCTTGCCTCTTGCAGCTTCCTGCCCTCTCCTCCATTTTCAAGGTACTCCTGCAATTACAGGTTCCTTGCTCCCATCAATCTTAAAAAAAGGGGAGGAAATGGGATTCCTGAATAAAATCACATAAATTCTGTGACAAGTCAGGTTTTATGCAAACTCTGGGGGTGGATACCAAGGCCCCTGAATAGGAATGTAAGCATTCAAAACAGGAATGAGACTGCAGGGCATTCATTAATTCCTAAATAGCATTCTTTTAAACACTAACACCAACACAATTCCTTCTCAGAGCAGTAGGAATATCTATTTCCTGCAAATCAGCAGAAGGAGTTTCATACTGTGTGGAAGATCCCAAATAATTTCTTATCAAAACATTCCCTAGTATTTCTAACCGAAGTAAAACCCATGTACAAGAAGCTGGCATTTCAGACAGTCTGGATGAGTTCCACAAACAAAAGTACAAACTGATTTCATACTCGTCTGACACCCACTGAAGCCAAAGGAAATAAAGACCTAAATTTTTGGAGGCAACACACAGGGCTGGTATTACGTGATGGTGAAACTAAACCAGGCAGGAAAAAGAAAAGTGGACATGCAAAATATTCCTTTACTTACAGTAAATAAAGAGTTTAACCCCCAGACAATATCCTGCAAAGGAAAAACACAGTTCATCAGACATGCATTTCAGGAGTTTTGAACATGTTCACTAACTTTATTCTTTTATTAAGCCATCAAATAATTGGAAAAAAATATCTAGATTAAGAGTGATGTTTTACTAATTTAAACCAAAATGTTGAAAAAGCTTTCCCATTTCATGGCCACTTGATACTTAGAAGTCAGCAAAACCCAAATACTGCACATTCAAATAGAAGATCTGTGCGTACAGGAGCCTTATTCCTGTTGCTCCTCCATTTGAGGAGAGCAGTGATACCTCAGGATGTGCCACCAACTGCAAACTGCTTAGTTTAAAGGGTGGGTATAAAACTTAATTCAGCAATCTATTCTTAAAACTAAAAAGGGGTCAAACAAATACTTGAAACTGTCAAAATATCAGAGAAAAGAGAGTGAGGAGTAGTAGGAGTACAGAGAAATACTATTCTTATATAAGCATTTGCCTCAAGTCATTCCACGGCTGAAATACACCTTTTACAATAAAGCCTCAAAGTAAAAAACTTCCTATACACAGCAAAGAATTTCAATAAATGAGTGTATTTGAACTTGTTTCCTGTTCTGGGCCCTGTGCTCAGAGTGTGGACCACAGAAATCCATATCCCTTAAGGACACTGTCCAATTATGCCCTAATGAACAAGACACGATGTCAGCATTATGCAGCCAACAGCCTCTCACGATCCAATTTCCCTTTGATCTTGCACAAACAACCCACTCAGTTTATCTGCTTTTAAAACAAGGATCTGCCCAGCAGGGCTGGCACTGTCAGCGTTTCCAGCCTCAGCACCTTCTCAAGTGTGGCAAAGACAGCAACTTTCAAATGTGCTCATCACCCTCAGTAGCAGCACAGACACATAAACTGCACAAAAGGCATGACCCAGACATTTAATCACAGTTATCTGTAAATTTTAAGACTCTAGTGCTGAGCAGTCATCCTCATTCCCAAACAATCACTCTGCCAGTTCCCTGGCAAGGAGGAGAAAATGAGCTATTTCAAATAACGGATGGAAATCATTGTTTTACACTTCATTTAAGCTCTGTGCTTGTTCAACTGCTGGCACAGAAACCAGGCATAGCAGAGGTTAGCAGAGCATGGTATTAAGGAAACCTGCATTAATCCTAGGGATAAATTATTAGTACCGTGCAGTGATGTGCCAAAAGGTCACAGATTAAAGGAATATTTTAGTGGCATGGAGTGGCGTGGAAAGCCTGGGGAGTAGCAAAAGGCAGGAAGGTCTCAATTTCCACTTGATTCTCCCACATCCAGGCATCAGAGGGTGCTCAGCAGCTGTGGGCAACCCCTCTGCCCCAGCAGATGCTCTGCCCCCAAAGGTCAGGAGCCACTTCCACTGCTGCCCTCCAAGGCTGTATTGTCCTTCAGGGAGGCAGAGTTGCAGAAAAAATTACGTTTTTAGAAGTTGCCTTCTACCTACACCATAAGACAGCAGGCTGCAGCTGGAGAATGCGATGGAGAATCACAGTACTGAGCATTAAAACCATCCTGAAAAGATACAAGGTCACATGAGTACTCTGGGGTCTGGCCATTTCTAAATCCTGAATGCCAAACCTGCATTCCCTGGGTTACCAAGTGTCCATAGCTGTTCAAGCACCAGCATGGCTAAAAAGGCAAGTCAGTCACTGAGTGCCTTCTGAAATACCCAAGAGCTCAGCTGCTTCTTCCACTGAGTAGTGCTGAACCCCCTGGTCTTCCAGAACCTCCCCACAGACACCTGCAGAGTTCTCTCCAGACAGAACTCCTGCTCCAATGCAAGCTCCAATACCTCACACAAGTAAATGTTGCAGCTCAAAGAAGAGATGTGATGTCATATTTTCCCATTACATCATAAATTGCCCCCACATTCTTATTTGCTGAACTCTGGTTTTAAGGCTTTGAGGTGCTTGACTCATTTGGGCTGGTTTTACAGAGTTCTATTAAAAAAAAAGGAGACACCAAACAAAAAACCCCAACAAAAACCTCTGTAAGGGCACAAGTTGTCAGAATGCTGTACATCTCCACTGCTGTTCTAGACACCAAAAAGCATAACAGGATTATTATTATTACTGAATAATTTACCTGTGAAAGTCTTAATACCATTTTTGATGTTTCCATCTATTCAAGTTTTATGATTTGCTGGATTCATTTTATACCCTTGCATGGCTCCATAAAAAAATAATGCCAAATTACTACCAGAGGGCAACACTTTTTGTAATGAGCTTGAGGCTAGCCTGGATTTAAATCTTGGATATTGAGAAAGGGAAGTGGGATGGAACAGATGAGCAAAAGTGAAGCAAGTATTTGGTATATGAAAAACTCTACACTGCTGAACTGCAGAAATAATCACTCTGCATTACTGACTTCAGCAGAGCTGCTGGCTGCATGCAGATAAGCCCTGGCCTGGATGCTTGCTTTGGGTTTTCCTGAGGAACTAAAAGGATGTGCAAACCACTACAGATCTTGTCAGATTTACCAGCTCAAAAACTTCTACTCTCCTTCAGTGTAATAAAGCATCAGGCTCGGCTTCAAATATTTACTGAACTTGTGGCTTAAATACTTTGAAAACAAAGTTAAACCTGTGTACAGGAATTTTTAAAGGTTATCTTCACAGGTAGGAGCAGGGCAGGTGGCAACTTAAAATGTGAATAGTGCATACCTTGATGGTGCTGCACTTCAGTGAGAACCTATTGTACAGGATCAGACATCTACACCTGACAAGGTAACACCTGAAAAGGCTGTTTCCTTTACAAAGCTGCTTTTCATCCAATTTCTTCTCTGTGTTTAACATCAAAGTTACAGAGGACATGGGCACCACTGCTGAGGGGCAGCCACAGAGCAAAGCTGAGAGCCTCTGCTTTTGTACCAAACCTGCCTTTTGTAACTGCCCGGGCTGGAGCTGCAGCCAGGGCTGGCGAATTCCTTGAGCTGCTTTATCTGGCTCCTGCTCCAGCCGTGCCCAAGCTGCTCCCTGTTCCCTGGGTGGTATCCCAGAAGTTTTACACCAGAGATGTCACCTGTGGATGAGATGCCTTTGCGAGTCCAAGGCAGGTCTTGGATATGCAAGTGGGTTTAATTCACACCTATTCTGTTAGTTCAGAGGAGGCAATGATGGTACTGGAAATCAAGAGCCGGGGTTCCCAAGCACAGCAGTACCTGGCTAAATCCTCAGTGGGTAAGGGAACGGGGAATAACGAGGGAAGCACACTGCTCCATAGCACTGTCACCATTCCGGGCTGGAGCATGGGGAAGTCAACACAAGCAAGTCAGAAGATCAACAGACTGTTGTAAACAACCCCTTTATAATCGTCCCTTTTCATTCTGAACTATTTTTGTGCTGCATCTGAGTGAAAAGTTACACTAAACCCCTGCCCACAGATTTATTTACAGTGTGCCAAAGGAGGAGAAAAAACCTGCTGCTGCAGCAGTGTTTGAAGTTCAAGAGCAGTGACTCAAAATCCTCAATGCAGCTTTTGAAGCAGCCTCTCCTGAGGCCAGGGAGTCTCAAAGCTTTGTATTTGTACGAGGTCCTAACTCAGTCACTGACCTTACCCACTGACAGTTCTCACAGCCACTTCACAAAAGCAATGCCACTGAAACCATGTCACAGACAAGGGTTTCAGAAAGACAACCACAAGCACTTCTGAAGACAGAGCAAACATGGAAACTGCAAATTAAGATTTTCCTTTAACAGACAAAGTATATTTAATACATGCATTTAAGAAGAGAGCAAATCAGACAAAAGCACCTTACAAACTTCCAATCAAAGAAATTCCTTTAAGAGATCCAAGGAGCATTTCTGAGCTCACACACTGACTAACTCAAAGCTCGGTGCCAAACCATTTTTTATAAACAAACAATTTAATCCAGTCAGATGAACAAAAGGAGCAGCAGTCATTTATACAAGCACGTCTGAAGCAATTTTTTTTTGTTTGTTTGAAAAAGGGTTTGAAATGCCACTCCAAAGCTCAGCTTGCTCTCAGTCAGGCCATGCCTGGCCGTGTCCTGGGGCAGCTCTCTGCTGTCTTGTCTGCCTATGCACCACCTCAAAGTGGTTTTCCTCTTCCATTCACCTTCTTCCACCATCTCTTAAAAACAAGCCCACCTTCTTCCTCTCTTCACTGCAGCCTAAAAAACCAAGTACACTTCATCCCTCTCCACCACATTTATCACTGGTCCTGGGGATCAAAAAAAAAGTTTTCCTTCCACAGATGTAGGCACGTTTTAGCTTATGAAAAAACCTTCTCCCTCCTAAACTGTCTTCTCCCAAATAAAATCTCCTTTTATTTTCCTCTCCTGCTCCTCTCTATTCTTGCAAAATTGAAAAACACTGTTTCCACCTAGAATAAGGTGATGAAATGACTGTCACCTTTCTTTAGTCACCCACAAAGGCCACCTCAATTGTCATGTGCCTGCCATCCCTGCCCATGCTTCCCACCCAAACACAACAGCAGCTTCCTACAGGGCTTTGGGTAACTTAAAAGGCATGAACTGCTCCAGTTAGCAAACACAAAACAAGGAGGAAGGCTGCAAAACCATTTCTTTTGTACTTAAATATAGGAGGGGAAAGAAAACAGGAACAATTCCAGCCTGTTCCTCTCCCAGACCAAGCCAGCTGTGAATTGCCAAGTATGCAGGAGCACTCCCCTCAAATCCCTCACTTTTGTCACTGACTCCTTGACAATTGTCCCCGTGGTTACTTCAGGGCAAGTGGATAATCCTGTACAATTCTTTCCTGGGGGATTCTCTGATAGCTTCTTAATGAGCTACAGGACAGTGATAGGAACACTAAAGCCATCACCCTCTGGAGACCAGCCTGCTCAGTGGATTAAAGTTGACACAAATTGCACATTCAAAAATCAACAATTTGGGGACAACATGCATGGTTTAAACAGGCTTATTGAGATACCTCAGCTCTCCTGACTCACATGCTCATAACAGCTACTGTACCTAAACCAAAGATTTGGCTTTGTCAGGGGATATTGCAGAGAGAAAATGAAAATTTTGCAAATCTTTTCTGAAGCAAAAGCTATTAGAAGGCACTGAGTTGAATATTTTCACCAGCCTGGGCATGTATGGAGGGGAAAGAAATAAACTGTTTCTTACAAAACTGATAAAGCCAATTTATAAAGTGAAAATACAACACACTATATCCCTGCAGAAAAATCTCCTGAAGCTTATTTTAAGAAAAAACTGAATGTTAGATCTACACAGAAGATTGTCTTCAGTCGTTTACAGCTTCTCTTTCCAAATACTGGGTCTGAAGTTCTTTTTGTCTGGGGCTTATTCAATTTTTAGAGCTAGAGAAGAGAGATAAAAAGACCAACTCCAAAACAGGACTTGAATAAATCAATAGCTGTACAACGTTACCATAATGCTGAGAAAAACAGCCTGAGCAACAAGAATGAATGTAACATAAAACATACAGGTTTCTTTATTCCCCTCATCCTCAACACAGTGACAGTTATTTTACTGTCTGTTTAAAATAGTCCTCTACACTAATTACAGATGATTTTGACAGCAGACCCTCTATTTTCCTTAAGATGATGGATGAAAGTTTTGTACTTTCAAAACTCCTCAGGTTGATGCTTAAACATTGAGGTAAACTGGAAGAATTAATTTCTGACTTATTGCTCCAAGAGATTAGTTTGACATTTGGATGATTTCAAATGAAGTCATTCCACTGCCTGAAGACAACAGCAGAACTAGTGAACCAAACAGGACAAAATGTTGCCATTTAGTATTAACACACTAATTACATAAGCAAGACTCTTAGGGATCAACTCCACGTAGCAACAGTTTACTGGAAATGAGTCTTAATTCCTTTTAGATCAGGTAATCTAATAGCCCAGACAGACATTTATTAACCTAGTATCTGGAATTATGGGAGAGAAATTCCTGAAAAAACAGTGGTTTCCTATAGGTGGGCATGAAAAGCTGCCTGCAGATCCGTAGTTTTAAGACTACCTGGATGTTTCCCACTCCTGCTCCCATCTCTCCCGACAGCACCAACACAAAAATGACAAAATCCAGCTCTTTAAAATATCTCAGTGAAAAACTGAAATGCACATACACCTAATAACCATGAAAACCCTCCAGAAAATAGCCCAGCTGTCTGAGACCAGCTGGATCTCTAGCAGAACACAGCTACGAAAAGAAGAAAAAGGACAAATATTCCCCATGAGCATTCATCATACATTTTTAAACACTGGCTTTAATGTTGATATGCTCAGCCCTCCACAGAGTTGCCCAAGTGCACTTTGATTATTTTTATAGCTCATCAATCAGCCAGTGACTGATGAACCAATTTCCAGTTGTAGTTGGTTAGAGGCAACTGCAGAAAGAGCCTGACTTTTAGAACCAATCAGGCAATCAAAATACAGATCCAGTCATTCAGTTTTTAAAATCAATCATCTGAGATGTTTTTATAGCAAAATGGAAACAAGCATTTAGGATAAAGCTGAGGAATATAAAGGAAGCCTAACTTAACTAGGCAGGTGGTAATCCTGGCAAATAAGGTACATGTTGATTACTAAAAGGAGCTACTAAAGCACTTCTGAGTTTGAAACTGAAATTACTGAAGGGTGCAAAGCAGAGTAGCAGAGTAACAGCAACAGCGTGAAGTCATATTTAAAAGCTGGTATTTCCAGTGACATAAATCTCAGAACAGAATGGAAATGAAGCCATCTATTTGCTTTCTGCCTGGAAAACTTTCATTTTGACCATCACACCTAAAAAACAGGAGAAAAGCAAGTTCAGACACTCTGAGCAGGGCCCAAAGTAACTGCAGCAGCCTCCAGCTTTGGGAACAAGCTGTTTTAGAGAGGAAAAGAATGCAATAAAATGATGCAGAATGTAACAGAATGGAGACTGAAAGGTAAATAAGCTCCTGTTGCTAACTCATGTTTAGCTACAAAGGAGTAAAAGATGACAAAGATCAGCTAGAAAGCACTGCAGCACTGTTCACACAATCCACAGCCTGGGAACCAACCGCTACCAGAAATTATCTAAGGGTTTGGGATTCTGGAGTGTTTCTGTGGATAAAAAAAAAGTTATTTAAATTATTATTTATATATAGACAGGCTGGCAGGTTAATGTTTTAAACCTGTTTCAGGGTATAAGCCCAACTCTCTTCAGAACCTGATTTTAAAAATCATCTAATGCAGGAATTCAGAAACAGCATTCTTCAGTGCCTTCACTCACAGGCTGCTCTTCACAGTGGTCCATAGAAACGTGTTCCCAAGCACAAAGAAGGGAGAAAAGATAAAGCTGAACACTTGGTAACCTGAAGAGAATTCAATCATGGATGAGATGACACTAAGTGCAAAAAAATGCTGGAAAACAAAACTGAGGTGTTTTCCCCTTAAGAATCCTCCACACTGTTAAAAATATATTTTATCAGACAATTTTTACAGACAATTTAGCAGATTTCCATTTCAGCAAGTTTCTTCATGTTTCTACCCATTTGATACTAAAAAAATAATATTAAGAAGGTCACAGCAGTTTATTTTGAAGGCTTTTTCATGTAAGAGCTCTGCTGCCACCACAAGGATTCAAAAATGAGACACAATCCTTCAGCCTTCTAAAGGGTTAAGCACACAGGCTCCACACATGCAGCTGCATTCAGCATGGTTTGTGCATGGGCTTCTCGTGCGTATTCTCTATTTGAATGGCTTTTCTAATGCCCTTGGAACAATTTTTTGTGGCAGAAGGACATGCTCAGTCTCAATTTAATACTTTAGGAGTAGTTCAGAGTGCTTTATTGGGCAGATTTGGGTACTATTCCTCCAGAAAAGCAGGATAACTTCCTATTATTGACGAATGAAATTGACTGACTTTCAAATCCATAGCAGGCCAAGACTGGATTACCATCCACAGTGCTCCTGTGCAAATTCTCAGTGTTCTCCCTGTGGTGATGAAAAGCTGTAAAAAGTGAGCTCACAACTGTGGTGCTTCAATGTCAACAGCCAAACAAAAAATAATAAAAAAAAAATCCAAGGAGTATATCTGATTTGAATTTTTTCTTTTTAAAGTTAAGCTACTACTTCCTTTTCTCTCGCTGAATCTTTCATTTCAACAGTCACAGAAAAAGTTCCTGTCTTGTCCACTTGCACTAAATTTTTAATGGCTGAAGCTTAAAATTTGTAGCCTAAAAACCTTCTCTGAATGAAAATACAGGGACAGGAACAGAACTAGTTAACTAAATTACTCAGTGCCTTGATTTAACCTGAGATGAACATAGAAACACAAAGGGCAAAACAAAATCACACCAGCTGATGAAAAAACAATAGGGAAAGATAAAGAAAATCCACAAAACAACACACTCATTCTACTTCCAGAAAGTCACATGCTCACCTCAGAAGAGATTTTACAGATGAAGAAAGTCACAGATCTCATTCGTAGTGCCAAAAAGCAAAGCAAGTATCAGATAAAAGTCATTTTCAATTTGATTTCTGAAAGAGACAAACACCTGATGCGCACCCTTTATCCACCTAATGTTGTTAAAGCTCTGCAAGAAACAATTCTGGCAGCATTCCTGGGAACAGCAACAGGAAGATTAATTCCTGCTCAGTGCTCTGCACTGGTTTTGTCAGGGATATCAATCCCATGGAAATTACAAGGGTTATGGATTGCTGTTGGTCCTGCTCGCAGGATGCTCTTGTGTTTGTTGCCAGGGTGAAAACCAGCATACCTTACTGAGCGTGGGTTCTGAGTCACCTGCAGTCACACCAACCCACAAAAGCTTTTATCAGAGCACGATTTATGCAGTCACACCAAAGCCACCAATTTCTACAATCTCAGCTGTTCTTAGAGCAACCCACATTAGCTGTTTCTTTCCAAGGCCATGAAAGGATTTTTAAAGATGTATCTAGTTTGATGTACACATCCAAAATGAAACAATACCTTTAATGTTCTAGTTGGGGCCCAGCCAGTGCCATCAATTGAGTGTTCTCTCAATAAACTGGAAAAAAAAAATGACACACATATTACACAGAGCAACTTCTGGTTAAACTGCCTTTGTCAGAAACCTTCTCAGAAAACATTAGGAAGCAATTGCAAGATAAGATCTAATTCTTGCACTATTTATATCCAGGTAATGGAATTTTAAACCCCAGGAGTTGGGATGTCTGCCTAAAATTACCTTCTACACAGTGTCATTACAGAACTCCCCATCTGAACTCAACCTTTGTCAAAACACCTGAATTATTTTCCTCCAGCAGAGCAAGAGTGACAGGAAACCCTTGTGACAGTCTCAACATTGAATCTTTTTGTCCCGATGCCTTTTAGAACATGTTAATCTCTGGTGAAGAGACAGCCCTGCAGGATGAACCATCTCTCACCAAAACTGGCACAAACCAATCCAAAAAAGGGTCTTTTGGGGAGAGATGTCCAATTAGCAAAGAGAGGATCATCATCCTCTATTCTGTGAAAGGAATTCAGCCTCCTACAGGCAAAGATAAGAAAGCGAAAGAGTTTTAGTCTGTCTTCTCAGAAGGAAAAACTTATAAAATATAACTTGAATTTTAATATAAGCACATATGAACATTCATGTATAAAAGACAGAATTTCTTATATGCACACATCCACTATAGAAATTCTATATGATCAGCATAGTATGGTACATATTAAGTCCAGTGAAGCTGCTGACCTATTTGCAAGTTGAAATCATTGAGCTGTTTAGGCATTTCTGGACCTTTCAGATCCAAACATCAGGAGTTGTGAGAAGGAGATATATTGGGGATAAGAGCATCATTGAGAAATAAGCTGAAGTCTTGCTCAGAAAAGTAATAATCTGAATGAAAAAGTCTAACAAACTCCTTCAAGCATCATTTCACAATCATATCTTCCTCTGTAAGGAGTAATCTAAAACTGACAACTCATACAGCAAAGCACAAAAATTCACCAGCAGCAGCAGCTTCTGCTACTGAAATGACAGGGTTAAATTGAAATAGTCTTCAACCATTAGGTTTTAGCAATTTCCAGGATAACATGTATTAAGTAGTTTTTAAATTACAGTACATGACTAGACCATACAGGCTATGTAGTTATTTAATGAACATGACAAGTTTTTATCCAAGGAAATTCAGTCCTTGTTCAGTGCAGACAGAGATCCCACGAACAGGATGATCACCCTGGACAAGCCCATTCCACCTTAACTGTGCTGCTAATCTCATTTCTGTGCCTTTAAAAAGATAAAATACGCCATTACCACTTGTGCAGCATTAAAAATAACATCTTGTGGCTGCAGTTCATGTCCACATGACAAAAGTAAAAGGAGAATAAGCTTGCTTTTGGTCTGTTTCTTATCAAACTGTGTGGCAGTACTTCCATCTGCCTCTCCATACATGTCACTGTGAAATTCCAAGTGAGGAGGAAGCAAACACACAAAACAAATCCATAAAAATATTCAGTGACAGAGCACCTGAGCATCAGCTAAACCTCACGAACAGCCTTGCAACATCCCAAGGCCTCAGAGCTCTCCTGGCACATCTCCAGCTGGGGAAACCACAGCCAGGACTTGAAGAGACACTTGCATCTCTCACAGCACGCTGGCAGGAGAGCAGTGAAGATAGACAAGTGTCCTTTGGCTTAATATTCTTCATTTCCTGACAGAATTTGTTTTAAGAGGAGCATCCTCCTTCTTCTACAGATTGGGAATCATCATTAAGCCCCTAATCAGAACCTTTGCCCAGATCTAAGGAGACCTCCCAGGCTGTTGATTTCAAATCCCTGTATCTGGGTTCCTACAGGTAGACTGCAAAATCACTGCAAAAAATTGAAGCTATAGTAACCAAAACAGCAACTGATGTGACCAGTCAGCTACTCAGCTTTCATTCCAACAAGTATCTTCTCATTCTCTGAGTAATTCCTGCATGGAAGAAAGCTTTGAGGAATTTTTTCTTTTTAAATACACACATCCTAAAGAGATCTTTCGAAAACATCTACTGAAGTGGGAACTGCATGATTCCATGAAGTATAAAACCTTCTGAAACTCCGGCTGACCCAATTTGCAGCTTAAGTGACTAAAATTTACTGTAAGGGGAAGATCAGTCCTGGAGAAACCCTCATGTTTTCTATCCACATGTGCATTGGAGGCAATATCCAGGGCCAGACCTAATTAATATGAGTCGTTAATAACATGGTCCAGAGTAACTGCACTCCATGAAGCACAGAGAAACACCACTTTTCCTGCCCAGAACTGTTACACCTGACCACAAGTTTAGCCATTTAGAATGTTTTAATCCAGGGATGATTATCAAACCAACACATCCCACAGCATGAGGTATGTGGGGGGAAAAAGTACCGATGAAGATGTTTTTTTCTGCTTTTAAAAATAACTGAAGCTATTTTAATGCAAAGACTCTTGTGTGAGTTGATTGCAGGTCCTATACATAGAATGCATTCTCTAACAGGCATAAAGCAATTAAGTTATTTTAGTTTTTCCATCTAATGCCAGACATTTCCAAGGTCTGACGTGTTAAGGTATCTGACAATCCCAACTGTTTCAGTGCGGATGTTGCAAAAATGACTTCACTTCATTAGAATTATGATGCCCCAAACACAACATTCATCTTTTATAATTAAAAACATTTAAAGATATGAAAAAGCTGTGGCTGCCCCATCCCCACAAGTGTTCCAGGCCAGGCTGGATGGGTCTTGGAGCAACGTGGTCTGATGGAAGGTGTCCCTGCCCAAGGCAGTGGGTGGAGCGGGATGAGCTTTAAGGTCCCTTCCAACCCAAACCACTCTGGGATTTTATGAATGTGAGGCTTTATTGAACCTCAGAAGATGCTGTGCTACAGCTGGAGCTTCAGCTTTGGTTTGGTGGCTGGTATTTGTTGTTCCCTGGTTCAAAGAGGTCATTTGTTCATTCCTTTACTTGCACTCAGAGCATCTAAGCTTTCTTAAGGCTGATAAGCCTGACCTGCCTATGAAGAGCAGTAACAACCTTCATTTTCACCAGCACCTTCAAGACAGCACTAAAATGATTTTTCAATCTAGAGGAATAATTCAGCTTCTCTCAAAGCACTGATTTGCTACACGAGGTGACAACCATGCTGGATTTTCAGAACAGCTTCCAATCTCACTTATGGGATTTACTTCTGCTTCATCTGCTTTTTCTTCTGTGTGCCATTAACTTGAAAAATGACAGGCAGGCTTCTCACTTCTGTTTCTGTTTGCTTTCTGGCCAATTTCACCATCAGGTACTCAGAATGAAATTGCAAAGTTTCACAAATTTGTTTTGAAGAGAAAACATTTACTATCAAGGAAAACCATCTAGCAACAGAAGCCTCTCTCTCTGGCAAAGTAAAGCTTTCAGGTTCCATATCATGACTTATCTTGAGCCCAACCCTGCTTTGATATAACTGGCACATGTGTCTTTTCAGTGGATATTAAATATTATAATAAACAAATGGCAAACAAAGAATAATTACTGTTGAAGTTTAAGGAACACTTTTTTCCTTCCTTTTTGAAATAGAAAGGATTTTCAAGCACTTAACACACATGGGCATTAAATGGTAAAGCCTCAAAGCCCCCTCAGGGCCTGAGGACGAATCAGTTATGAGGGAGGGGAAAAAAAACCAACAGCATTTTGTTTAGTTTGGAGTTCACATTTTTACGCCAAGTAGAACAAAATATTGTCTGAGCCTAAAAAGCCAGGCTCTACATGGTCCCTAAAGCTCAGCAAGAATGAGACTTTCAGTAGATTTTTATGCTCCTAGAAGTTACATGCACAATCAGCAGAAAAAAATACTGTCATAACAGTTACATACAATATTTTATCAAACAGATCAACCTCCAAGGTTAAAAATCCCCAACAGAATGCTGTTCCTACCTTAGGCAGATTTCTCCTGTCTCTGTAATGTTCGGGTGCCAGATTCTTGTCAAACATTTTACCTTTGGAGGCTGCCAGGAGAGAAGACAAATTACTATGTTATCCTTTAAAATAAAACCCTGTTATAACTCATAAAACAGAAAAAGGCAAATATGTATTTGATACCCACAGCATGGGTTTGTATGTTTAGGGCAATGATACAAAATCTACAGGAGTCAAACCAGTTTTCTCTGCCCTTTCAACTTTTCTCAATTCTTTATAAAAACTGGGCTGGTGTTAGGCTTTTCTTTAGAAAAACATAACTTTTAAGAAAACCAAGAAAATCTACTCCTTCAGGAGAAAGAAAACACTCTAAGTCATTCAGTTTCTTCACATTTAACTATTAAGACAACGATTTAAACCAAAAAACTAAGTGTTTTCCAGCAAGGCTTGTCCAAATCAGGGATTTGTTAAAAAACAGCAGAGGATGCAAAGATAACAACTACATCAAATAAATAACTTTTTTTAAATACAGCCCCTCCTGTTCATAACTGGATAGGAATGCATCACAGCTGAATTTGAGATACTAAAATGAAAAGCCACAGGCAACATCACCAAATTTCCAAATTTCATAGTGGAGTTTTGAAATACAGATTTTTAAAGTACAATCTCCTTTGCTCTAGTTTTGTGAAGTAAATATAGAGTGGGACATAAAAATTTCGGTAGCTTAGCAACAGCACGTTGTTCCATCCCTGCTCTCCCCATTAGGATCTGCAGCTTTCAATCAGGCAGATTATTTCTGATAGAAGTGTCCTGGAATCCATCAGCACCTTGCAGAACTTCAATTAAATCACAGATTATAGATATGGGGCCATCTCCCTCCACTTTTTCCACTGAAGTCTTCAGTCAAGAGGCAAAACAGCTTAAAGAGCTGTATTTGCATGGCAGCATCATGTGTTTTGTCTCATTTTGTTCTCAACTTCCCAATTACCTTTTCAAGAAAGTTTTTAAATTAAGACTCCTTGGAAAAGGTAAGAAAATATGCATGGCACTGAGATACCAAAAACATACCTAAAGGAGATGTTCAAGAAGAAAAAACACTGATCACCACAACAAATTTGGGATTGATAATGCAGATTTTGCCTTTCCTCCACTTCATGTCTGCAGTAACTCAAGGGACATCAGTCATGGCATTATTGAAAATTAACTGGCTCACAGAAAACAGTCTCAAACCTTTTAACCTCCAAAACCTCTCAGAAGTTTTCTAACAGCACAGCTTTTCGTTAGCTACAACTTTCACACTGTTCTGAAAGATGTCTAGTTCTCAAGCAAGGGAAAGCAGCAGAATTTATTCCATGCCATTAGATCAAGATAAAAGAGTAAATTTCTACCATATGCACCTTCAAACAGGGAATGTCCTGATGAGTCAAAAAAAAGCTTTATAGAAACTCTTTTTAAAAAATACCCAAATCCTCACAGTGAATTAACTGGTGTCTCATTTTTTGTACCATGGAAACAAAAGAATTCCTTTATGCTTTCAAAGTGATTTTCATTGCTAAAAGTTAGAAAAACCCACTCCTGACAGTAAGACAAAGGTTTTCTCTCTCTCTTCTCCCCTGTTAGACAGACAGGACAACTGCAGCAGTACCATAAAATTTATCTTCAGACACAACTTCTCCCTCAAGCTTGTTCCAAGCCATTTTTAAACCCTACCCAGACCAACAAATCCACATGAGATTTCCCCAGGATGATGTTTCACTTGAACACCTGTGACACTCTGCACAACAAAGCTCCCCAAATCCATTTATTTCCTTGCTCAAACTCTTCCTTCCCCTCAGACACCACCAGCTGCACAGGTAGATCCAACCTCAGCTGGGGGGCACGGCAGTGACTGCATTCACTTCCTTCTCCATTTCCAAGGAGCCCCTTCTCTTCTGGGATCCCTCATTTAAAATGAACAGTTTCAGTTCTTGATAAATTAGCACTCTAAAAGGACAGGTGTACCAACAGATCTTGTAATTAAAAAAAGATGTATTATTTACATATGAATTTTATCAGTATCCTGTAGCTGCAGCTCTTCACTAGTGAACAACTTTACCTAGAAAAGGGATGTGGCTCCTAAGAAATCTGGAATTAATGTTATTTGAAATGTTTTCTCTAGACACTAGCTAGTCCCAAAGCATTCTGCTAAACCACCCTGCAACTGCAACTCCAGCTCTTTCCTTTACAGTTTCTACAAAACACAATTCCCCCAGGAGGCCTTAATGGGGATACAAATTCCTGGGGCTGAACTCCAGTCCAGTCCTGAGATATTTCTTGCCACTTTCCACCACCAGTTTCTGAAGAACTTCTTGAGACTGGCTGAAACTAAACACTGAACAGAGATAAGCACAGACTGGTTTGGCTGCGGGCCATGATACAAAATCTTCTAAATTTTTTCTCTTTATTTATGTATTTAATGCTCCTCCACTCCATCACAATTCCACATATCCACTCCTTTTCCCAGTGCAGAGATGTGATGTCCCAGCCTTGCCCGTGGGCTGAGAGAGCCCTAGCAGGTCTGCAGAGCTCTCCTGAAAACAGGCATCACTTGTTTCAGTCTCATTCTGCCGGGAAGGAAACAAACCACAGCCTCCGTGTAATTCCCTCAATATTGGCGAGCACACATTTGCATTAATAACCTGACCACAATCCAACATTCAACCTCCTGCATTTTTCCCTAAATTGCACAAATAAAAACTTTTTATTTTTGTATTGGATGAAAGGTGCTCAAATTTTAAAATACTCAATTAACATTTGCTGCAGATTTTTCTGCCAGTGCTGAGCAGGGAACCATAACAAACCAGAGACTTTTTAATTATGGGAACTGAGAATGAAAAAACCCAGATCAAAACTGAAATTCAGCTTTTCTGTTAACATACAGCAAATACTTCCCTGCAGCAGTGTTGAACAATTGGAATACAAAAATTGAAGGAAATAAAATGAGTACACAGAAGTTAGTAAGAGTGATCTCTCTAATAGTATGAAATTCTTTGGTAAAGTTAAAGGGAACTTAAAACATCCCGCAAGCAAACCCACACGACTGCAAACACTACCTACTTGTGCCTGCAACTACTACATATATGTATCTATATGTATATATCTCTACATATATGGATAATGCTGAATTTAGGCTCAGTGCAGCTGAACAGGAGCCAAAGGTTTTCCCTGAAACTCTCCTCCAGGATCCTTCCCGTACATTCTTCAGCCTCTCTGAAAGAACCCTGAACTACCAACACCAAAAGTAAGACAACAAGGCAGAAGGATGGGGGGTAATTACAAAACTATCAACCTTCTCCTTTCGGTTCACTTCTTTCATTCTTAGCTATATAATTTTTTAATGAGATTAATCATTTAATGCAGGTCTCATGAATAATTAATGGTAGAGAGCAGAACCTCAGCCAGAAGGGAGGACACTCATGTCTGACTTGTCTGCACTTCCAAGAGCTTCTGCCAGACAGTTGCAGATTTATTTCATAAAGGACAGAAGATCCTTTCTAAGTCTCAATGCCAAGTTCCCCCTGAAGTCCTGTTACCTGCAAAGAAAATCTAAAATGACAACTATTAGACTAATGACAAATACTCACCACCATATTGTAGGCATCAGGAACTTCAGTTTCAAACTGAAACTTTCCTCCTTGGTAATAGCCCTCATCTAGAAAAGGAAAAACAAGGAAAACAGTTAAATAAGAGAAAACCGCCAAGATTAAAACAACAGCACAGGGTTCTCATCAAATACTTAAGCTGGTTGCACCACCAGCTGCCACCTAATCCAAGGACTGTGTGAACAGTGTCTTCCTTGCACTCCCAACATTTTTAGAGTCCCAGAAAATTCCACCATCCTGATCACAGTAACAGGGATACCAAGCTAGAGGAACCTTGGACTGAACTTCTCATGTCTGTAGGAAGAAAATCCTGGCATGTGGCAGATAGTACCACATCAGTGACCCTTGGAACGAGCTGAAGAAATACTGTACTTGCTAAATCCTGTTCCGGGACTGAGCACATCTTCCCAAACTTGTGCTAGCAATCATGGTGAGTAGTAGGAATGGTGTGTGCAAGAGCATGTTTCAGAGTGTACTTCAATAAGAGCAAGCAGGCTCTTTTATTGTAATTACCTTACAATGATGTATCAGCTAGGAAAACATGTCTGCCTCTCTGCCAACCTCAGACTCAATCCTGAGTTATTAAAATGGCTAAATTCTCAAATATGACATACTAAAATATCTACTTACATTTAACCAGGGATAATAGAATAGGGTGACAGCCTGCAACTCTTGAAACAGCTGTGCTTGGAAGCTGCAGTGCTTGCAAGGGATCTGAAATTTGTCTGGCACTGCCATTACTGAGGTTTTTCATTAAAAAGTGAAACAGGTACCCAGTCCACACTGGGGGTTTGAGACACCTGAGAGATGCTCTGGCTCAAACCACCTTGAGCACTCCAACCCCTCTGAAGGCCAGGAGGGCTGGTTGGTATTATATGATGCAGGTATTTTATATTTCTTAAACCAACATTGCAAAGAAATGTTCTGTGAAACAATCCATAGTTTACAGAAAGACTAAGAAGAATTTTGTTATTATCTAGCTCATTCCAAACCACAAAAAAACCTAGCTTGTCTAGCTTGACAAACCTAGCTGTTCATCCTTCAGGTTGCTGTCTCCTGATCTGCTTTTCAAATCTGTTCTCCATTCCCACTCCAACTCAATTCTGAAGTGTGCTGGATTTATTAAGCAATTTCAGGCACGCTATGCTTTACCAGAAAATAAAGGGACATGCACTGAAATTTATATGAAAAAAGCAAGATAAAAGCATTTATCTTTTGTTTTTTAAAAAAAAAAATCAGGAAAGCGAGCCATTGCTGAGGAACGAGAAGCAAGAGGTGAGTTACACTGATACCCTCTGATAAAACTGTTCCCTGTCAAATGTGCAAAACAGTCAGAGTGAGACACTGTTCCATAAAGGATTCATTGGGAAAATGGTCCAGTATCTCCCAGGAGCTCAAATACCACCATTTATCCAACAGAACACAGCTAACTGCACTTTATCCACCACCTAGCACTATAACAGATTTTAACCAAGTGTCAGAAAGTACCACATTTCCAAGTACAAAAGTTATTTTCCTTGGCTTAATTTCACTTGTGCCTTGATTTGCTGCACTTGGAGCAAAGCATGCAGCAGCTCTTCACATTCCACCCTGGGTAAAATGAAATAAATGCCTGCTGATGGATGTATCCAGATGTGTCTTATGTCAAAGAAAATCCTCAGGCTTAATGAACACTCACTGCAATGGCTGTCCAAAAGAAACACTCCAGAATTTTCAGATCAAGTCTCCCTCCAAGACAATTCAATATTCATCACTGCCTCACATTACAACTTATTTTATGTTTGGGTTTTACCTTGACACCAACCCACTAGCACTAACCAAAACCCACACGGGGTAAGCTACTGGCTCTGCTGTAAAATAAAGACATATTTACACAATTAGGAGAGCAAGACACCTCTCCTCCCCTCTTTCATACAGTTCTGCCTCTATGCTTGTAAAGCAACAATAAAGCTACTCATTACCAATCACTCAAATGTATATTAAAAATTCTGGAGAGCCTCAGTACCCAGCCAGAAATCTCACACTGCATTAACAAGATAACCCTTCACAATGAAGTCATCTTTCAGCATCTCAAATAAGTAAGTTCTCACACTGGCAGAGAAATCCCTAATTTTTAGGCATGGAAGAATGGTGGGAAAAAAGTTCTGGCAGAGCTAACAGTGAGGAAAGACCTATAAATAAAACCATCAACTAAAACAGCTTTAACACATAACTTAGGAAGTTAGCCACAGAGACTTCTGCTAAAAAGGGAGTAGGTCTGAGCCACAGTTTTCCTCCTACTGCTTAAATTTATGTCTTCAAGCTGTATTAGCAGAGCAATCATCCCTCCCACTTCAGTCTCAAGTTTCATTACCAACAACCTGACTAATCTTAACTTGCATTTGTAGGGTGTTTTAAGGTCTGAAAATGCTCTGGGAAACACTTAACCAAATTATTTCCTCACTTTAGAAGAAAATGCAAGATAATTAGGGCAGGCCACAAAGGATGCACTTTGGATAGTAGGTCCCTGAATCAGCCTTGCTCAGCCATGCTCACCAATATTTGTGAGCATTTCACCAGAAAACAGGGTCTTTATTAATCCCCCTAGAGTGGGACTCAAATATCCACACCAACCCCAGACTAGTCCAACTGCCTGGGAACTGCAGGGAAATTGCATTAACTGCACTTACTCTTCTGGGTTTTCTCATGTATAAGCTCCCTAAACTCACCTCCTTTATTTTTTTCCAGGTCATTACCATGTTTTAGTCCTCAGCTTCCAATTTTGTGCTCCAAATACCAGCGCAGCAGGAGGGACTCTGCCTGTATTCTAAATATCTATCTCCTTATTTTCCCTAGATTTTAATCCAATACAATACCGGTGCAAAAATAACAACAGGGGCAAGTGGCAGCACAAGGGCATTTTTCAAAGGCAGAACAACTGTTTCGGATGACAAAAGGGAAGAGAAGCTTCAGACAGCAGAGAAAAACCAGCAGTGTCTGCCTGGGGAACACAGTTTTGTCCGCTGCAGCAGAAAAATCCAAGTCTTAGCCATTTTGTAGCATGTGCTGCTAAATATCCACTGATGGTGCACTGCAGAAAGCTGCAACAAACAGGGACTGGACTTTCTTCAATTATGTGAAAAAAGCAGCCACCCTCAATCAAGATTTTCTAGAAAATCATTTTAAATTAAAAACTTCCTGTCCCCAGGATAATTTTGCGACGTTAAATACTGGCTGAGAAAGGTTTCTGTGAGAGGTGCTGAGCAAGGGACCTGAAAGGATTTCTACCTGGTGGTCAAGTTTATTTTCTTATTCAAATTAAGAGAGCCTAAGGAAGCTTCTTTTACTGTCCTTTCAAGACCAGCCACATTCAAAATGACTGCATAGAACAAAGTCAAGATTAATGCAATGCTGTTCAGTTGGCTTAAGTCCACTCGAGCCATAAAACTTCGGTGACAACCACTTTGCTGCCTCAAGGAAACTAAGATTTAGCACACACTAAAGAAAACTTCAGTATTGAAGGGAGGCAGAAAACTACAACGATTTTCTTGGTCTGTGTTGTGTTCTGCCTTTGGAGTGCTAAGCTATGGCTGATCACAAGATTCTACACCTGAATTACGCACAGCTGAAAATAGATGTTTACTTGGGTCAGGCTGCAACTGCAGAGACTTCAGCTGTGCAGCTATATTTAGAGTAACAAAATGTTAATTAAGATAATCTCATTGGCAAGATCATTTCAGCAACGAAGCTGGCACAAAATCCATGCTCTGCATTCAACAGCTGGTTTCTGCCTGCAGCATCTTGCTGCACAGCAGTGAACAGACAAAACAATTCCTAGGATTTAGACACCTTGGAGTTAGGACAGCTTTTTCATACATCCCTGATTTGCACAGTGATGCTCTTGTAAAGTCAACTCCTTTCCAAAATATAATAAAGCAGCATCATATAAACTGAAGGGCATTTGGTGCAAGCAGAATTAACACCCACCAAGTAAACACAAGCACAACTCCTACACAGAATGACAGGGCCAAAGTTCTAGATGAGCTCTTGCATTTATTTTTGATTAAACTGACAAAGGCAGCCTCACTCATTTTTCCATCACAAAAAGAGGTGATGAATGGACATGTTGAAAGAGACCACCCAAAATTTCTGCTGGAGGAAGGACCAGTTGGTTTGGGCTAATAAACAGCAACAGTGACACCTAGTGCCGCTCTGACTTCAAAGTACTGGATCAGCAGAAACATTCCCAGCATCCCATTAAGTGCACACCACTATTTCTCCACTATTTCTTCAGGATGACTGACACACCTCACCCAAATTCTGTGGTCAAAAAGCATCTGCAGAAAACAGGTATCGACAAGAATGAGCTGGCAGGGGGATCCCAGTACATCTAACTCAAACCATTCAGTGCACTGCACATGGCAATGTTCTCATTTAAGCAGCTGCACAGTCTCAACCAGAACAAGAAGCGCATGTGAAGTTCAAATAAATTTCCATGCAAATTCATCCATAAAACACAACCTTCTATTCTAAAATGCACAACAAACACTAATTTTAGGTGGTTGTTAAGAAACTTACATGAAAATGGTAATTTATGAAACTGTTTTTATTGACCAGCCTGCCAGCAAGAGCTTCAGAGTATAATTAAGTTGTGTTAGTAATAAAAGAACTGATTTCCACATATTTGAACATTCAGAGACTCAGACTCCTTGTTAAGCATCTTCAGGCATGGCTAGGTTTGAAGTTTTCCAGCAGTGTTATACTGATAATTTCTCTCTTCCCCTCTGCAGAACCCAGCAATCAGCACAACAGAATACACAACCTACCAGGGCTGTAATGCAGTAATGCCCAGTCCAAGATTCCTCTCAGCAAATAAAACAAGGTGGTTTGAGACTGGCAGAGAGGAAAAAAAGTTCTCAATCAAAGTAAGCAAACCAGCTCTGGGTATTTCCTAACCCTACTTACCCATTTTTGAAGGCCTTTTTATTGGAATCTGCTTGGCAAAACTCAGCCCAGTTTCTCCATCCCATTAACAAAATAATCACTATTACAGCCAGAATTTGACTCGAGGTTTTATTGGAATTCCTCTTGGAATTACATTTCCTCAACACCAACACACACAGAAACAAAAGTAACATGTTTAAAAAAAATTACCTGGGGTTACAGTTAGCTGAAAGTAATGGAGCTTGTTTGGGTCAGGAAAATTCACTTTACATGTACCTGTGAAGCAAAAGAATAATTTACATCAGACAATGAGTTCTCCACTGTTTGAAAAGCAAATAAATCCTCTTTCACACTCTTCAAGCTGACTCCCTGATTAACCCCTACCTTTCAGTAAAGTGATTTCCCAAAGTTCTGGAACATCACAAACCAAACTCGGTGTTTTCACGCTCAGAAGAGATGAATTTCATGAAAATAGTGACAATGAACAAGTGTGAGGAAAAGGGAACAATCTGCTGGAACTGTCAGTGGTTTCAGTTCAACAGCTGCAAGCTCTCAGCTTAACAGCCCTTTGTTTGCATTTGATGACACAACCCAAGCTGACTTCCCATGCACAGAAGTGGCCTTTCTTGACTGTGGCAGAGACACGCTGGCTTGAGGAGATGAGTCACCCATGGATACTTTATCACCCATATTATGGAGTCTTTAGCTTCTTAACCCATCAAGCTGGCTGCTGCTTTTCTGTAGCCAAGGAGCTAAATAGTATCATAATTATAAATCCTTCTTGCCTGAAAAAACCTAACCAGAACTTTACACAAACCCTAGTAATGGTCTCATGTTGTAGAAACTAAAACCACACATTTTTCAGGTATTTGTTACCCCATAACAGAACCTACACTGAAAAAAGTTTACCTAAAATTACTGTGTAAATTCTCTATAATTGCCTTCAAGGAAGGCTTATGTCTCAAGTAAAATTCCAGGGCTAAAATCACATTATCTTGCCCTTTTTAAAAATTTTTTTTAGGGAATATGGATCACTCTTAAAAAATCAATTTTCATGAGTATTTTCACTATTAACAAAAACATCAGGTTACATCTTGAACATGAAGTGAAAAAACTGCAGGTTGACTCCATGTTCCCTGAGAGCTGAGCTATTTGCTCTGCCCCAAGATCAGAATGTCCTGATTTGAAAATAAGAGAATGAAGAAAAAAACAGGAGTGAGGGCACTAATTGCACCCTTGAGTCCCAGGAACTTTCTGGGTGTTTTATGAAAGTTTTGCTGCAACTCCCCAGCAATCAAATTCTGCAGGCAAATTATCAATACTCCTTCCAAAGGACACTAATGAGGGTCCACCTCTCCATAGCCCCTTAAGAGGAAGCAACAGAGAAAACCTGTTCAAGCCGGAGTGGTGGAGCTTTACACAACTTTCCCTAGAGTTAACAAATACCATTAGCATTCATACATCAGTCAAAATGTTCACTTCAATGGCCCTTTCTTCCTTAAAATGCACACTATTAAATGTTATACTCACAAGGTAAATTAGCTTCAAGGTCTGCAACCTCTGTTGAAAGAAAAAAAAAACCAAAACCATTATTTATGCAAGCATAAAGTCCTTCTTGAAGTCCAAATTGGCAGATCTAATTTAAACCACGCCGTAAATCCAATTTTACTTAAAAATATAATTAAGCTGCAGTAGAAGTTTACCTTGAAATTTCTCTTTAAGCCACTCAATTCATTACTAAAAATGCTCCTCTGCCCTACAGACACAGCAAATGTATCCTTCTTTGATGGGGAGCTCAGCTCTGACAGGGCTGCTACCACACAGAGCACTGGCATTTCCAAAGCACAGTTTGGTTTTGTTACTGATATGCACTCCTATTCAATTAAACTTTTCAATTAAAATTAAATGTATTTATTTCCTTAGCTTAAAAGTAATTCATAAAAGAAAGGAAGCATCCTGATTCTGCTCCATAGCCCCTAGGAAGTGAAGTGTATTCCTAAGCCTGTCAAGTTACCTTCCCTGGAAGAACCCCTGCTTTTGTGTATTTTATTGAAGCCGGACTTTCAGCTACCTGTATTTCACCTAAGTATGAACGAGATGCATCAAGATATCTCCCCCCTTTATTTCTAAAGTTCTAGGAAATCTGAGTATATTTTTGGCAATTCCTGTATTCTTAGTTTCCAGTTCTAACTTTGCTTTCAGGCCTCCACGGACATAGCCCATTTATTTGGGCTGACAATGTGCATGAGATTTCAACACCAATTCTCAAAAACACACATCTGAAGAAAACTGTCATTCTGAGTTCTCGGCACTGAATCCAAACTGATCTCATCAAAACTCCCACTAACTCTCCAGAAGTCTTCCTGCCATCCATGCTTACCAAACCTGGCTGGTCTCTGCAGTGGGACTGATGCATATTTGACTCCCACCTCCCTTGTGGTTGGCACACCCTGGATCTGCAGCCCACTGCACCCAGAGAAAAAATCCACCGAAACAGAAGCACTGTGCTTCACACTTACTTAAACTCACAACCTCACTCTTTTAAAATACCACACTTGCAGCCAGAGCTGATTTAACCAAAGCCATGCAGTTGTGATATATNGTGGCATTGCGTGTTCGAATCTTTCGGACATATAATAAATTTTATATTTTTTTATTATTATTTCTAAATTGGGCGTACGTATTTATTACACAGTGAAAGACAACACTGGAGTCATACTTCAGCTAAAGTACTGTCTTTATAACACACACACACACAAAAATGTAATTCCAGCTGTAATCAAGAACTTTATTTCAGTTTTCCCTTCCTGGCTGATAAAAAAAGACATGACAACCAACCCCCAAAAGCTGCAGCTATAAAAATTTTTCATAAGATTATTCCCTCACTCCTTTCTTAAAATTCACCAGCCTTTCATAGTGGGAGGCACATCAATCTTCACTACAGGGCAAAGTTTAGGATCTGGTTCAATTATTTTAAGGTGTTGACTGCTTTCCTTTATTGCTTTCTGTGCTTGTGTGTTGTTCAGCCTAATGAATCCTGCCTGCCCTCTGCCTGATCCCGAAAAAGGGAGACATTTAAGGGCAGAGCATGTTCAGTCCCAGCAATGGCTGAGCTGAGCTGCTCCGCTGAGCCAGGGCCTCACTTCTGCCTCCTGCAAGGTTCAGTAGAGAGTTTACAATCTGAGTTCCTCTGAAGTGTGAAAATTCCCTGGAATGTGTTCACACTTCTGTGTTTCTGTCTTGGCACAAGAATAAGTGTGTTTTCTTATGAAAACATGAAAACAAAATGCTCACACCCAGGAGAAGGGAACACTGTGCTCCTTCTCTGAAAATGTGCAAACAGGTGGGAATGCTGTGCTAATAAATCCACACTAAAGTTTTCGAAACAAAGGCAAGGCCCCAAAATTGAGGTTTCTAATGAACTCTGCAACAAACCACTGAAACTACGAATGAAACAACTTCATGTAGACAAAGCAGATAAAGATCTGAGTCAATAATCTAAATGTTTAAAGCAGCATCGAGTAAGGTAACAGATGTTACTATTAATTGTGCCATATAAACAAATATTGGTGATTAACCAATTAACAAGCACACTTAACAGGCCAAAGCTCAGCGTTTGAGAGTTTTCCAAATTTGTGACTCTTTGGTAGTGACAACATTGACACTGGAACCATTTTTGTATGTTGCTGCTCAGAAAGCAAACATTTTTGACCAGAGCATTCAAGCTCCATTAAGATTCTGACGTTTTAACTTACACATTTTCTACATAAAGCGGTACCTCTGGCATGAGCATTCTCTCTAAGAAAATGCCCCTTGTGCAGGCTGCCAACTTACTTAACAGACATTTGCAAATAAGCAAAGCATGGAAATGACAATCAGAACTCCAATGCACTGAACTTCCAAGAGCTCCAAAAGCTTCGCTAAATTAAAGAACAAACTTAAGCTCACAATTTTTCTGAACTCCTCTTTCAAGGAATGACTGTCACTACAGCTAAACTGTGGAGAATTCAATTTGACTACTTTTCATGGTCATTTTGTGGAGAATCAGCATCAGTGTCTCGATTCACACCATTAAGATGATGAGACAACCAGAAAATCCAAGTCTCAGGAAACTCCAAATAGTCCATCTGGTGCTACCAAAACCTTGTGATCCGGTGCAGGAGAAGCCCAAGTGGAGGTATATTTGCAGAGTCCTGCTGTTGCAAGTATGCACTTGCTTGAACAGTTCCAAATGCTATTTTAAACCATAAAAAAGGTGAGGCTTAAACTTAAACCCAACATAAACACTGGAAGAGTTGAATGCAAACAGATTATGTCTCAGAAGCAGCTCAGGAACTGCACAGAAGAGAGAAAAGCTAAGCCTAACACAAGAAACCAGAGCTATTTATAAATGATTTCACAAACAGTAACTCTCCCTACCCATGACAGTTCTCGAGACAGAAATAGGAACACTCCTGCTGTGTGTACAAGGTTTATGAATGTTCTGTGCACACACCACAAATCCACTGCTCTGCTCCCTCACCTCCCCGAATCAGAATATAGCAGTGCCTTGTTTACTAAGTTTTCCACAAACATCAGGCTGTATGCTCCCTGCTGGAGTTTGGTTTTAAGTACACCACATAAAAGCATTATTTCCTCAACTGAACATTCTCATCCACAGCAGTATTACTTCCCTCTGGTTTTGTTCAAAAAGCCCCCTCTCCTGTTTAAGTCCTTCTTTAATTTACTTCTTCAAGACTTCTAGAGATGAAGATGAAATACCTTGACACTGATAAAAATTCCATTTTCGAAGTACTAATTCTAATATTCTATTAATTCTAGGAATGCTGTTTGCCTCCTAATTCTTACCCATCCATCTTTATAGCATTCCCTACTTAGCTCCTCTGAATTGTACAGACCAGTATTAGAAAGAAGTATTTTCTCCCCTCTCAACTTTCCTCACCTGTTATTCGGAGCAGAGATATTACTACTTTTGAAGGCTTGAAGAAAGCAAATAAATGGATTCCCTCATTTTTAGTTACAATGGACATTCACCTCACCTTCATCATCAGTTTTCCACTTCCATTCTCTGAGGCTTGGACAGAGGCACACATCAAATATTTCCTGGTTACATAAATATAGTTGTAAAAGCCACAGATATTGAAGACAACCAAGGAATAAACCTTGTTAACTCATTTTCATCTATATTAAGTTATTTCAAGCTGCCACAATCAAACTAAGCAGTCGTGGTAATATAAAACTGAACGATGCAGTTTAGGTGCACTAACAGAAATGCAGAGTAAGGGACAACCTTTGTGATCCATGAGCTGCTACTGCCATCCTGGCATGCTCTCTATCTTGAATTCAATTTAGCAGTTACCTTCATTATACAATATTAATCTTACACACCACTTTGGCTTGTCCTCAGCCCTTTTTAAATTTCAGAAAGGATCTGCCTTTCGAGTTCAGCACTGCACATTCGCCATCCTGGAGGAGCAGTCATGCAGCTCCTGCTCCCAGCTTAATGAAGTTCCCCTTAGAGATGAACAGAACATTAAAAATTGCCTCTGCAGCACAGAACAAAATGAAAGCTGCTAAAGCAATTGTACTGCTTGCTCTATTTTAATTTGGCTACTAGGCCTACAGAGTTAGGGCCTTACTCTCCAACTGAGCCTGGATGGAAATCCAATGAAAAAAGATGTACAGATAAGTCACACAGTTTTTAACAAAGCTGTGCTTTACTAGACCCTCTCTGCAGCTGGAAGAGAATATCCAAATGACACAAAATTACTTCCCCATATAAAACTTTAGGGGTATTTCCAGTCATAGTATGTCCATAAAATAACACAAGTGTCCTGAGCCATGACTGATACCTGAGTATGTAACATGAGCAATTAAAGGAACAACTCAAGGAAAAACTAACAAAGGGCACCAGTATTTCAAAAGTAGCTTTTCCACAAAAGTGGAACAAAGTCTGTTTAACTTGCATCCATCAATAAAGTCAAGGTCAGTGCCTGACACCACTATTTCAAACACCAACTGAGATATTTCTTCACACTCATAGCGCAAATAGCTATCATACCTAAATTATCACTTATTTTTCCTACTTTCAGGCAGCGTGCAGTTGGTCTACACCAAGTTTTTAAAGTTTGTAAGTATCACCTACACTTGTCAGTGGCTGGGGTCATGGTCATCACTTTAATCAAAACAGCATTGATCTATTGACCAGGCAGAGTACACCACGCAACTGAGGACTGCAGTGTTATCGTGTGACAACACATCCTTCAGAGATCCTGTATTGCCTTCCTGGACTGAACTCTATCAACACAACAAGGCTGTCTTCAATTTACCTCCAGAGAAAAACCAGACACTGTCTGTGTCTGGACAAGACCCTGAGCAAAGCAGGCAGACATCCGTCTGCAGGATTTATTAGACTATCCCCAATTTACTGTGGAGCAGGAATAGGACAGCGGTGCTTCACCACTGACAGAACACTCTGGGCCTTTTCTCATCTCCTCCTCTCCTGCTCCCTTGCTGATGGCCAGGATTTCTCTTATGTAGGACAGATTACTTCCTAATTTGTTGCCAGGAGACTGATCTGATGGAGCCTTTCCCCCATTCTTCCACTGTCATCTGTTTGGTAACTCCAGCCTAAACACGCACCAGTGACAACTTCTACTTACAGCTATTCTTCCAGGCTCTAACTTTGGGATCCAATACAACAGCCTGAAGTTCAGCTGGGCTACTACAGTTCCACACAATCCAGCAATAAAAGCACTGGTGCTGGTCCAGTTGCAGCAGCATCACTGCTGTGTCCACACCTTTAGCAGGCAGCTCTGCACTCCCATTCAAACTCATTCCTGCAATCTTTACGTGACCTAGAAACACCGTCAACCTCACAAATTCACCTTCACTCAGTCTCACATCGCAGATGCTGCTGCAGCTGATCTATCTTAAAGTGTTGGAGCAAATTCTAGAAACTTTTGTAAACAAATGGTCCACATTTTGCTTGAGCAGCTTAAAACAGAACATCCCCAGCAAGTCTTTCCCTCTCACTTTCAGCACTTACACTGGAATGATCTGCTTCTACTGTCAGTTCCCATTTCACCCAGAAACCATCCTAGGCAGACTGACAGCTGCTCCTACAGCTCTTTTGGGAGAGCATCATGATTGTGGTGCTGCATTCCCCCCCTCTCTCAACCTCTAGCCTGCTCTGCAATTTCAGTAATTCCTATCAGGCCCTGGCCTTTGCACAAGAGCTCGGTGGTGAAGCATTCCTGAACTGTACCAGGAACTCCTGCTGCCTGGACAAGGTGGGAGATGGGAGTGGGAATAATCAGTCATTCCCTGATAGCTTTGGAACACTCCTTACCTGAATTACAGCCTGAGTGAAATGGTAGCACCCTCACTTGAATTTCAAAAAATTCCAGTAATCTCCAAAAAGGCATTTAACAGGAATATTTCATTGATTCTGGGGAGGAATATTTTAGTATGTATATCCATATATGTGTGTGTTACCTTTATACATTTGTCTGTATATATATCTATATATATCTTTGTGTGTGTGTATTGATTTGAACACACTATAAAGCAGTATACATGTTATTATCTTGACTCTACATTACATTTATAGCTGATTAACAATTAATGTAACATTTAAGTGCTTTTATGATTAAGTTCTGCTAAATCTTTTACACATAACTGTTCAGTCTGAGCCTGAGACTGGATCCAGTTGCACTGAGACTCCTCTCTGAGTTTAGAAAGGAAAGGGGTTCATTCTGAACCCCCTGACTCAACCAAGCGTCTCCACTACCTTTTCCCCCCCGCTACTCTCTTTTCATTCCAGACTCTGCATATATGACTCTAAACTGATTCTAATTTGGTTTTCCTTTATATGTAATATCCATGCAGTAAGCAGTAGCATAAACCTTGCCAACAACCTTTGTTGTGCTTTTGCAAATTTATATTAAGGCAGATTTTCACCAACACCTCTGGTGGTGACTCTGTGACCTAAACCACTTATTTCACAGCAGGGATACAACTTCCATGCACAATCAGATCAGGATCCAGCACCCAACGCTTGTCAGAGGCAAGTGAGCACTGACCTGCTTTTAACATTTGTCAGTTTGGGACTTGTTCAATACTTAGTCTGTGCTGGTTTGCTAACAACCACAACAATTACAATTACAATGTCAATACTAATTTTCTATGGCTTACATTCTCTTCCTCCCCTGCAGACTTGGGTTTGAAGAACATGATTGCTCTAAGAGCAGAGTAAAATTTCTCTGGCACCTCACATGAAGGGTAGTTATTTTACATTCTATCTTCCCCTCACGTCCATACCTGTAGGTTAGGGAAAATCTCAGATTATATATATTTAGTAATTTGGCTTTGTAGCTTAGCCTGGTTAAAGAGCTTATTTCTCCTGCCTGAATCTTTCCCCCCTCAGAACTGAAGTTAAATGAGGATTTCCAAACTGAAAGTGTAACAGTGATCACAGTCATGATTTAAAGCACATAGAAGTTCCCTGTCCCTAAAATACAGAGAGAAAATTGTGGATATAACATTCCTACAGCCTAGTTGAGGCACTCCCTAGTGCACTGAGGCAGCAGCATTTGCAGTGACACCTTGCTCCAGATGTATGACAGAATTTACCCTAATTTGGAAAAAACCCATATGCAATGCTAGTTAGGTAATACCAGTCAGGCAATTACACCCATGTCGGTCTCAGATCATTTTGAAACAAGACCAGGAAATGTGGATTTCCTTTGACTGGCATGAATCCCAATACTGGCAGCTGACACATCAGTAGCAGTGTATTTGCCACTGACCATTTTCAGCAGAAACATCCACCGAAACAACACATTCCTTGCCACTAACACTCAGCTATTACCAGAGGGAGTGAACCTCAGTTTAAACCCATAGTAACTGCAAGCTGTCAGCATGTATGGATTTTTAAATATAGCAGTATCTATGCTACAAAAGAAAACTGAAGTGCAGAAAGAGCTGTCCCTGATTTAACTATAAAATAGTTTAATTACTGTCTCATGAACTACCCCATTTACCCACAACTGCCACAAAGTAGGTTTGGAGCTTTTTTATCACCAGCTCGTAAAAACCTACAGCAGCCTTCCTAAAACACACCACAGTGCAATACCATCACTGGTTTATTATTCACAACTTCATATTCAACTTCTAGTGACTCCAGGCCTACAAAAATCTCTCTCTGCATGGCTTTTTTAGGCTTTTTAAAGACTGCTGCCTCTGACCTGTGCCAAATGACCACCAAAATGCTGACGTTACTTTCAGGATGTTCCTTCCTGTGACAGGCAGTTATGGTTTTGCTCAAAAAACACCTTACTATCAGGGCAAATATACTTCTGTCGATATTCTCCTCCTATACATTTAGTGACACTTATGTGGCAATTTTTTATCGTGTTTTAATTGAGATAGACTAATTTTCAGCAGAGTAAGGAGGACACTTGTTTTGATTTTCATTATTCAATAAAAATAAGTGTCCTATAGGCAACGAGCTGCTGGAGCTGAGATGTATGTCATCCCAGTATTAATCCTGAGGGAAGTCACGAGCCATCTGGAAAATACTTGTGGGAATTTATATGCAATTTAGTGCTGTTTACTGGCAACATACCCAAGAACAGTAAATCCCAACATATTTCAATATATTCTTTCACCTTTAACAAGTAATTTATCCCGGACAGACACCCTCCGAGTGGAGTCAGACGCTGGGTTGGACGCACGGGGGCCTCTGACACCATCATCCCGCTTCAGCTTGCTTGCCAGAGTTAGCATTACTGCTGCTTCCCACCTGGAACACAACGGGACAGCAGGGGCAGTCACCAAAAACCAACCAGCAGGGACGGGGGAGGAGGAAAGCAAGTCGTGGTTGTTGAATAAGGAGTGAACTACCATTATCAACACAGAACTGCTGCACACAGGTAACAGCGCTGTGATTTAAGGTGAGGATGGCCCATGGCACCTGAAGAATGAGCTTCTTTGGGCTGTGAATGCTGAGGGAGGTGCAATGCATTAGGCCAAGAGGAAATTCAGTTTCCTGGAGAAAGGTCAGGATTACATCAATGTTAACAACCCAATTTCACTGCCTGACACTGCTCCTTCGAAAGATCTGCTGTGAAAATACCCCTGCCAGCCTCCTACTCTCCTCCACACCTCACAGGACAGCATTCACAGCTGCCTTTTGGCTGGCCAAAAGAAAGAAGAAATAAAAAGGAGAAAAGGGAGGGTTTACTGGAACAACTCTCTAACATTAGGAAGTGAGCTTTGAGACAGCTCCCAGTGCACAGGAGAGGGAATGAAGCTGCAAACAGTGCAATTATCTACATAGCTGCATGACAGTAACTCCTCACAGGGCAAAAACCTTACACACAGAGACTGAAATGAAAAGATACTTTTGCTGTGCCAGCCATCCACTCTAGAAGATAACTGCACTGATAAATTAATTACACTAAAAGGTGGTCAGAATGCCAAAGTCATGAAGCCAAAACATCCAGTCTGTCACAGCTTTATATGTTTTGACACTACTCCCAGTTGAAGGCAAACCCTTTTTTAACATTTTGGCTGAAACCAATACAATGCTGACAAAATCCAAACCCTTCAGGCCCCCAACCACTAAAATGATAGAAGAAATGATTATTCTTTAAGTCATATGAATTAATTCAACCAAATAAAGGAGAAAAATGCAAAAAGCCAGGGTATAATCTTTACTTGGAGATTGAGAAAAGTGAGCAACAAAGCTTGAAGAAAGGAAAACATATATTTCACAACAGTCCCTAACAGCAGGAAACTCTGGTGAGACGTACAAGAAAGTCAAGCTCCCTGAAGCTGGTAAGTAACGTGTGTGTCAGCTTCACGATGTATGTTTAAAAACAAAAGTAAAGTTCAGGGTAAGTGTAAAATCCAGCTGGCTCAACTGAAACAAACCGTAGGTCTTATCCCAGAGAAAGAAAGAATAAGCAGAACAAAACAATCCACTTTTCCCTGGAGAGGGAAAAAACGGCAGCTGCTTAAAAAAAAAAAAAAAGGAAGAGGGGAGGAGGGGATCTGAAAAGTAATGAACGCGGCCATAAATGTAAAAAAAGAGAAAAAAAAAAAATCTGTAAACTGCAGACCAGCTCTTCCCTCAAAAAAAGCCCCACCTTTTAGGTGCCAATTCCAAATAAATTCAACTTCGATGGGCAATAAGTTTTTTTGAGAAATTTTTTTTTACAGCTTCTTCTAGAAAACCAGGAAACCCAAGAGAAGCGTGACCAGCTTGAAAAAGAAATTACTCGCTTCGGCTATACCCCAAGTTCTAATGGAACACAGCAAGAAAGCACTCACAAATCGCGGGTAAAGCTTTACCGAGGCGACAGAGGAGGAAGGGAGAGGTGCTGTGCTTATTTCTATGGAAGGGAGCAAGAGTCCCAGGAATTCTCCGGCTCCCCCGGGAGAGGAGACAGCGGGGGCCAGGGAAGCTCCTCTGCAAGGCAACGGGATCGCGGGGTTGAGGGGAAGCGGGACCGGGGGACCCCATCGGGAGCCGAGGCCTGGCGGGCCGGCAGATGTGGGGACACAGGGAGCGGCCAGGCCCGAGCCGGGGGCTGAGGGACGGGGGACAGCGGGCACGTACCTGAGCGGGGCGTCAGAGCCCGGCTGCCGCGGCCAACACCATCCCCGGCGCCGGCCCGGGGGGGAGCGGCGGTGGCGGCTCCTCCTTGCTCCTCCTTCCTTCTCCTTCCTCCTCTTCCTCCTCCTCCCTCAGCGGAGATCTCGCGAGAGCCCAGGTCGGGCCGGGAAGTGCCCCCGCCAGGATCTCGCGAGAGTTTGGCGGAGCAGGCGGGGAGGCCGTTTGCCGCCGGGAGGGCGGCGCCATGTTGGGGCTGCCCTGAGGGGCTTCCTCAGGCAACGCCGCCATATTGGGGCGCTCCCTCAGCACCAGCGGGGTTCCGCAGTGCCTGAGGGGAATTGATGTCGTTGGAGTTATCTGTCCCCAGGCCTAATCTTCGCACCTTTTGTAAACGGAATCACAGAATCATTAAGGTTAGGAAAGACCTCTGAGATCATCGAGTCCAACCTTTGACGGATCTCCACCATATCAACCAGGCTGCGGCACCGAGTGCCGTGTCCAGTTGTTCCTTAAATATCTCCAGGGATGGTAAGCCCACCACCTTCCTGGCCAGCCATTTTCAATAAATTCCATTCTTTTACTGTCTCCTCACAGTGCTGTGGAAATGGGGGTAATTCAGCTGCAGTATAAATTATGCTGAGTCTATGCCAAATAGCAACACAGCAAGAGGGAGGAAAAAACCCAATTGTCAGGGTGATTTCGGGAGTAGAGCTTAACCAGGCTGCAGCGTTTGCCTTGGTGCCTGCTTAAATTAATCAACTATTCGTACATTCCAGCAGCAGATGAGTGGAAGACTAGTGAATCAGATGGAATAGTCAATTAATATGTCAATAATATCAATATGCAATAGTCAATCAGATGAAATAAACAGTCAGTCATATGGAAGCACAAGTCCTTCAGATGGAATCTGGGTAAAAAATGATCGTAAGTGTGCATTTAGTAATGGAGAGTGAATACTTGGGTGTTGTAACTAGACTAACCAAAACCTTCAGAAATTTTCAGAGTTATGTAATATCAGCCCTCCCATCTGTAAAATAGGTGCATAAACTTCTTTCATTTGGTCGTTTCCACTAAATAAGGGAACCAAAACTGAGCCATTAAAGCAGCATCCAGGTTAGAAGGTGTGATAAGGCAAAGCTGGAGACCTGACACAAGGGAAGTTTGGCAGACAGCTGCTGAAATACTCACTGCATCCTAAACATTCATTGCAGTGATACCACTACCCCTTCCCCAAAAAGAAACTGGAATTTAGCTTACTGAAATCTAGTTAAACCAGCACAGAACTGCTGCTTAGAGCCCTTTCTTCCCTCCTTAGGTTTTTCTCTCCAGATCCATGTATTGTTTGGATAACACAGCACCAGCAGCGTTGGACAGAAATGTTCCAAAAACAACCTCCCCCCACAGATGCTGGCTATACATAGGTTCCAGAGAGGGATTTCCTACAAACCTTCAAAAGCGAGGGGTGAAATCGGGAGTAGGGCCAGGAGGTGAGGTCCCAGAGCAGGCACTGATGGTATCTGCCTGTTCCTGGGAGCCCAAAGTCACAGAGGAAAAGCCTGGTTTTTTGAGAGATGAGCTGCGCCGCCTAACCAAACCCCGGAGTCCATGGGGAATTCCAGACACGCCTCCGCGGCTTTCCCTGCCCTTGGGAGATGCTGGTCCAGGGGCGTTTCCCTGTGGATGGGTTTTCATTGCCCGGGGTGCTACTCCTGACATTAGAAGGCAGCACATGGGTAGCACCTGGGGCACGGCCAAGCGACAGAATCCATTAAAACTGTCCGAAAAACCCAACATCCAAGCTTTTTTTTTCTCCCCAGATTAAAGTCAATGAGGTTCCTTTCGGGCAATGTCTTTGCAAGGATGTGCAAGTGATGCCTGTGCTGTGGTATTGCAGAAAAGCATAGTAAAAACACATGATGGCAGCTTATCTGCTTATGGTAGCTACTTTAGTTTTCATATTACATAGCGCATAAGAAAATAATTGATACAGGCAAGTATGCATAATACACTCTTTAATAAATAGCAGGTAAAAAAAATAGATTTCCTTACAAACATTTTGAGAACCAGGAAAACAAAGGTATCCTATAAATACGAATATTCTTTCAGGAAGGGCATTAATTTGCCTTCTCCCAAGCTAATAATTTAAAAGACTATGATAAAAAAAAAATTGTTTCCTGAGCTCGCAGAAGTGAGAGAAAGGGTTAAATAGGAAGCATAGCGCAGTCGTTTCTCCCGGTCCTCGGGGCGTCCCTTGGGGGCGGTGCCGAGGGCTGGGGCTTCGGGGCACTTCAGCACTTGTCCTGCAGGGCCGCGCAGCGCAGGTTGTCCAGCACCTGTAAACCGCGGAGGATGGTGGCGGCTCTCAGGCACGCCGTGCTCTCGGGGCTCTCCTGCGGCTGGGAGAAAGGCGGGGGTCAGCACTGAAGCGGGGGTGCAGCTGGCCCCGTGCGCTCGCTGACACCCCGAGAGCCGTCACCCCGCTGGCCTGACTTACTGTTCGCATGGCCACCTGCAGCTTGTGCAGCCAGTGCCTCAGTCTGCCCGAGGGCTGATGAGAAGGATCCACCTGCAAGGAGAGCGGCTGGGTAAGGAGTAGCACCGCAGCGCGGCCGCCAGCACCGGGGCCGCTGAGCTGGCCCGGGGCAGGGCTTTGGGGAGGCACTCACACAGCCCCGCACATCCTCCCGGGCCTGGGTGAAGAAGTCCAGGGGCCGCCGGCGCACCTCGGCAAAGCTGGGCACAGCGGGGAGCTCCAGCATGGCCGTGGTAAGGTTCAGCTCGGCCGCCACCAGCACCACTCGGTCGGACATCTGTGGGTGGGAGTGTCCTGGTTAGGGACCCGAAGCACCAGGGCTGGAGGATGGGGGTCTCGAAGACCTGCCCGGGGATGCGGGTGGAGGTGGGATCGGCTGACAGGAGAGTTGTGCCCCCTTTTTACAGCATCACTTCACACTTACCGGCAAGTCTACTGCATTCCATTTCCGGTGGAAGAGCCTGGTGTTGCATTTGTGGTTGTTCACCTGCAGGCATAAACCAAGAAAGAGACTGAAAAACTCTCATCGTGACTTCTGGCAGTGTTGTACAACCCCGGCCAGCCTTGAGGGGTCTGAAACAAGGATGAAATTTGGCCCAGCATCCTTCACATCCCCAAACACCCTTGGAAAACATCTTTCTCATCCCCAAACTGCTGCAGAAAACTTGCACCTTGTCACTCAGGTCTTGAATTCAGCATCCTCTCTGCCCTGCCCCCTGCCAGCCCACAGCCCCCTGTTGCCAGCAGTACTCACAAATTCTTTTCTCATCTTGTCCACAGCCTTCTGCTCCTCGGGTGCGATGTTCTGGTACTTGGACAGCCTGCAGCCCTTCCTCAGGGTGTCATGGGGAAAGGCAGCCCCCAGGCTGACCCCCAGCACCAGCATGAGCAGTGGGGTGAGGCTGAGGCACAACATTTTGTCAACAAGAGCTCGACGATCAGCGATGGATTACGATGGGGTGAGGAGGCTGCGGTGCAAGATGCCAGAGAGGATGAACTAGAGGACTCCAGGCAGGATTCGCTAAATTTCTGATGCAGAGATGCCCGACAGGTGTGACAGGTGGCTTATTCAGATGTGGAGCTGCTGGGCTGGTGGCTGTCCCAGGGAGCTGCTCTGCCTTGCTCAGTGTGCTTGCCTTGCTGCTCCATCTCCAGCTTTTTATTCCTGCCTGGTGCTTTCATATTCGTAGGAAAACCCAGCGCTGGTAGAGCTGGAAACAAGAAAATGAAAGTGATGGAGGGAATCTCCATTCCGTTTACCTGCCCTGCTGCCTCCAGCCCTGCTGCCTGCTCTGCCTCAGCCCAGATGCCCGGGGGATGCTTGGGCTGCCTCCAGCACACACCCTGCGAGGGGGCCGTGGGGGGACGCTGCTGCCAGGCTGAGTGGCTGTCAAGTGGGGGGGACACCAGCATGACCCAGCCCCACCCCACGCTGAAAGCTGTGGGAGACACCTGGGGACAGCAGGTTCAGGGGGGACAGGAGGGTTTTGGTGCTTCTTGAGCAGTAGCAGGAGTTCAGGCCTCAGTTCCTCTGTGGGGAAGGCCATGGGGGAGGGGGCATAAGCAGCAGCTGGGAGTGGGCACTGCTCTGTCTAGGCTGCAAGCATGAGCTTTATGTTGTTTGTGTTATTCTGAGGGACCAGGCTAACCACCAAAGCAGGGAAAAACGTGAAAGCAGAAGCACTTCCGCCTGAAGTTTTCCAGGTGGGACACAGAGTTGTGGAGGGAGATGTAGATGAGCAGGGCTGCCACCCTACAAGCCACTGTGGCTGGCTGGGGTTTCCTCCCTGTGTAGCCTGGAGACACAAATAGGGTGTATTGACATCCCTGTGCTGACAGCTAGAATGGCACCTCTGTTCAGCACACTGTCCTTCCCTCAAGGGACCCTCCTGTGGTCGCTGCTGTGCTTTTAGTCCCATGCGTTCATCAAGCATTAAATGTAAAAGATGAGGACAATACCTGGATCTAAGAAGCAAAGACAATAAGAAAGTAACAAGCATAAATGCACTTTGCAGGGCCTTGCACAGTGGCCACAGAACACTCCAGGAGGACCCAGTTTTTAATGCTCATCTTTGGAACTAAAGGGCTGATTTCAGAGTCCAAGAAAAGGAGAAAAGTTCTTGTACAAGCGTGTGTACACCTATGGGTGAGCAGAGTGGCATGGATGTGGTCGTGGAGGAGGGCTGGGACCTCTCAACATCCAATCTAACCCTTGCTCTTGCAGGATCAGCTGGCATGGGTTGCCTGGGACGGTGACCAGTCTTGAGTATCTCCAAGGAGGGGAGTGGACACTTCATGGCCTCTCTGTTTTTCTTGTGTTCAGATGGACTTTCCCTCGTTCAGCTTGTGCTGTGCTGTCGTTAAGCACCACCAAGAACCCCCGAGCCTCCTCTCTCAGCCTTTCCTCATAGGAGAGATGTTCCTGTCCATCATCTTCATGACCTTAATTGGACTCCCTCCAGTCCCTGCTACGTCTCTCTCCCACTGAGGAGCCCAAAACTGGACCCAGCACTTCAGGGGTGGCCTCACCAGCGCTGAGGAGAGGGGAGGAATCACTTTCTTTGGCCTTCTGGAAACACTCCTCCCAGTGCAGCCCTGGACACCATTTACCTTCTGTCCCACCAGGACACTTTCCTGGCTCANCTCAGGGTGTCATGGGGAAAGGCAGCCCCCAGGCTGACCCCCAGCACCAGCATGAGCAGTGGGGTGAGGCTGAGGCACAACATTTTGTCAACAAGAGCTCGACGATCAGCGATGGATTACGATGGGGTGAGGAGGCTGCGGTGCAAGATGCCAGAGAGGATGAACTAGAGGACTCCAGGCAGGATTCGCTAAATTTCTGATGCAGAGATGCCCGACAGGTGTGACAGGTGGCTTATTCAGATGTGGAGCTGCTGGGCTGGTGGCTGTCCCAGGGAGCTGCTCTGCCTTGCTCAGTGTGCTTGCCTTGCTGCTCCATCTCCAGCTTTTTATTCCTGCCTGGTGCTTTCATATTCGTAGGAAAACCCAGCGCTGGTAGAGCTGGAAACAAGAAAATGAAAGTGATGGAGGGAATCTCCATTCCGTTTACCTGCCCTGCTGCCTCCAGCCCTGCTGCCTGCTCTGCCTCAGCCCAGATGCCCGGGGGATGCTTGGGCTGCCTCCAGCACACACCCTGCGAGGGGGCCGTGGGGGGACGCTGCTGCCAGGCTGAGTGGCTGTCAAGTGGGGGGGACACCAGCATGACCCAGCCCCACCCCACGCTGAAAGCTGTGGGAGACACCTGGGGACAGCAGGTTCAGGGGGGACAGGAGGGTTTTGGTGCTTCTTGAGCAGTAGCAGGAGTTCAGGCCTCAGTTCCTCTGTGGGGAAGGCCATGGGGGAGGGGGCATAAGCAGCAGCTGGGAGTGGGCACTGCTCTGTCTAGGCTGCAAGCATGAGCTTTATGTTGTTTGTGTTATTCTGAGGGACCAGGCTAACCACCAAAGCAGGGAAAAACGTGAAAGCAGAAGCACTTCCGCCTGAAGTTTTCCAGGTGGGACACAGAGTTGTGGAGGGAGATGTAGATGAGCAGGGCTGCCACCCTACAAGCCACTGTGGCTGGCTGGGGTTTCCTCCCTGTGTAGCCTGGAGACACAAATAGGGTGTATTGACATCCCTGTGCTGACAGCTAGAATGGCACCTCTGTTCAGCACACTGTCCTTCCCTCAAGGGACCCTCCTGTGGTCGCTGCTGTGCTTTTAGTCCCATGCGTTCATCAAGCATTAAATGTAAAAGATGAGGACAATACCTGGATCTAAGAAGCAAAGACAATAAGAAAGTAACAAGCATAAATGCACTTTGCAGGGCCTTGCACAGTGGCCACAGAACACTCCAGGAGGACCCAGTTTTTAATGCTCATCTTTGGAACTAAAGGGCTGATTTCAGAGTCCAAGAAAAGGAGAAAAGTTCTTGTACAAGCGTGTGTACACCTATGGGTGAGCAGAGTGGCATGGATGTGGTCGTGGAGGAGGGCTGGGACCTCTCAACATCCAATCTAACCCTTGCTCTTGCAGGATCAGCTGGCATGGGTTGCCTGGGACGGTGACCAGTCTTGAGTATCTCCAAGGAGGGGAGTGGACACTTCATGGCCTCTCTGTTTTTCTTGTGTTCAGATGGACTTTCCCTCGTTCAGCTTGTGCTGTGCTGTCGTTAAGCACCACCAAGAACCCCCGAGCCTCCTCTCTCAGCCTTTCCTCATAGGAGAGATGTTCCTGTCCATCATCTTCATGACCTTAATTGGACTCCCTCCAGTCCCTGCTACGTCTCTCTCCCACTGAGGAGCCCAAAACTGGACCCAGCACTTCAGGGGTGGCCTCACCAGCGCTGAGGAGAGGGGAGGAATCACTTTCTTTGGCCTTCTGGAAACACTCCTCCCAGTGCAGCCCTGGACACCATTTACCTTCTGTCCCACCAGGACACTTTCCTGGCTCATGTTCAACCTTGTGCCCACCAGAACCCCCAGCTCCTTTTCTGCCACACTTGTTTCTCTCTGGGCAGCCCCAGCATGTCCTGGTGCGTGAGGCTGTTCTTCCTCAGGTGCAGGACTTTGCCCTTCCCCTTGCTGAGCTTCAGAGGTTCCCATCAGCCCGTTTCTTCAGCTTGTTGAGGTCCCTGTGGACAGCAGCATGATCCCCTGCTGGGTCATCAACTTCTCCCAGTTTGGTGTCACCATTGGACTTGGTACCGTGAGGGGCCCCTGTGCCTCATCATCCAGATCATTAATGAAGAGGTCAAGCACAACCAGCTGTTGCCTCACAGGGTCCATCTGGCCCTTCTTGAGCCCTTCCCCTGCTCCAGCAGCATCCCAGAGGGCTCAGATCTTTCCTGGCAAACCACGGTGGAGATGAAGAATGAGAGGGGGCAGCACATTTTGGACAGTGGCTTGTTCTACTTTGTCCAAACTGGATGCAGACACAGCTTAGAGAAGAGCCAGGACAGCAAAACGTAGCGCTNCACCAGGACACTTTCCTGGCTCATGTTCAACCTTGTGCCCACCAGAACCCCCAGCTCCTTTTCTGCCACACTTGTTTCTCTCTGGGCAGCCCCAGCATGTCCTGGTGCGTGAGGCTGTTCTTCCTCAGGTGCAGGACTTTGCCCTTCCCCTTGCTGAGCTTCAGAGGTTCCCATCAGCCCGTTTCTTCAGCTTGTTGAGGTCCCTGTGGACAGCAGCATGATCCCCTGCTGGGTCATCAACTTCTCCCAGTTTGGTGTCACCATTGGACTTGGTACCGTGAGGGGCCCCTGTGCCTCATCATCCAGATCATTAATGAAGAGGTCAAGCACAACCAGCTGTTGCCTCACAGGGTCCATCTGGCCCTTCTTGAGCCCTTCCCCTGCTCCAGCAGCATCCCAGAGGGCTCAGATCTTTCCTGGCAAACCACGGTGGAGATGAAGAATGAGAGGGGGCAGCACATTTTGGACAGTGGCTTGTTCTACTTTGTCCAAACTGGATGCAGACACAGCTTAGAGAAGAGCCAGGACAGCAAAACGTAGCGCTGAAGCCCCAGAGTGTGGTGGGCACAGGTTTTCCAGTCATGGATGTGGCCAGTGGACCAGGCTGCCACTCAGGCTCCCGTGCCAGCCTCCCTCACAGCAGCAGCTTAGGTGAGGTCAGTAATTAAAAGCCTGAGCTTGGCATGGGCTGGGGTCCCTTGTCTGCCCTCTTGTTGAACAGGACATTGGCTCTGGCTTTCCTTTCCCTCCCATTAAAGAAACTCGCAAAAGATTAATTTTTATTCAACACAACAAAGTTTGTGATCAACATAGCTGTGAAATACAAGTCCAAACCAGCATAAATAGCTCCACTTCTGTCATCCAAACAGGCACAGCTCAGCTGGAATAGAGGGCATCTTAGCAGAAAATCCCAACAGATGTAAAATAAATGTGACCCCCAGTGAGAGAGGGGTGATCCACCACCAACCACTGTCCCACACCCCCGATCCCCGCCAAGACACTTTCGTGTCACCCATTGGGTCACAGAGCAGCATCACATCCTTGTGGGACAGCTTTGGCTCCTGTTTCCCATCACTGTGGCTTTTCTCTCCCAGGTGTCATTTCTGTTTGGAGAAGTAAAGCGAAACCTCATCTCTTCACACATGCAAAAGGAAATTCAGAGGCACCAAAGAAAAGCAAAAGCTGCGAGGCAAAGCTGGGCCATGAGTGCAGCCCCCGGCACACATGGCAGCTGGGATGGAGGGATGAGGATCTCTCCTGGGGGCCTTGCTCAGATATTTGTGCCACCCCCAGCCACAGCTGAGCCCCCAGGTGCCTGGCTGAGCAGCAGCGAGGGCTTTTTCCTAATGGGACGGGGTCCTGCCATCCTCGGCTTTGGCGTGCGTCTTGCACAGCAATGTCACACTCCACCATCACACAGCAAAGCATGGCTGCGTTCACCACAGCTCCTCCAAATCATGCCAGTGCCAGCTCCTGCCCTGGCAGTGGAGAGTTCCCCAAAGCCAGCACAGGCTGGGGACATCCCACTGTGCCCAAGAGAGTCTGCAGGGCACTGGGGACCCACCACAATCAGCATTCCAGTCCCAGCTGCCGATGGTGCTGTGCCAGGAGAGCAGCACAGATGGTGATGATGGAGCCCCTTTCTTAGGTTCACACAGCCTGGAGGCTGGAGCCACTTGAGCTGCTTGGAGCAAGAAATTCCAGGTGTGGGATTTCCAGGTGCGAGAACAAAAGTGAAACCTGACTGTGGATGAGGCTAGCATCAGCACCAGGTGAGGCAACTGCTCCGTGGTGACTCATCAGCTCCTGCATGGCACAAGGAGCGTGGGAAAGCCATTCACCACAAGCCATACCACTGGAGTGGGTCAGGATGAGCCCAGATGGCACCTGACCCCAGTGGGCTCGTCTGGGAGGAAGTGACTCCTACTAAACTGACTAGTCTGGGTAAAGAAGATAGAACAGAAAGTTCTTCCAAAAAAGCCAGCTTTAAAAATAAAACCCCCCGGTGATGTGTGGGAGCCCTGCCCATGGCCCTATGGTGCCGGGACAGGGGACATGGGGTGGGCTCTGCTCATCAGCCATCACCGGACCTGTCCCTGCCAGCCCAGTGCCACCAAAGTGCCCCCAGCCCCACTCCATCCCCCAGAACCCTTCAGCACCTCCCAGCACGAGCGAGCTGCAGCAGCCACCGCGAGGGCTCTGCTGCAACACCGTGCACGGTGGTGGTGCAAGCCCTGGTGTTACATCATGGCCAGGCACCCGCTGCACGATGCCAGTGCAGGGAGGGAAGGGCTTTTAAATTAAATTACAGAGCTAATTAGCAAGCAGATTTAAACTTGTTTTAAATTTAAAGCGAGGAAAAAACCCAAACAACTTCTTTCCCGGAGCCTTTTTGCCAGCACTGTAGGGACGCACACACCGAGGGATGTCACCTCCTGGGGGACCCCTCCCTGCCCTGGAATGTCTGCGGGGATGCACCTCGCAGGGACAAGCCCTGCCAGCAGAGCTGGGGCTTCCCTGGCCCAGGCAGCCAGACAGGCCCTCGGCATCGCAGTTACAGTGTCACCCAGTGCCCCCCCGGGCAGGAGAGACCCCTCACGCTCACCCAGCAAGGGAGGCCTGAGGGCTGCTGCTGGCCCAAACCCAACCTGCACCTGGAGCAGCCCCCCAACCAGTGACAGCAGGGCCTGATCCAGTATTGCTGCTCCAGCACATGGCCATGGACACAGAGACCAGCCTCCCAGCCATGCTGGGCTTCCCACACCATAGCTGTCCTCCAGAGACCCCCATCACCCTCCTGGGGCACCAAGTGGGCTGGCCATGACTTGCTCCCCACCCTGGGCAAGCTGAGGGGAGCTCAGTCAGCAGCCTGAGAGCCTAGGACCTCAGCAGAAGTACCTCCAGCCCCCTCCAGGTGCACTCTCTGGGGCAGGGAGCAGAGGTAGCACTTTGCCTTTCTTAATAATGCACTGACATAGAACAGAGTGAGGGCACAGCTCTTCCCATGGTGTCAGGAAAGCTTTCTTGCCAAGGACAGGAATTACAGGAAAGAGAAAGATCCATGCAGAGGCTGGGCCTGGACTTGAAATACCCAGAAAGCAAACAGGAGGTGACCTGTGCCAGGGTGTGCCCAGCTTTGAGCTCTCGTCTCCCCTTGCCCCTCCCCAAAATGCAGCCTCTAATCTTCCCTTTACAGCGTGGGTGGGTGATTGGGGCACAAAATTGCTCTCCTTCAGCAGTGATCCCATAAAGGCTCCTGAGCTGTGTTGAGCGGCCCCACTAGAGCCAAGGCTATCCTGGGGCACCAGCCAGCAAGGCACCAGGGATAGGGGCACACTGTGGGTGAGAACAGCCCCTTTTCCAGGGCAGCCTTCAAAGGCAGCACACAGCTACTCACTCAGCCAGGGCAGGAAAAGGGGTCAATGGCCCTTCCTACCCAAAACCCACCTTCCCCACGGAGCAGAAAAGCACAGAGGGCATCAGGACACTCAATGTCAATGTAGCACAGTTATTCCTACCCCAGTGGGTGTTCCACAGCCTCTTTGTAAAACAGGAACCACAGGCAACATTTTCTCAGCTTGATTTTTAATTGTTATTAATTGTGTAAGAGATGCAGTGAGTTTCTCAGCTGTTACTGTGATCCTCTTCCCCACATTATCGAACCAGCAGTCTGAAACAGGACCCTTCCAGTGCCAAGGGAGCAGCACTGGGCAGACTGCAGGACCAAGGTGGACAGGAACCTGAGGGGCATAAAAGCCCATCTTCTTTCCACAGGAGACCAAAATTTCAATCACCGAAATGAGCACCCATCTTCCCAAGGAGTAAGAGTGGTTGCAAGCAGGGTTTTAGGAGACAGCCCACCTTCTCCTTCCATTGTAGCACCAGATCAGGCGAAGGGTTTGCTCTCTCAGCGCCCCTTGCACCCCAGCACACAGACATGCCTCACCCAGAACTCCACTGGGGTCTCACGGGAAGAAACTCCCATTGTCTCCAGCATCCTGAAAGGAGAAGCAGAGGAAGGGTCTCACCCTGCCCAGACAGTTCCACCTGATGTGGGGCAACACCCACAACCAGAGACAGGTCTCTTCCACCCACAGCACACAGGTGGGACGGCAAATGCTTTTAACTGCTGCACAAGGGTTTTTCTGGTCAGTGAATAAGTGAGCTGGATGCCTCCCTCTTCCCTTGTTGGGGCTGAAAGAGATGGGTGAAGATGCAACCACCAATATTTATTTTTCATGCCCTTTGCTAGTTAAAAGCAAGGTAAAGAAACTCAAGATAGTCTCATATCAGAGGTTTCATGGGTACATCAGTGCAAGTGCACCCTACAGCTACGCAGACTTAAAATTTAAGGATCTACTGTTTAACTCCTGGTAAGTATCCACCCCTGGGGGAAAGGAGGGAGCACATCCCTGCACACTCACTCGTAGCTTTGAAGGGGCCTGCACAACCTCCCTCTGCATGCACTGTAGATAAGACAGATCCTCCACATCCTGCGTGTTTTCCAAGCGGTTTTCTCACCTCTTTTCAGTCTCTTGGAGGAGGGATGTTGCAGCTTTAGGGTCATTCTTCATAAAGGTTTGATATGGAGAGGCAGACTCCATGTAACCAACCACACCCTCAACAGTCATGGGAATTTGGTCATAGATATCAGTGATTCTACAAGAGACATGGGGAAGAAAGGAGCATTTGCAAGTTGAATCTCAGAGGCAGGGGAACACAGACAACAGGTTGACATGGTGGTGAATAAAGTATCTGGCACCATCAGAGGTGGTTCTGCTCACCTCTTCTTGTCTGGGAATGGCAGGGCCTCAAAGATCTCTTTGTAGTCTTCCAAGACATATTTTAGTCTATTATGTGAGTATTTTAAAATCATGTCCCAGCACTGTAAAGACAGTGTATTAAAAACAAACACAAAACCACTTGAACTTCTCAGTTGCCACTTAACTCAGGTTTGGGCCTACATATGATACATTCATGTCGCTGTTGAGCGCTAGCCGAGTGCAAGAACCAGACTGGATCGGGTGAGGCAGAATTCTGATTTTATTATTTAATTCTAAAACTTATATAGACTTTTAAAAGTTTCTCCGGATTGGGTCAATTCAAAACCTCCCCCTAGGCCCATAGGCCAGGTAGAACTGCCCATCTTTCCAGAGACAGTTTCAATAACATCCAAACCTTATCTTTATTTATAGAACACAGGGAGAAGAAGAAAAAAATTCCCATGGGAAAGAATCTGTGCTACCACACATTCATATGTCTTTTTTTTTTTTTCAAAGACTTGTTGCATTAAAATACACCAAAATCTTGGTTAGTGTGAAGAATTCAACAATCCTATTATAGAAATAAGGGTCCTGCCGTCCCTACACAGCTCTTACTCATAGTGGAAAGTCTCCTTTTATCCAATTGTTAAAACACCCTTTGTCACAAAAGACTGCTAAAAAAAAGGACCTCTTCCCAACAGTTTCTACTTCCCATTCTTTTGACTGTGATCAGGGCAACAGGAAGTGTCTCCTGGACAATACCAGCCCCCAAAATCTGCTCTGGCACACCCTTCCTACCCCAACAGAGTCTGCCCTATCAGTCCTCATGTCCCTCTTCTCATGATCCAGCCAGCCCTTTGTGGGAGCCTCTAAATCCTGCCTCAGCCTTATTGCCACATTTACCCATCCCTCTGCCCCATCCTGCATTCGGATTCCTCTCGCCCTACCCCTCAATCCCATTGCTTTCCTCTCTGCATCCAAGTGCTACACATTTCCCCCGCCCTGAGGTTTTCCCAACTCACCTCCCTGAAGATTTTGGTGAGCTTTTCGGAGCAGTCTCCATAGCGCAGGCTCATGTCCACGGTGTAGGTGCTAATGGCCACGCAGCCACCCGGCCTCACCACCCGCTCGACCTCCCTCATGAACTTCTCGAAGTCAAACCAGTGCGCAGCCGTGAATGAAGTGAGGACGTCCACGGAAGCGTCCTGGAATGGCAGCTCCTCTGCAGGGCACATGCTGCAAGGAGCAAGGGAAAAAGCCACGTGTGATACGGGAATTAGAGAGTAGGACATGAAGTCAGGGGTATTTTTTGGTGGGCTGGGATGCAAGACCACACTACTGGAAGTCCAGGATAATGCCTGTTCACACCAGGAATTCCATCAAATGGAATCTTTGGTACCAGCTGGTTCCTACAACAGTCATACTCACAAACCACCACCTCCATGTGAGGACCCCAGTTCTGCCTTCAGCTGAGCGTGCTCTGCTGACACTCACAGGTAGGAGATGTTGGGCATGCCGGGCGTGTCCCTGGCCTCCTGGATCTGCGCTTCGCTGATGTCTGTCCCCACCACCTTCTTGAAGTGCTCCCCAAGGAAGTGGGTGCCTTGTCCAGACCCACAGCCAACATCCACCGCCAGCTCCGCAGGGATCACCTTCTGCAGGGAAGAGTGGATGTGTCTCAGTGGGCAGTCACCCAATTCCTGTGCTTTTACCCCATTCCTTCCCCAGCACCCACTCAGGAACAGCCTTGGCATGGCAGAACCTGTAGAAAGCCTCTTCTGTGCCCCCATCTGGCCTTGAGCCCTGCTGATTTATCTTTCCCTGAGGCACCAACCAAGGTGACACTCCCAGCTTGTAAACACTGCCACCCACAATTAAAAACTCCTTGGATTTTTCCTCCAGCCTGGCCATACCCCGCTCACCTTTTCCTGCAGGTAGGAGAGGATTATCTGCTGCAGCTCTTTGCCTGGCGCAAACCTGTATTTCTGGTAGACAGCCGCGTGCCCTCTGCCCTCGAACATCTGGGTGGCCATGCTTGGCTGACCTGGCACCTGGCAGGAGGCAGCAAGCCGGGAATGTCACACGTGACCAAACTCCTGCCGCCTCCTCAGCCCGTGACCGCAGGCACTGAAGCCTTCAGTTCCCCGCCGGGCCACGGGGAGGACTTTGCCCGTGAGGCTCCAGCAAGGGAGCGGGAACCTGCTCTCCAAGAATCCCTCCCACAGCCCTAAGCTAATCCCAGGAGCAAACCAGCGGCGCCCGACAGGAAAACTTTCCAGGTTTTTACACACTCCATAAGGAGTGTTTAACTCCTTTGCTTCCCCCACCCACCCGAGTGTTTTCTGAAATAAATTACCATTGCTGGAATGTCTGTGAATTTGGTGGTGACGGAGCAGTGCAGCTGAAAAACTACCAGTGGAACAGGGATTTTTTTTGTTTTAAGGAACTCCATGTTTTAGTATCAGCAACATAACCACAACTCCACCTTGCGCTTTCTGAACCCCCTGCTGTTTTTTGGCCCTTCTCTCCCAGAAGCCACTCAGTCTCTCATCCCACTGAATCCATCACCACACATGGACGTGAGCGGAGCCCTTCGGTCTCCGCGCAGCTCAGCCCCGGGGAGCCAGGGAAGCTCCTCGGGCACAGCGCTCCTCGGGCACGGCACTCTCCGCTCCCCCCGCGCCACTCCCGGGCGCTCCCGGCGCGGAGCCCGGGCCTATCGCGCCGCCCCGGAAGGCTCCTGGCCGTATCCTGTTTGTGTCGGTGCCCGAGCAGGCGCTGTCCGAGGCAGCGGCAGCTCCCGGGGCTCGGGACCGACCCCGACAACTGCTAGGAGGGCTCCGTGCACCCTTTCCCGGGGAAGGACACCCGCTCGTGTGCCCGCAGCGAGCGAGGTGGGCAGAGGGGTCAAGGGCGGCGAGTTTATCGAGCACAAATACATCGGGAGATCAAGAATTATTTTGCCTTCATGCAGGAAGAGATGCTCAACCAGCTCAGGGCTAGAGCTCCCAGCAGGGAACAGCAGCGCTGCCAAAGCGCTTTCTGGAGAGATCCTCCCGGTGCTTTCCATGCGCTCAAAGGAGCCTTCTCCCAGCAGCCACCCCCGCTCCTTACCGCCGGCAGCCCCCGCACCAGCAGCTCCCAGCGCCTCCCAGTCCGGCGCTGCGAGGCCGGGACGGAAGGGAAGGCGAGAGATGGCCGGCGCCGCCCTCGGTACCGCCCGCCCGCCTCGGCAGCGCGGCCCCGCTGCTCCCCCTGCCTAGCCGGGGCGTAAAATCCAGAAGGCAACTTCCAGAGGCTCAGTCCCACGGAGATCCTGGAGCCCCAGAGCCGAGCCTTGGCCTTTACACAGCTCTGTGGTTACTAATTACAGAGTTATAGTTACAGCTTTCAAAATGCCCACACATCCTGGGAACGCTCAGCAGCTTCCACGTCTCAGGAAGCAGATGCAGAGCCCAGAAGATGCTGCAAGGTAGCAGCACAGGGCTCAAATGCTGCGGGCAGCCAAAGCCATACCTACAGAGCTCTCTCTGCGCTGAAGTCCCCTCCTGTTGTCCAGCAGAAAGAGAAAATGCAGCAAGAGCCCCCAACAAGAGAACTTGAAGAGCTCAGAACGCTGATATTTCAGAACTAGGCAGTCTGCCCTGATTTGGGGCAGGATTTTACCCCTTCCTGAGGAGAGTAATGTTAATTCCATGCAGCTGAGGCTAACGGAGCTGTGGTTTGCTGGAAGCACAGTCCCTTCAGTCTGTACTTTGCACAGCAGTCACGGGTCCATGCTAATTAGCACAGCCTTTAAGCCACTCCTGATTTTAAGAGAAAGCAGTGAACTTACTCAAGGTCTGAAGACAGGGGCCAGCTTGAAGCAGTTTGCTAAATCAAAGCATGGGTTGGAGTTCCTGGGCTTGTGTCCTGAATGTTTTATTTGGGCCACCTGCTGCATAATCGTGCAGGGGTGGTACCTGCACCAAGAGAAAACACCATGCAATCAGCAAAGGCTACTGTGTTTTCATAACCTGTCTGTTTGGGGTTTGGACACCCCCCTTTTGCCCGTATTTTGCTGAAAGCATGGCTGCAGACAGCAAGGGATGGTGTCCCACGCCTAAGTCACCTGCCCCGTTCCAAGCTCCGCGGTCCCTGGGCGGCTCTTGTGGGCAATGCACGGGTGATGTTTAACTGGGGATCTTCTGGCTACAGCTGACACCAAACACCTGCAGGAAAACAAAACACGAGCCAGGCATGGGCTGCAAATGGTACCAGGCCTTTCCTAAGCTCTCCCAACCTTTGGCATAACCTTTGGAGTCAGCTGCCTTTGACTCCCTACTTCCCTATCCCAACTCTATTGTTCTCCCCAAGGGACAGCTACTCTCTGATGGCCCTGCACCATGCAGCAATAAATTGGTTTTCTTGACCTTTGGGTTGCTGAGCCTTAGGCCAAATGTGGGTTTAAACACCAGGCACAGAGAATTAGACACTGTCCATCATCCCTGCCTGCCCACTTATTGAATCCGAAGGCTTTAAGGAATGCCAAAGTGCCCTGAGATCTTCCCAACCTGTTCCCCAAACCTTCAGGCCCTGTGGATTTAAGTTATATAGCAAGGACCTGGATTAATAGACCTTCATTGGGAATGTATCTCACTCTGAAATTTATTAAAACTGAAAAAATGAATCAATCTATTTTAAGGGAAAAAAAGGCCAAAGGAGGTGCCTACCAGTCCTCCTGTGCCACCTGGTATTTTTCACCAGAAGGTTTCCCTGTGGATGGACTGCTTGGAGCTAAAGGAAGAGGAGGCAAACGGCACCATTATCCTGCTGCATTTAATTTACAAATTTAATAGTTTTAAATTTCAGTTCAGCTTTAATTGACTAAGAAGCTCTTTGCTGGACCACACTGGAGGGAGGATACCCAAAGGGCTGGGTGGGCTGAGTGGGCTGGGGTCCACCTCCCCATCCCCTGGAGAAGCTGGTGATATTTCTCTTACCTTGTGGAAAACTTGATTTGATTTTAAGATCCCAGTAAGGCTTCAGCTCTTGGGAGACTCTCCCGTTTACTTGTTCTCTGATGGAAAAGGAGTAAGATTTATTATCACAACGAGGAATAAAGGGATTGGCAAATAGTTGGTATTTCTTCAAGGATCTTTTTAAACCTAGAGGGCTCAGACTTTAAATTAATGAAGAACATCATTCTCTTGGCTTAAAAGCAGTGGGGTGTGGATAAAGCTCATCGCAGGGAAGGGAGCAATCCACAAATCAAGGATGTCTCAGTTGACGTGTTAGAGCTGTGCTTCAGGATCTCAGCTGGGATCAGGGCTATCCCTGGCATTTGCAAACCAGGAAAAATCACTGTTTCTGTCAAAAGAAAGCCCAGATGAACAAGAGACCTGGAAGATCATCCGCAGAGGAGAGGGAGAAGGGAATTCCTGCAGCAGTGACTATTTTGGGGAAGTGCATCCCCGCCCGTGCAATTGGCAGATCCTTGCAATCGCAGGCGGCAGTGGCTGGTGATTGTCGTGCTCCAGCACACAAAAGGCTGGAGGGGAAACAAAGGCAGGCAGGGACACGCTCAAGGGCAGAGGAGGAAGCCTGCAGAGGAGAGCACCCTTGGCTTTGTAATCCTTCCTCGCCCCTCGGCTCATCCGGCCATAAATCCTTCCTGATAGAATGATTAAGGAGTAGCACGGGCGGGAGCTGGGAACACGAAGAGCAAGGCCCAGCTCTAGGGGCTTCCAGAAAAAATAACAGCAAATCCTTCTCCCACCATTTCACCTTTTAATTAAGGAAGATGGGAAATCTTCCCATTTTGGGGAAGATTTTTCCCCCCATGATTGTGGGGCCAGCAAATTAAATGAAATTTAGAAGTCACCTGAGAATCTCTGGCAGAGCATCCTGAGATCTCCCATTTCCCACGCAGGGGCCAGATCCACTGCTGATGAATTAACAATTCTGGAATAAAAAGAGGGAGAGAAATGTGAGCTCAAAACGATCTTATTTCACCTTTCCTTGCACGCACACACTGGGCACAAGGATGTAGTAGCTGATATTATTATATCTGCTGGCATAAGCAAAAAGTCCAGTGGCATCAGGAAGCTGCTGTACTAAAATTAAATAACTCTTGGGGATGTGCATGGCCAAACCAGACTCAGGGCAATTGCTCTGGGTCTGGCTCATGCCTGATGGGCTGTTCTGAAATGCAAACAAATCTGTGGCAATTAAACAAGATCCAGGACCATCTTAATTCAGAGTTTAAGCTTTTCCTTCTTGGGGTCCCACCCATGCATGTGATAGGAATGTAAAAGAGGGAGAAAGAAAGAAGGGAGCTATATTTTAGACTCTTCTCTTCTTCCTTAAAAGCCCCTGCACCAGGAGACAGCCGAATCCATCACCCCCTGCCCATTTCCCATTGCAGCTCCCAGGATCACAGCTCTGTGTCCCAAAAGCCAAGTGGGAACACGCCTGGAAGCACAGTGGTGCAGAGGGTTGGGAAAGAGGGATGTTTTGGTTCTGGCCAGGCTGTGATGGCCAGTGTGTCTGTTCCAGTGGGGGCATGAGGGCTGGAGGCCACAAATGCAATGTGGTATTGAGGAGGGTGCAGGAGGGCACAGAAGGGTGCAAGAGGCTGCAGCAGGGTGTGGAAGGGTGTGTGAGGATGCAGGAGGATGCAGGATGTGCAGGAGGATGCAGTGGGATGGAGGAAGGCACGTGAGGATGCAAAAGGGCAGGGAAAGATGCTGCAGAGGACAAGGGGGTACAGGAGGGTTTGGAAGGATGTAGAAGGGCGCTTCAGGATGCGGGGGAGAGCGGGGGGGGTGCAGGAGGTTGCAGAAGAATGTGGGAGGATGCAGGAGGATGATGCAGAACAGTGCAGCAGGATGCAGGAGGGTGCAGGAACATGCAGGAGAAAGGTGCAGGAGGGCGGTTCAAGGAGGATGCAGAAGGACACAGCAGCCCTGTCTCTGAGTTGCCGCAGCCGCCACCGCTCGGGTAGGGCAGGGCCGGGCGGGTCTGGGCAGGGCAGGGCAGGGCGGCGGGGGCGGTGCGGAGCCCGGCCCGGCCCCGCTGGGGCGGGGGCAGGGGACGGCCGTGGGGGCGGCCCCTCCCGCCCTGCCCGGCGCGGCTCTCCGGCGGCGCCGATGGGGCTGTGGGCCTGGCTGCGATCGCTCGGCTGCTGCGGATGCTGCGGCGGGGAAGCGGCGGCGCCCGAGAAGGAGCCCCTGCTCAGGTGAGAGCCCCCGGCGGGGGATCCGCCCACCCGGCCACGCGTGAGCCCCTCCTCGCCCCGCTCCCCCCAGCCTCGCTCCCCGCGCTGTCACCGCCGCTGGAGCTGGACATCACCTGCCAGAGCGCTCGAGGCTCCGGAGGGATCTTCCCCCGGCGGGATCGAGCCGCTTCCCGTTCTCTTTCCGCCGGGGTCGGCTGCCACAGGGGCTGCGCTCCTTCTCACAGCCGGCGCGATCTTCGCCGGAGCCCTGCCCGCGGCATCCCCTCGGTGTTCCCCATGCTCCCCGGCCATAGGGACGGTCCAGCGCTTGTCTTTCCACGGTGGGATTTCAATAGAGGAGCGGAGGCACTGAACAAAAAGGGGGGCCCTGCATTCCTACCCAGGAGGTCAGGTGCCACTGCCGGGCAGCTCTGGGTTGTGAAGAGGTCTGTTCGCAGGCTGGGGTCACAGAATCCCAAAACGGTCCAGGTTGGGAGGGACCTTAAAGCTCATCCAGTTCCACCCCCTGCCATGGGCAGGGACACCTTCCACTATCCCAGGTTGCTCCAAGCCCCGTCCAACCTGGCCTTGGACACTTCCCCGGAATGGGGCAGCCACAGCTTCTCTGGGCAACCTGTACCAGGGCCTCACTACCTTCACAGGGAAGACTTTTTTCCTAACATCTCATCTAAATCTCCCCTCGTTTAGTTCAAGACCGTTCCCCCTTGTCCTATCACTATCTGCCTCTGTAAAAGGTCACTCTCCCCTTTAGGCACTGGAAGGGGCTCTAAGGTCTCCCTAGAGCCTTCCCTTTTCCAGGTGAACACCCCCTTCCCTCCCAGCCTGGCTCCATTCAGGGATGCCGGAGAGGAGATGACGATGCACAGCCGATGGAGCCGGCTTTATGCGAGAGCTGCGTGTGCTGCTCTCTGGGGAGCAGATCCTGCTCTCCTGCTGTCGGTCACATCTGCTTTGTGCACAGAGCGTGAGGTTGGGGGTGTTGTGTGAACAGATTCTCCCTGACTCGTGGAGAAGAGCTGTGGAAGCACGTAAGGAGGGTTTGCATGTGGCGAAACATCTGTTCGGGGGGTTTGCAGCAGCTCTCCCTCCTTCCCCGATGCCAGCCGCGGTCCTGGCACCGCAGAGGGTGTTCCAGCCCCGGGATGGGGCAGGGACTGTGCCCTCCCTGCTCCATCCGTGCGACAGAGGCGTTTCGGGGAGGAGGGTGGGATGCTCCCGGCGTGTCCTGCATCGGTGTCAGGTAACAGCAGAGCTGGTGACACAGGGCTTGAAACATCCTGATCTCGCGCTGGTAAAGCAGTTACCTAAATAATAACCGGCTAATACCAAGCGTGGGGCCTCCAGCCCAGGAAATTGGCATTAACCTCCCGGGAGCCGAGCACACGTGCGGAGAGGCTCCTTTCTGCTGCCCCGTGGCCACGGTGGCTGTCCCTCACCTGGCACCTCGCTTTAGTAACATGCCTTCCACCGGCGATCCAATTAATGCTGGCCCTAAGAAGGAAAGCCTCTATAAATTCTGGGAATTCGAAAGGCACTTGCTCTTGTACAAGTGTGCCAGCGTAATTAATCTAAGAGCCTAATTGCTGGCTTGCCTCGCCTCTGGGGGCTGTGGGGTCTTATTTCATAATATTATTTCATTGCAATAGCTCGGTGGCTGTATTTTATTTTTACTGCAGTGTTGTTTAAAATGAACAAATTGCTTGAGATTTCAGATCTTTCAGCTGAGTTTTAGGTTTGGGAGCTGGTGTTGCAAAGCATCCAGGCTGTTTTGTTGTCCCTTGATGTGTGAAGGTGGGGTCTGGCTTGGATGGTGTACTCAGGATGAAAATAAACTAAATATATGGGCTCTAAATCCCAACATTTAATGTGAACTGAAAGTCCCCTGGAGCAGAAATCCGTCAATGAAGCATTGGTGCTCACCATTTTCTGGATAAAATCCAGAGTGTGAAATGCTCCCTGTCCCTTCTGGTCCCAGGGAGATTCCTTAACCTGCAAAGCCACTGCTGTTCACGTGCTCCTCCTTTCCCTCCCATTTCTTCCTTTGCAATGTTGCTTAGAAGAGTTGTTGGCAGAGCTCTCCGTGCTGGTATGGATTTGCTGACTCCTGGGCACTGCCACGTGCTTTACAGGATGCTCCACGGTGTGATTTGGAAATGGGAATGTGCTGGGAAGTGCCCTGCGAGCTGTGAGGGAGGGAGTGGCTCAGAAAAGCTCAGGTGTGGCAGTGTTATTGCTAAATACGGGTGTTTTAAGTAATTCAAATGTTAAGAGTACTGGTAAATGCCTGAGTGCGAAGTGGGAAGGCAGGGTGGGAGCGAACTCCTGCTGATGGCACAGCTGGCTCCTGAGTGCTCCCTCCCTGTCTGCTCCACGACTGAAAAAACTGTGGTGCCCTCCACACCCTCCAAGTTCCCTTCGTTTGCTTGTCTTTAATGAGGGACTATAAAAGATTATCTTTCCCCTTATTACCTGTTGCTCAGGTTTTCGGTTTGTTGAAAGTCTAATTAACCTTCCTGCTGGAATGCTGATGGGAATTAGTTTTTTTTCTATTTCATCTCTGTGCTGGAGCTCCTCTTAGCATCTTTTTATGGCTTGGTGCCATGGCACCCACAGTGTTACCTGAAGTTTCTCTGGATGGGTTCTGTGGGAAAGGAATGGGGTTTGGGTAGCAAATGAAATAAGCAGTGGGTTGTTCTAATAACAAGTAAGCAGGGATTGCCACAGGGTGGTAAGGCCAAAAATAGTTCTCCACTTGTGTTGTTCTGCTCAAGTGCCTGGACATCTTGATTAGATGCTTTCTGGAAATCCCCTGCCAAAAGTTCTCCTGGCAGAAGTCTCCCTGTTAAAAAATTGCACATCCCAATAGCAACATAAAGCCATAAAACGAACTGCCCCAGTGCAGAGAAAAGCTCCCCACCTCCATGGGGACAGCCTTCCCAGAAGATGATGCTCAGCTTTGCTAAGCAAGTAAAGCCTGGAATTCATTAGAAGGCTGAGGACATTTCCGTTCCCCAAGAGAGATGGGGCTGAATGTCCTTTCCATGCCTTGTCTGTTACTGCACAGCTCAGCACATCACTGCAGCTCTGAGGCAGGAGCTGCTGAGAGGGGGCACCTGTGGGCATTGCGTGATTTGGGTTGAACCATGGCTTGCCGGGTCACGATGTTTGCTAAGGTAAAAACCTCTGTCTCCCCATTTCCCCGCCTCGTCTCCCTCCCCTCTGGCAGCAGCACTGGGCTGGGAGAGGGGAGGGCACAGCAGTGAGCACTGGGAAGGTAGCAGGGACCAGCCCGGTGCTGACACTGCCTGCCCCTCTCTCTCTGCAGCAACAACAACCCCTACACGTCCTTCGGAGCCACGCTGGCACGGGATGAGGAGCAGAACCTGTGGAGCACCCCCCACGACGTGACCCACACCGAGGCCGATGACGACCGCGTGCTCTACAACATGATCGTGGTCAGGAACCAGCTGGACAAAGACTCGGAGGTGAGGCAGCGCCAGCGTTTGGCCCCACCACGGGCTGGAGCTCGGGGCTTTTGTCACACCACAGGCTTTGGCAGTGCCAGCTTAAGCATAGAATCACAGAATGGTTTGGGGTGGGAGAGACCTTAAAGCTCATCCAGTTCCACCCCCTGCCATGGGCAGGGACACCTTCCACTATCCCAGGCTGCTCCAAGTCCTGGCCAGCCTAGCCTTGGACACTTCCAGGAAGGGGGCAGCCACAGCGTCTCGGGGCAATCTGTGCCAGGGCCTCCCCACCCTAACAGGGAAGACTTTTTTTTCTAATATTGAATCTAACCCTGCTCTCTGTCAGTTTGAAGCCATTCCCCCTTGTCCTGTCGCTCCAGGCCCTTGTAAATAGTCTTGCCCCATCTTTCCTATAGGGTCTCCTTCAGGCACTGGAAGGCTGCAATTAGGTCACCCTGGAGTCTTTTCTTCTCCAGGCTGAACAATCCCAATTCTCTTAGCCTTTCCCCATAGCAGAGCTGCTCCATCCCTCTGATCACCTTGGTGGGCTCCTCTGGACTTACACCAGCAGGTCAATGCCCTTACTTCAATTAAGCTGCTGTGAAGACCCCAAAGTCCCCCAATGTAGCTCATGTAGGCACCAGGTCCTCCTATCTGTTCCATCACCCTCCAGATTTTATCCTACATCTAGTGTGGATGCCTCTGTGGCCATCTCATCCCTGGGAAGCTTGAGGGTATCTCCAGCACTGATGCAGGAAGAGCTGCCCTGAGGTGTGATGAGTTTCTCATCTCCAAGGTACCCTTGGGTTCATCTCCCTCTATTTTGAGAATCTCTGTGTTCTCCTTGGCTTGGATACTTTCAGTGCCCTCCCAGGGCATTACCCCACTGAGCGTAAATTGCCTCCAGAATCTTTTCTCCCCTCACTCCTCATCCCCTTCAGAAATCTCTATTTCTGTACATCTTTGGTCAGCCCAAAACAAGGGTTGTGTGCCTTCCATGGAGGAGTGAGGAAACACAGCAGCTGACACTTAAAAACCAAGGAAGTCAGGAGGTCAGTAATGGGCTGCTCACATCCAGGGATGTGGGAAAAGACACAAGGTAGGCTTGAGATGGAGACCAGGGACAAATGGATTTCTCAGGGAAGGAAACTGAGAGGAGGAATAGAAAGGAAAAGAAAGTGACAGGGAATGGGAAGAACATGAGGAAGATGCATTTGTTTGACACGTATAAGGAAGCAGGGAGATTCCAGGGAGGTTTCCCAGGCATTCATAGCAGCTGGAACATGCGTGGGAACGATGCCCTGCAACCACCACAACCCATAAACGTGTGCTGGGAGCACTGGGGGCCCAGCCCCATTTCCTGCCTTCCCAGGCTGCTGTTTTGGTTCCATATTTCCCTGTTTGTCCTTTCCATGGCCAGGCTGACGTTTGCCCGGCCCTGGCAGCGCCCAGAGCTCCGCTGCCACTCCGGGGACGTGTCAAGTTAAATCCTTCTCCAGTGGGATGCACGGCAATTATCGGGAGGCAGGGAACTGGCACAGCTCTAAGTGGGAAGGGAAAAATCATGGCTGTTACATAAAGGCTGTTTTGCAGCCCTGATTTCCTTTGCTAAGGCACTTCAGCGCAAAGGAGATTGCAGTGGCCTGATTAGGAGCAGGCTGTAGCAAACAGTGACACATTTTCCCCCTCTCTGATTGCTTTCATGACTCCAGAACGTTTGCAGGAAAGCCTGGAGGCTTCATGTTTAACTTCAAACATGATCCTACTTCATCCAAGAGTCTGCAGGAGTGTAACTGTTTCTCCTGTGACAGTCTCTGTAAACCAAAAGGCAGCTCAGCTTTACAAGGAGCCTTAAGCTCCAGAGAGATCAAAATTACAATGTGTAATATGCTAAATGAGGTAATGGAATCCTTGCATACAGTTGGCCAGAATCCCCATTTAATTTTTTTTTTTTTTTTTGGTGAGTTTGAGTTAATCATGGTGTTTACAACAGATGGGTTTGTAACAACATTTTCATGGTGGCATGTGAGCTTTACAGCTCTAACTGGAGATCTCTTCCCTGCCCGCTTCTGCTCTCTCCACTTTGCAATTGCTTGTCTGAGAGAAGCCAGGGAGCTTCATCCATCCCAAAGTGGCTGAAGGAAACGAGGACAGTTCCATCTGGGGGGCTGCACTGGTGCACAGGAGTGTTGTGTGTCAGCCTTGTTCAGGGAGCAGAGGAGAGCATCAGTTATGGGTGAGCAGGAAAGTGCTCCTGCCCCTGCTGTCCTAAACCCAGTGTGCCTGTCTGTCCTAAATCCTGCTCTAAATCCTGCCTTCAGTGTATCTGTAGGGTTTTTAGCAGGTCTGAGCAGTCCCCGTGCCTGCCAGTGGAAAAGGAAAGCCCAGACCTCACAGGGCTTCCTCTCCACGGCAAAGGTAGGATCACATGCTCTGCTTTTTTATGCAGTGCAATTATTAAAAAGCCTGAGGAGCACAACATCAGGTGAGCTTTGAGGAAAGTTTTGAGGAAAGCCAACGCACTTTACGCTTGCTTTGAATGTGGCCCCGTGCCCTTTGCAGCCCGGGATTAGCAGGTGCTCTGTTGTCCCCTCTTACAGCTGGGAAGCTGAGGCACCGCAGGGAAGCCCAGCAGGCTGCTGCAGTTTCCACCTGCAGCTCTTGCTGGGTGGCAGGGCAGGGAGGGGCTTGGATGGCAAAGCCAACATTCCTGCGCTCGGCCCTGGGTGCAAAAATCTCTCCTTACTCTAGCAAGCATTTTAAAACTAGGCCAGATTGCAGTGCCCTCCCCTCCTAACGATTCATCTTGGATAGAGAGGAAGAAAGTCTAATTGCAGAACAACACTGGGCTGCAAAAGCCATAATCTGCTTTGGGGGCTGCTCTGCTCCCAAAATCCTCAGGGGGAGCCTGTGGATGCTGCAGGACAGGGGATGGAGGAACACTTTGCTCATGCAGCGCACAAGTGTTACGAAACCATAGGTCCTTTTCTTCCTGTGGTTGAAATTGACTGAAAGGAGAACTTCCTGCATTTCTGCTCCTTCATTTAACAAAGAAATTCTGGTGTGCAGTGCACTCACTGTGTGCTTTGCCGTTCCCCATCTGTATCTCAGGGATTTCCCAGCACAGGCCTTTGGAAGGATCCCAAAGAGCAGGTTGCTCTCCATTGTGTGTTCTTTATCTGTATGGCACCGGCTTGGCAGTGTTGGTGCCCTCCTTTGGGGGTCAGTTCTTTGCCCCCACTGTGGGGCTGCACCCACACCTGATCCATGTGGAGCTGTGTCTTCCCCCTGTCTCTGCTGGCAGCTCTGCTCTGGGAAATTGGCAGCTCCAGCCCAAACTCGGTGTGTCCTCAGCTTGCACAGAGAAAATCAGGAAAGCCCTTGCTGAAGGGCTGGCTTGAGGGGCTGGTCAAGCAGATACAGCCTTTGAAGATCAGAGCTGTGATCACAGCTTTTGAAGGTCATTGTTTCAAATATGGGGAAAATGGGAGGGTTTTTCCTACTCCTGCTCTGCAGCATCACTGAGCCTGTTGTAGGGTAAAATAAATCTCAAATCTGGTGGTGAAATGAGCAGCAAGAGCTGCACTGGAGTTGTTGCTGGGCTAATGAGTGTGAGGTGGCATTGTCCCCTCCATGAGGTCCAGTCTGGGGTGGCCCTGGTTACTGCATGGCCTCTGGTGGGGTGTGTGGAGTTACCCAGCCGTGGGCAGGGAGCTGTGCACCATACTGGCTCCAGAGAAGGAGCTTCAGAGAAGGAGCCAGGTCTAGGGCAGCTGTGCCACAGCTCTGGGAACAGAAACTAAAGGTGGCATTTTGCACGATGACTGAGGAAAATCCCCTGTTCTCGTGGCTTGCTGTAAATGCAGTGTTTCTCTTTTCTCTTGGCTCATTCCCTAGGGAAAGGTGGGATCATAAACCCCACTAGCAAAGGCACTCCCTCAGCCTGCATCCCTGCTAGGGGCCTGGTTAGCAGAGCGACGCTGGCGTGATCCCCCTGAAAAGCCCATTAATGAGCTGGCAAGGCTATTTTTCTTCCTCCTCCTGCTCTCCTACAGGATTATTCATTTTTAAACACGTTACAGAGAAGGTCAGTATTGTGACCAGCTGTTACTGGGGCATAGAGAGGTGATGGGATTTATCCAGGGCCGGGGATGCCGGCTGGGGAGCCCAGACCCAACCCTCTTAACATCTGCATGCCTCTCTTAAAATTAATCCAGTTTAAGCTTAGTCTAAGATGAGATGTTGGTCTATAGTTTATATTTGCCCATCTACTTCCAGTGGAGCCAGAGCAGGAGCATCCCTGGTACCTGCCTGGACTGATATTTTGCAGTGTTTCCCTGATAACTCTGTTTTGACCTCATTTCTAAAATAACTCTTGAACAGAACAGTGACCTCAATTGCTTTTAAGAGAATAAAGGCAATGGATTTGGTAGAGGATTGTTCTGGCAACATGAAGGAAGCTCCCTAGTAATTAGGAAACTTTCACATAATCAGGGATGAGAAGTTGGACAGTGTTGCCTGTTCTTGTGGCACATTTTTCCCTAGAGCTCTGAGTTATGTACCAGCCTGGCTTATTCCATGTCATTTGGCATTTGCAGATTTAGTGCTTCACACTAGAGAGCCTGGGGAAGTTTTCCAGGTAAATATTTGAAGGGCTGAGCATGTAGGGAAGGGAGGCAGTGGGGTCTTCCTGCTACTCATGGGATATTCTTAACTCACACACACAGAGTTTTCTCAAGCCCCCACTGGTATCTGTTTTGCCCTGCTCTGTAGGTTTAAAGGGCAAAACTGGCTGCAAAAAACAGGGCCGGGAAGTGCAACCTGCCTTGGTTTCCCGTGGTTAACTCTGATTTTGGCAAAAGAGTCTATTTCTTAAAGGATTGCTTTTGAGTGCATGGCTGGGATGTCCCGGCCCCACAGAAACCCTGCAGGTTTGGTGTTTCAGTCTCCCGCTGTGCTTTCCCAGTCCTGTGTGTCCCAGGAGTTCCATCTGACTTCCTGAGAAGGCCAAGGGATAGGGGTTTGGTGTGGAGCTGCCTGCCCTGCGGGGCTGAGCCGCCTCGTGATGCTGCCTGCCCCTCCAAACGCTCCCTGGTGACTCACAGGATGTGGATGGGAGCACCCTCCCCAGAGCCTCTGATGTTGCCCTTGCCAGTGCACAGGCAGGGCAAGCTTCGCTCTTGCTCTGTTGTGTAGCTCAAGGGAGATGCTTTTTAGAATAATTTTGGGTGTGGAAAGATGCTCTTGAGTTTATTCCCTCGTTAAAGGCACACAGAGGACAGCCCACAGCTGTTCAGATGTCTCTGCTGCAAGGAATTGCCTGGGAAAACCCAGTGGTTTCTGAGACTGACAGAGAGCAGGGCACGAGTCCCTTTGAGAGCTCAGCCCAACGTCATCCTGATAATCTGCTTCCCTAGTTCCTTTTCCATGGCTTCGAGCATCCTCCTCCCAGCTTTCTCTACAGAAATGTAAACGCATTCAGCTCTATGCTCAGGCAAAAGAAATCCCACCAGAACAAAAGGTCCCACCCAGGCACCACAATTAAGCATCATTTTCTGTACCAAAGCACACCCTCCAAATTCTCCATTGACAGGACACTGTCAGAGCTCCCCTGGGACTGAATATTCACCATATTCACTTCCATAACACAACTCAGACACTATGATGTACAAGAAAGCCATAACCTAGATTCCCTTAAAACAAAAATAGACAAGGGAAAACACACTGCTGTTAATCCAGAGAAAATCAGGAGCAGCTTCCCTGCATGCTAAGCACTCCTCACCGTGCTTAGTGAGGAGTCTGGCTCATACCATGGGGTAAATCCCCATGGCCCTGAAAGCTGTTGCTGAGTGCCAGCAGGCCACATTTTGTGGAGAGGAGCATCTTTCCCAGTGCCCCAGCTCCCTAATTCCATGGTGTGAAGCATGGCTGGGACCTCAGTGGCTGTCTGGATCGATTGTCTGCACTAAAGGCCTTGTTTGTCTCCGTGGGAGGGCAGAGACACACAGCTATTCCCCCACCAGCAGGCCCAGACTGGCTCCCTCTCCTTTCTGCCTGTGCCAGGGGGTCACGAGAGGGCCGAGGTGTTTCCAAGGAACCCCTGCCAGTGGGGACCAAGGCATCATGCAGTTTTTCAGCCTCTTTCTAAAAACACTCGAGTTTTCAATAAACTTCCCACAAAGCTTTAACACAATAACCCCCCTCTTTTCTTTTCCACCCAGAGCAGATCAGTTCCCAGCTCTGAGCCGGTGTCAGGGGAGAGGAGAGTCTTGCCCCTGCCTCATTTCTCTGGTGAAGGGCTGTCCTGGTGCCTTGTGCTGGCAGCCAGGTGCCCGCCTGTGCAAGCAGCCAAGCTGTTCTCAAGTGCCACTTCAGGAGAGAGGGAAATGTGCCTCTCGAAGGGGATTTTGTTTCCTGGGAGCGAGTGGCTGTGGCAGAGCCAGTTCCCTTGCTCTCCTGACCTGAAGTCACCACTGTCTTAACCTCACCAGCTGCTTTTTCCAAAGTGTAATCTCCCAGGGCTTCCTGCAGCTAGTGCCGATCAGCAGGAAAACAGGCTTGGCTTTAAATCTCTGCAGTCATGGCATGTCAGCCACATTCAGGAAAAAAACACCAAGGAATCTTCAAATCTTTATGGAATCAAGTCAGCTCTTTGACCAAGTACCAGAAAACAGTGGGATTTCTAACACACAGCCGACCTCTATGGGCATTGTTTGTCTGCTCTGAACCCAGTGTGGCCCGTAGGAAAATCTCAGGGCGACAGCACAGATTAACACCTGTTTATTCTTCAGGAACCCGTCTAGGTAATCTCTTGCTGAGAAATGAGATTAATTAAGGTTATTACTGCAAGGAAGTTATCAGGTGATGTTGTGACCCTGCTATTGGGCTGCTTCTAAAAATGCACCCTTAGCAGTGTGTGCATTGATTAAACTCAGCTAGGAGAAGCTGGGAAAAGTGCTCCTGGTTTTCTTGCAGAGCACATGCATTTCCACAGGAATGCATGGTTATAGAGTCAGGGAATCTCAGAATCATTCAGGTTGGAAAAGTTATATAAGATCGAGTCTGACTATTAACCCAGCACTGCCAAGCCCACCACGAAACTTGTGCAGTTGTGTTTAAATGTGCTGTGACTTTCATAAATAACCCCAAACCCTTCCCTCTTGCCCCGTGTCCCATTATCCAGCTCTAGAGCTGGAGCTCCAGTGCAAGGATGTCAGCTGTGCAGTGGAGTGAGGCATTAACTGCAGCAGCTGGCAACCACTAAGGGTTAGCATGTCAGATGACTCCAGTTCAGCCCTCATCCATCCACGTGCACCTCTGTCCTTTTAAAAAGGGTACCTGATCTTTAAAAAAAGTCTATTTTTTAGTTTTCTAGTACTTTTGAACACCTGCCTGCTCCAGTTCAGTGCCAAACAGAGGGCTCCATGTCTGACTGAGGAGCAGCTGTCAGCAGCACCTGAGCTAAATTCTGTAATTCCAGGGAAACTGGAAGCTGTTTTGAACAGAGAAGACACAGAGATGCTGAACCAAGTGTCAAGCTAAATATTCTGTGTTGGTCAGTGTCATTTCTTCCAGGGGCAACAGCAGCCTGGTCATCGACCTTCCTATCCACCACCTCACAGCTCAGTGCCTACACCAACTCTGCACCTCTGGCTCCCTTCCTCAAAGCTGAAATTCCTTCAAAAGCAGCAGATTCCAATGACTGAGTGTCCCTCATCCCTTTGCTTTGCAGGAGTGGCAGAAGCTCAACTATGACATTTATACCTTACGGCAGACCCGGAAAGAAGTGAGGAGCAGGTGGAAACACATTTTGGAGGATTTAGGTAAGCTGGAGGCCAAAAGGATGTCATTCCAGTGGTACTGAATGCGAGATCCCGCCATGGCTGAGGATGGGAACAGCTGCACAAAATCAAGCTGGAGAGGAGGGAAGTAAAAGGAGGTTGCTGAGCGATTCCCTCAGGTGTCCCACGTGGCATCTGAAGCTCCCCAGGGCTCTGGCCCGGTGGGGAGGGGACAGGGACACTCTGTGTGCAGGCATGTCAAAAACCCATGCGCCATGATTACCTTCCAAGCCCATAATAACATGCACAGTCATCCATTTCGAGCTTCCTTGTGGAAACCTTGCAGTGAGAGTTCACCCTGGGTTTTTCTAAACAAGATAAGCAGGAAGGAATGAATATTCCTTTCAGATGGGAACACAGATACATCTATTTCGCTTCCTTAGCCCATGGCAGCTGATCAGAGCTAAGCCACTCACCTTGTTTGCTCTCAAGTGGATTTGAATATTCTTTCACCAAGTGGAATTGCTCCACAGAAACCCTCCTACTGCTGTTTCCAAGTGGTGGTGGTGGGTGTGACAGGGTTTTCCCAATTGCCTGGCACACAGCATGTGACACTCGGGATGTGCCAGCACGTTGGCTGGGTGACCTCCATCATGCTCTGGAGGTGGTTGGTGGCTGATGAGAGGGGCATGAGTGTGTCTATTCTAGGATACCCTCACTGGGAGCCAGAGATGGGTATCTCAGCCACTCCTGCCCTACCTGCTATTCTGGCATCTGGGTGGGAGGAACATCATAAATCCATAACGAGGTGTCAGCCCTCATCTCCACCCAGGTGCTCGCACAGCCTGTGCAGGCCAAGCATGGGAGGGATCACTTGGCGTCCTTCCATCTCTTACTGCAGGCTCACAAAGGCCCTCCCACATCCCCCTCACACCTGCCATGGCTCTGGAGATGTTTGGCAAAAGCTGAGGAAGCTCAAGCCCAGGGATTGTTTGACCTTAGTGAAGCTAAATGAGCAACCAGATGTGAAACCTGCTATCTTCTGTTATCTAAGCCTGTGCTTTAATCATAAGCCCACCACTCTTATCCCAGAAGTGTTTTCATGTGAGATGCACACCACCAGCCCCCTGGAGCTGAACAAAGAGTTAATGGTAGCCATTGCATTTAAAGACCCCTGCATTCATTCTTCTCCACCTTTCCTTCCCTGGATACCCTTCCTGTAATCAATGCTGACTGTTATGAGAACAATTAGCCTGACATTCATTACTGCCACAGGTTTTATCCCTGTTACCTGATTTAGGAAGCCCCACCAGCCCTGAAAGCTCTGGCAGTATCAGGAACATGGAAGAGCTGAATCAACACCCTGGGTTGTGCATGGTCACCCACCTTTTCTCAGGAAAACCAGCAATGAACTCGCTGTGAATACTTTTGTGATTTATTTTCCTCATCAGCAAGTTCATACCTGTTCCACAGCCTGCCTGAGAGAGTGCTGGTTTGTTTTAGGAAGTAGGGATGCAGCTGCCCAGGGTGGAGGGGGAATAAAGAACCTTGCAAGAGCCTGAAAGGCTCAGGGATGACCCTGCTCTCATGTTTGACTTGTTTCTGTAACGTCTCTTTCCCAGGTTTCCAGAAGGAAGCAGATTCCCTCTTGTCAGTGACCAAACTCAGCATCATCAGCGACTCTCAGAACATGAGCAAAGCCCGGGACATCCTGTTAAAGCTCTTGGAAGAGACCAACATCTTCCCAACGAGCTGGGAGCTTTCCGAGCGCTACCTCTTTGTGGTGGTGAGTACTCTGAGCACAGCTTCCCCCCACCATCCCAGCTCTGCAGGGAGCTCACATGAGGGGAAGAAAGTAGGTGAGCCAGAGAATGCTCAGATACATGGTGGCATCTGGGGTGATCCTGTCAGATGTTGCACTTGGAGCTTGGCTGTTCAGTTTCCTTGGAAATGCCAGCGTTGCAGCACCATGAATTCCACATCCCTCCACAAGTTCTGTGCAACTGGATGCTCTTGCATCCTGTCCACGAGGTGAGAAAAGATGAGACCTAAGGTCTTGCTTAGCCTGAGAGCGGCTGTGGAGGGAGGGCCCCAGGCAGGGATGTGCCTGGAACATCCCGCAGTGACCGTGATCCCTGTTGTTTGGCAGGACCGGCTCATCGCCCTGGACGCTGCGGACGAGTTCTTCAAGATGGCCAGCGCGGTGTATCCGAAGCGGCCCGGTGGGGACAGGGCGGACGAGGGCCCGAGGGCCCTGCAGAGCGTCCCGGCTGTGGTGCCCTGAGGAATGTGCCTCGCCGGTGTGACACGGACAGCACTCCGGGACAGCCTCCTCTGCCTGGGGTCAGCACAGACAGTGCCCTCCTTGTTTCCCTGTGGAGAAGCGAGTGGGCAGCCGGAGCAGGGCAGGAGACCAGCGAGCCGTGCCCAGCAGGAGCGCACGGGAAGGCGGGTGCTGGCCCCAAGGTGCTCCCGGGCACGAGGGAGCGAGAACTGCCCTAGAGTAGCTCCAGTGGGACACCACTGACCAACAGTGTATGAGATAGGCACAGGGAGGATCTGCCACACAAGGCATTGCTGCCAGGAACTGCAAAGGTGCCTCTAGTTCCAAGGGCTGCGAGGAAATCCACCTTTCCACCTTCTGCTGGTGCCTGCCACTGTCCCCTCCCTCGAGCTTGCCAGCCAGGAGGAGCAGCGAGAGAGGAAAAACACCTCCAGCATCTACAGCTCCATGACTCTGTGCACACTGGTCCTCTTCCTCAGCCCAGCCCTCCAGGCACATCCCAGGGGATTTGGGAAAGAGGCAGGGGCTGTGCCAGGAGAGGATTTAATTCCAGGCAGCAAAGCCTTGGAACAGTGTCACAGTTGGGTGCTCCATCCCCAGCCATCAGTGGTTGGGGGATGTTTTTGTCAGGGGTGCTCAGCTTGACATCTTAAAAGAAGGTAGCGTTTAGGAAGGTGCCAAGGTCAGAGCTGCTGAGAATTTGGCTCCTGGAACATCATGTCAGATTGGTTGCCCAGCATCTCAATCAATTTTGAAAAGTTTTGGTCTTAATTGCCTAAAAAAACCCCACCACCAAAGCTGCATGTACTGTCAATATAAAAATCCTCATTACCAGCAGGGATGGTATAATGAACATCCTTTTTATCTTGGGGTTTTGTCTGATAATGAGCAATAATTTTTAAAACACTGGATTTGATAATTTAAAAACAAGTGGAAGTTCTTCACCGATTAACACACATGCTGCTAATTGGCCAGTTGAAAATGCTGGTTACACAGGGCCTCCCAAAGTAGCAAACCAGAGCTTTTATTTGTTTATACCTACAGTGTTTGGGAAAAAAAAAATAAATTTATGCACTGTTTTTGTTTGTCAGTCTTCCTGGGAAACATTTTTGTCAACTCAGAACAGCAGTGAAAGCTGAGTTTAATAAGGAAAACATTACAGAACCAGCCTTTCTTATTCTCTCTGTAAACCTATTCAGGTAACAGCCTTTATGTTGACTGCTGATAGCAGAAGGGTTGGGATATTTGTAGAGCCTTTGTAGCTTGTTCTCCACACACTTTAAATTGCCTGGTGACTTACAAGAGTTGGGTCATTTGCCAGCCTAAGACCAAAGTCTTTGTGGGAGATGATGGGGATCAAATTTAATTTCAGTGGGATTTGGCATTAGGTGCCCATTTCCTACTGATTTATTTTTTTCTAGCAGGAGTTCAGCTGCCCTTTGGAAAACCTCCCGTGTTTTTACAGAAAATAAACTTTGGTGCACGACAAATCCAGGGTTTGATTTGAACAAATCGTTGCGGAACAGAGAGATCCGTCAGTCTGAGGAGCGCCGTGCCAAGGTACGTGACGCCACCCTAAGCCAGCCCTTGGCACATTGTCACGGTGCTACCTGTTACTCAAAACCACCTGATGAGTTTGGAAACCTCAGGGGCAAGAACAGAAATCCTTTTAGCTGTGCTGCTTTTGACCACGGAGGTCAGTGTTCAGCAGTGCCTTTGCAGAGCCACCCCTTGCTGTCACAGCTGCAAAACCGGTTCTGATGTCACCAAAATGCATTTTGTTGTAACTTAACAGGGCAGACTGCCCAAAAGGGACAATAATCAGTATCTCTGAGTGAGTTTAGCTGCTGAAATAAGGTCCCGTGCAGGGAAGGCGCTGAGTTTCTGAGCGCAGCCGCAAGGAGGAGCAGGAATTTGCAGGAGCATCGGATCAGAGCGGAGCTGCTCCTTTCCAGACTCGGGGAGGAGTAACCGGGCTCAGAACTTGTGTTCATAGACCGATCATAACAGGAACAGAAAAAAGCCTGTCAGTCCCAGCACTCAAGATAAAACTGGTCACGGGGTATCCTGAAAATATTGCAGAGCAGCCTTTGGTGAAGTAGAAGGATGCAGAGCTTTGGAAAATCTGCAGCTTGAAAACTGATAGAAACCAGCAGAAATTGTTTCCATATAGATCCAAGCTCAAGTTGGTCATTCTGTCCACCTCCGTAGGAAATGTCCTTTCATGCACTCGGGATAGGAGACCAACAAACTGTATTTCAATTGGCAAAATGCAGAGAGTAATTCGCCTTTTCTAAATTACATAGAAAATACCAGGGAGATGCACAATGGTCCTGGGTCCTGGAATTCCTGCCCCTACAGAGCGATTCCCTTCTTCACTAGAAGCAATTTGGGATTTGATGCGCCACCCAGGCCTCCAGCTGCCATTCAGATGGGCTTGAGCCCCCCACTCGATCTTTGGGGAGATGTCTTGGGCATCCTGCACGTCCCACGCACCACCAGGGAGTCAAACCCTGCCTACGTCCAGGGAAGGTTCCAGCAGCCGCCTGGGAAGTGGTGGCTGTAGGAGAGCCTAGCGAACAGCAGATGCCACTGTTCCCTCAGCATGGGAAAAATCATGTTTACAATGCAGGGGAAATATTCCCAACCTTTTCTTGCATGCACCGAGTCTCTCAAGCCTGCAAGAACTGGCTTTCTGTTAAAGGTTGGGGTTTAGACATTCAGTAATGACTCTGGCACTTTCCAGGAGACAGTGCCGAGCCCATCTCTCTTCCAGGGCTGGGACCAGGGCCTCTGCTCCTGCTTGGAAGTGCCACTGGGCCTGAGACTGGCTGCTGCAGGGATTAGCATATTCCCTAAGAACATTTATTTTTCTAAGCAGAGGGTGATTCTGGTATTCCTTCCTTCAATCAGGAAAGGAAAAATACCAAGAATTCTTTAAATTGAGTGATGTGAGAGGGTTTAAAGTACATCTGGGTTCACTTGGCTTTCAGATCCTTTTCCCCCCTCAGCTTGACATTGTATTTAGCTAATATTTCATCAGAAAAGAAAAAAAGAAAAAATGGACTTTTTTTTTTTTCCCCCATTTATAAGCCATAGATATGCTTCACTTAGATTTCTTTTTCTAGAACCACAGGATGGTTTGGTTTAGAAGAGACCTTAAAGGCAAAGATGTTCAACCCCCTGCCATGGGCAGGGACACCTTCCACTATCCCAGGATGCTCCAAGCCCTGTCCAACGTGGCCTTGGACACTTCCAGGGATGGGGCAGCCACAGCTTCTCTGGGCAAAGTATTTTAATTTTTTTGGGTCATTGGGAGCAGCACTGGAGAATTCCCTTCCTCCAAATTAAGCTAGGAATTAAGCATAGTGCAATTAATAGAGAACAGCTAGGAAAAAAAAAATCAGTTTACAGACTGTGTTGATTGTGCATATGCACATGTGGTTTCTCCTTTGTATTCCAAGTTTTCCTAGGACACACATCCTGAATTTGGCAGGATGAGCAAAAAAAAAGAATCGTGGTGGAAATTCAGCTGCGAGATGTAAGACAGGCAGAAGGTGGCAGTGCAGGTGTTTGGTAAAGGCTGGAGTGGCAGCAGGCAAAGGAGATGGGATGCAGTGGCCTGGAAGAAGCCTGGTTTATCCATTTTACTTGTTATGGATGTAAATCACAGCCTAAGTTCTGATAAATAATGAGAATGGACACGGGAAAGAAAATTGTCATCTTTTAAATTTCAGCTGTAGGAAAAATTACCATTTCAAACTGCTCAGTTTCAATCATTTCTAATGTTAGAAATCCCAACACTTACATACTCTTCCTGGAGGGAAAGCATGTACTTTTCTGGTCTAATGAGGATCAGTAACGTTGAGTGACTGGCCACAAAATAGCTCTCCAGAAGCATTCCTTTGAAGACAGGCAACCATTTTTGTGTGGGGAGTCCTTGTTAAGCGAGTTATGGATTATCAAAACCATTTCTTTGCCTTACAAATCGCAGACCTTGCGGACACAACCATAGGGAAGCTGTCCTTGCACAGGGGAGACCATGGAGAAATCTCTTAATAATGGCCCTAAGGAAAGACTGGCAGAGCCAAAAGCTTGTCTGTTTTGCCTGTCTTGTACAGTCTGATGAAATGTGCCACCTCTCTCCGTAAGCCTTGTCCTTATCCTTAGGGAGAACAGTGGTTTTTCAGAGTGATAATAAATTTAAGTGAGTATTTTGTTGTACTTGGATTAGGAAAGGGAGACACCATGGAGGCTGTGGGTGCCTTTCATAGGATCTCAGCAGCATTAGAACAAACAGACTTAGGCAGCCAAAGAGATAGAGCCACATGGCTGGATGGGGCTTGGAGCAACCTGGGCTAGTGGGGGGTGTCCCTGCCCATGGAATGAGATGGGCTTGGAGGCCCCTTCCAACCCAAACCATTCTGTGATCTCAAAGCAAAGGCAAGAGGGCAGCAAATGGAGGCAGATAGGCCCAGGCACAGCCCAAGGGCAGGGCAGAGCATTCATTTGGTGTGTGCAGAGGGTACAGCACTGGTGCCAGAATCTGCTGCGCTGGTGTAGCGTCATCTGGGTAGCAGCAGCAGGATGAAATGTGTTTGTGCATGCTCCAATAACCACCAGCAAAACCCCTGCCCGAGGAGATTCACCAGCTCGTCACTAAGAAGAGAGATTTATGAAAGGATGTGTTACCAAAAGTTTATCCTTCCCAGAGTGGCAGCTTTATATCTGCTAAGCTGCTGGGATTCTTTCCACTGGCTTGAACTGGGTTTGAGTCAGACTTTGGAGACACAAACACCAGAGCAAGTCCAGACACCACTGGAGTCATAAACAAACCTGCCAGCTGCCCATCTACTTTTCTTCTGCATTGAAGTCACAAAAATAACAAATAGGGTTCCTGAGAAGAGTTTTCACAAGTAATGAGAGGATCTACCTGTACTTCCCTAAAGAACGAAAATAAAGCCCAAACCATTTCTCACAGCCAAGGGATCACAAGGAAAATTCAGGCAGGAGAAGACCTCAGGAGGTTCTCTCAGCCAACTTCCTTCTTGCTTGAAATCATCTTCTCTCCCCTGTATGAAAATGGCATGAGGAGCTTGTATGGAAAACGTTGTGGGCATAGCCAGTGTTCATCTCTCCAAAGTAGTGCTGGTTGGTACAAAGAGAATAAATTTCTTTTTTGTTTGAATTAAGAGAAATAGAAGATCTGTGGAACCCATCTGGAGGGCAGGTTTGGAAAGGTTTAATCCCTCCATGAAACACTGCTTTGATGTACAGCTACAGCTACACCTGTAGCTCAAGTGACCATGGTTAGCTTTAAATGTGCATTTTCCCATTCCTCCTTGGGTGATGGAGCTGGAGAGAGGAGTGATGGGAGCCTGGGGCCACCCAGGATGATTCACCCAGCCTGGGACATGGCCAGAGCGGTGATCTGGTCAGTAGAGAGCCAGCAGCACCCACAAGGTCAGCAGTTCCCGTGAGCCTTTTGGGGATGAAGGGGGAGGAAGGGAAAGGATCAGTGTTATCTCAGAGAGTGGGAGCTGGCCTAGGATTTGGAAACTCAGCTGCCATTCCCAGACATGCCCCATGTGCCTCTGCCCCTCAGGTCACCCAAAAGCAGGATGGGGAGGTTGTGCCTCCTAGAACTGGTGGCAAAATGCTCTTCCTGTGCTGGAGGCATTGTCAAGGTCTTGGTATTTCTGCATCTGTCTTCAAGCAAAGCTTTGTATCTCTAAAATGTTCACAATGCTATTATCCAAAAGACTCTGCTATAATACTTTCAAGATGTTTTGCTTCAATTTTGATTTTTTTTTTTTAATAATGCTCTCCAGCTTTTTAATATAAGCCAAATAAAGCATTGTTTCTATCCAGAAAATAATGTTTCAAATTTAGATCACAGCAGTGCTGAACCAGTTGGGTTCTTTCTAAATTCAGGGGAATACCTGTTCCCCCAATTAGTTACAACTCTGATAAATCAGAATTTCCAGACAGAATACCAGTTAGTTTAGGTTTGTTTTAAGTCCTAACCCTGCCCAATACTTAATTCTTTTTGTGATCTGCTTGGGGATGCACTAACACAGTGTGCTGCACAGCTGTCAGGAACATCCCAATTACTTTTCGAATGAAAATTACATTTCAAAACAAAAGGGAAGGACATCTTTTAATCATTTTGACTATGTTTAAATGAGATCACCAAAAGAGACTATAGCTCTGCATAGACATGTGCAGGCATGCCTAGGAATTTGGCTTGCCTGCAGTTTATCTGTCCCAGTTAAAGGCAGATGCAGCCTTTTGCTTCCATGGACATTTATGAACTGGCAGATGTGCTAACAGGGAGAGAGCTAACATACAGCAACTGGTCCTGATCTAATCACACACATTCTTACAGTGCTGCTTGGCTCCAGCTTGCCCAACTGCATGAATATTTTCAGTTTTCCTTCCTACCTCCTTGGACAAGACACAGTGCAGGAATCACCCAAGTTTGGGTAATCACGCAGTTTGCAGTTTATGTCACTTCTCCCCAGTTTGTGGCAAAAGAGGGGAATTACAGGATGCACAAAATGGCTTAGGCTCCAATTCTGCTTTGCAGATGAGAAGGAACTTCCCTGGAGTACCTGCAAACATACTGGGAACGCTGGTGAGCGGCTCAGAAAGCCCAGCAGGTGCTGCAATCTGCCCCTTGCTCAGATATCCAATGAGTTCACTGGAGCTGAACACCACCATTCCCACGCTGAAGTGCTGGGGATACCCCGCTGATGAGCACTTCAGGTGCCTGGTGAAGCTGCCCTGGCTGCAGCTTTGATGGAATGGAGGCAGCAGGAGACAGTGAGACCTGGTGTCACCCATAAGCCCAGTTTGACGCAGACACACGTCAGAGGTCAAACAGTGTCTCAAGTGCAGCTCCTCTCACCAGTGCTTGGTCCCCGTACAGCAGCTGTGCACAGAAAGCTCTGTTTCCAGAGGCAAACACCCGGCTCATGGATCCAGCCACCCTGGATAGGAGCCAACACAAACCCCTCTGGCAGACCTGGCAGACAGACAGGCAGGATGTCTCAAGGTAAGCTCAGTGCAGTTTTTGCTCTCGTGCTCATAAATACCCCTTGCTAATGCTAATTTCTCCATGAGTTACGTGTTATCAAGAGTTTCAAGAAGTGTCACAGCAACACCCATGCTTCACACCACTGCGGAGCATCTGCAGGACCAGAGGGCTCTTTTCCATCCTCCCCAGCCCTTATTTTTCTTAACAATGACAATTCACATCACTACCCACCACCTTTTTTCAGATTCTTTCCTTACCTTTATTATTCTTATTTCATGTTATGTTTATCTTTACACGGTTTTTACCTTTGAGCCTTCCCTTCCCCACCTCCGTATTTCCTAGTTTACAATATTGGAAATCTGCATGGTTTAAAAGCTGACGAGGTGGTAGGGGCTGACTGGGAACAGGACCTCCTGATGTCAGCGGTTACCAGGCTTTTCCTATATTTAGGAAAAGATGTAACCATGGAACTATGTGAAGTGACAGTCAGCATACCTACAGCTCTGCTGTGAAATATGTGGCACAGACAATAAGCACCCGCCTGTGACTGAGCCTCCCACCCATCGCCCTGCATAGGAGAACTTGCTGGAGACAGCAAAACTCTCCCCTTTTTTAATGATTCATGCAAATACAGCCACTGATTTCAGGGGAGAGAGCTCAAGGCTTGGATCTGGGAGGGCTGGTAGTCACTGTGCAGTTTCTAGATAAAAATAAACACATTTCCCAACACTGAAATGGGATCATCCAGAAGAGGTGAGTGGTCCGCTCCACCCAGCTTTTCATTCCCGTGTTTGTAGCTTCTTTTGGAGATGCTGTTCTCCATTTTTTCCATTTCTTTTAGATAAGAGACCAGTTGCACTTGGTGAACTAGCATTGGATAAAAAGGTAGGGAGAAAGTGAAGATGAACAAGGAGAGGGACAGCTGTGATCCTGAAGTCCCGACCATTTTGACATTGGGTTTTCCCTTGCTAAGCTAAAACTCGGAGAACCAGCACTGCAAGGTAATCCCTCCAAATACACAAAAGGCCCTAATGCACCCATTTAATCTTACAGCCTTGCACAAAAGGGGTTTTACATGCAGGGAGGATAATTGTGGGTAAGGAAGAGGTCAGCGTGGATGAAGTGACTAAGTTGTAAACACACCTGATTGAGGCAGTTTATCTTCTTGCTTTAAGTGCACCAAACACTATTTTTCACTTGGATTCCTTTGTCCAACACCTCTCTGGTTCAGCAGGATGTAAGCCCACATCCCCCAGGCCAACAGAGCACCATCGGTCATGGCAGGTGTACCTTTGAAAGGTTTCTGCAGCTTCAAAGGTGGGTGAGCAGCAGCAGGTGTAAGGATGCCCAAACCTCCATGTGGCAGGGCTCCCATGCCACATGGAGGTTTGGGCCTCCATGCCATCCCATCCAGCTCCTTCCTATCCTGCAGTGAAGATGGATGTTGCTCAGGACACAGCCCTCAGTGGCTCGGGGAAGCTCTCCTGGTGACATCAACTCTCTGACTGATGCACAAGCAGAGGGTCCGTGCCCTGGAGCTCCTCGCATAAATCACCATAGCTCTGCTGAGTCCAGGTGTCCTGGGGCCTGGCCCCAAACGCTGGGATTGTACAATTTCTTCTGGCTGTCTTGGAATGATTTGTGCCTTTTGAAGATGCAGGAGTGACTCCATCCCAAGCCAGGGCCAATGACCTGTTGCCAAGGTTGGTACCTGATAAATGACAGCCAGGAGCCAAGGGCGCCTGCTCCGACTTTAAGATGTGCCTTCAGTAAACAAGGGGTGGAGGCAAACACACACTTTGCTATTTGACTCTTCCTATTAACTTTTCAGTTTGAACTTCCAGCACTCGTTACAGCCTTTTTTTGAGATGATTTTCCACCCCAGGAAGAGGCAGATGTGGTGTTTTCACAGGCTGCTCGTGCTTTGCGCTTGCTTTGCCCTGCACAGGTCGGCACCTTGCTCAGCTGGAGACCATCAGTGGGTACAACCAGAACAGCCATTCCAGCTGAGGATTTTATTTAGTGTTAGTCTTCTTTAGGACCACAGGCCTTTGCTGAGAAGAATGAAGGCCGTCTTGCCAGGCAGAGGTGGGCATTCAGGCAACACAGTTTGATGGGAGAGCTGAAAAAAAAGTGTGACCCTGCATTTGCCCACTCTGGAGCACAGAAACCTGTCCATAAAGGACTTTGGGAAGACGAGGAGGTAGCAGGCAGCTGACTCCTTCTACCCTTACAAGCGCTAGCCCCTCCTGAGCTGATATTATTCTCTAAGAAAGAGCCTATAAAAGATTAAATTCAACCTATCTGTTTCTATTTGTATTCCTCCTGTGTAGTCCTTTGAAGCATATTTTAATTCTCCCTGTTCCCCAACCTCATTTCAGCTGGTTGTGCTGGAAGGTATTTAAAGTTACAGCCATAATCCCATGGGTCACCATGAAAGAAATTAGAAAAAAAAAGAAGGAAGAAACCCAGAAAGAAACCCCAGGTCTGTCTGATGCACAGCAATGCTTATACTTCAATTACAGAGAACGAGGGGCCAGACTCAACAGAGTCTGAGACAGGGAAAGGAAGAATTATGTTGGAAAACCAGACACTGAATCCATAAAAGAGCAACTGGCTGTAAATGGCTAATCCAGGTAACGCAGTGGGCAGGTGGTGACCACGCTTTCCACCAGAACTGAGCACCCTCCACCCGATTTACACGGCCTGAGGGTCTGACCTGCAGCTGTGCTGCTGCTGCAGGGCAGGAGTGACCTCCGCGCCCCTGGGTGATGATATTTAAAAGCCACCACACTGAAAATTAAACTGCTCAGCTTGCACAGAGCTGATGTGGGGCAGGCAGCTCCCAACACCATTTCCTTGCTCCTTCGTTTCTCGAGAGATGGGCAGTGGGGGATTTCTGTCCTACCCACTGGTGCCTGCCTCGGGCACACAGCATTCGTGGCAGGTCTGCTCCTGCTTCTGCCAAACCTCGCACACGCGGGGGGAGGCAGAGGCTCCTCAGCCGAGCAGCCCCAGCCCGGGCAGGGAGGGATGAAGGAGCTCTCTGTGCTTCCAGCCCGGGCACAGCCTCTCCGATAAGCGAACCCGCTTGCGCCGAGTCCTAGCCTGACCTGGGCAGGGCTCCCCTCACAAATATAGGCTCTTGTGGGATTTCGTGAATGAGGCTGGGCAGGGATTTGTGCGTCGGAGGTGACACGGTACAGCTGCCTTCCCCGGGGAGGCTGGGCTGAGATAAACAGCCCGACTGGCTCCTCGAGGCCACTTCTCCGATTACCCAATATTTTCCTCCGGGCTCTGTTCTCCACGTCTCATAAATCCCCTCGCTGCTTGGCCCCTGGGCAGCCATGGGGACTGTGAACACCCATCCAAGCGATGCATCCTGTTCCCGGGCTAACAAGGGAGTGTTTCAAAGAAAGTCTGAGCAGGGTGATGCCAAGCCAGACACCTTGCGGAGGATGTTGCAAGTCGGGCTTTGAAGGCAGAGTTTGTTTAGGGGCGTCAGGTTTCAGCTGGATCCACTGATACCGGACATGCCAACGAGAAATCCCAAGTACCAGGCAAAATTGAGAAAGATTTTCAGGATTTGGGTACCTTTAGCTGAGCAGCACATAAATATCCTGCCCTCTCCTCAGCAGGGAGGGGACGAGAAATCACTCTGCCTTGGGGGCCCTGGCTGGGTTAAATCAGAGCTCTCAGACTTCTCCAACAAGCACAACCATCAGCACCTCCCCCTTCCCCGTGCACCCAGCAATCACAAACCAGGGGCAGCAGAAAGCCAGCAGAGGCTCGGGATAGATTGTCTGTGTTTGAAGAGTGCAGAGCTGAGACTAGAGCCGAACTATGTCAGGTTCCACTGTGTTCCTACAGAGATGTCAGTCAGGCTTATTGAAGTCACCGGGAGAGCTGTAAACACACAGTGCTGCTTCATCTTTAGAAAGGAATAAAATAGTCAGAAATCCTGCTTGACAACAAGGACAACCAGAGAATGGGATTTGGGCTTCTGAATTCTCAAACTGTGGCTTGGATCTGATCCTATTAAGAAGAGGGTTTTAAAAGGGGTTTAATTCTCTCTGTCCCTGCCTGCCTCTGGCCACGCTTTTCCAACAGGGGACGGGACCAATCTTTGTCCAGAAGCCACTCCAAGTGGGGGATGCTTTGTTTCTGGTTTTCTGCTCTCAGTCAGGTCACATCACAAGTCCTGGAAGCTGTATGAAACAGATTGGTGCTTTTAGGAGATGCAGCAGATGCAGCCAGGCTTTTATCTTCCAGAGCCTCCAAATGGCTGGATCTGCATTTTATTTCAGTGATCTCTCAATTGCTGGTGATTACACAGAGCAGCAGAACAGACCCATTTGGATAACTCCTGCTTGGTCAAAGCCTATATTTAACCTCAATTCCTGTCTCCCTTTCCAGCAGTCCATGATAAAGCTTATTTTCCAGCCGGCACCTGAACACCCAAAAGTCCTCAAGAAATCAGCATTAGAGCTGGAAATGATCCAAGTCACTGTGCCTGCCAGGAGCTGAGATCAGCAGTTCTAATCACTGCGAGCTCCCTTTATCCACCACTGAATCACCAGCTCTAGGAGTGGAAGCAGAGCTCCTGCACCAGCTCTGCCTGCGAACAGTGTCAGCTGCTGGTGGTCTCTCCAAACAGTTCCATTTCATCCCATCACTATCCATCTGCAGCTGTATTCCCCAGGCCACTCTTGGCGAGTTTGATGACCTTATAAAGCATGCTTGGGTTTTGTTTAAAGAAACAAAACCAGCTGCCTGCAGGATACTTTGATCCTAAGCAGTATTTTTAAGTACTGGGGCTGGGTGAAGCTATGAAATGATCTGCTGGTGGGTCAAGTCTCTTTTTGCAGAGACCCTCTCTGTCAAATAGCACACCTGATTTTCTTGCCAGTGTCAAATATTTGCTGTCTGTCTGAGTAGAAAGGATATTTCCCAGCAAGCCCAAATATCTGTCTTTGCAGTGGGGCATCCTTTCACTGCTGCCTATTCTCCCTCACACGTGTGCACACAGCCAGTTGTGCAGAGGAGCCAGACACAAAGCCAAGGTGGAAAAGCAGTAATCAAAGTTGCAGACAAAGCCAAAAATGCCCCCAAATGCCATTAACTTCCAGGAAACAGCAAACCTTGAGAGTCCAAATCACCCTCAGTGAGAGCAAGCCCAGCTCCATTAAGCTCTATAGACTCTGATACACTTCACTGAAGTAGGTCTTTTGGGGTTTATTTGAGGTTAACTGCCCAAATCCCTGGCTTGCAGAGCTCTTTATGTCCAAGACAACAAACGCAAAGGCAAATAGGAGCTAAGAAAGCAGCTGTGCCAGTGCCTGGTTCCCTGCTCTGGCTGCCTGTGTTTGCTGACAGCACAACTATGCAAAGCATTTGGCTCCACACACAGTGTGGCCATCCTACTTTTATTCCAGCAGTCCCAGAAATGGCCCATTTCTCTTCTGTTTGCTCTTGGGGGCTTTGCACAGCAGCCAGGTAGGGATACCCACAGAGAGCAAACAAGTCTTATCAGCACTTTTCCTTGATTATTGACAAGGAGGGTGAATTATAAACAGGGCCTGGCCACCCCGGGCACAAAAGCTGGGCTTTGTCCGCGTCCATTTGGAGGATGCTGCAGTGGGAAAAGCCAGGCACCGGTCAAGCTGGGATAAAAGCTTATGCTGCAGGAGGCCAGAGCTGTTGGTGCCATAGAACTCCCCATAAGGATGGATGCTCCAGAGCGAGGACAGTGGGACAACTGGCCATGTCACTGCTGCACCATGGTGGAATTTTGCATCACTGTGCCCAGCTCCAGGCACAGTAAGTGCAGATGCAGATCAGCATCAGGCAAATGTCTCAGTGCCTGGCACCCCACAACACCTCTGTATCCTGTTGTTTTCTCATGCACAAGCAAGTCTGGTCTCTATTTGCAAGTGCAGCAATTAAGCTCATGTTCAAGTGTCTGTGTGATCCAGGAGTTAGAACTATGAACCTCACAGTGAAGCGTCAAAGCAATCTCTCTTTAACACATACTTATCTCATAAATAAAAATGGACAGATGAGGTGGGGGGAGGAAGAAGGAACTTGCCTTAAGGACTAGGAGCTGGGAAAAATGGATTTTATTAGTGGTGCCCCCAGGGTTCAGAAATAAAGCAGCTCTGATCTCGAAAGAATACATGTGTTGGGTGCAAGCTGTTGGGAAGCAGAAATGGGGTGTGGGTCAGAGAGGAATGTCAGCACACATGGGATCTGATCAGTTTGTATTGCTATGGGACAGCTTCTCCTGGGCTGGCACTCAGGCATCCCCTTTCTCCTGGGAATTCTGCTCCCCATATCAGCCACCAGCATCCCCAGATCCAGTGCTGGTCAGTGCAGGAATAATGTGTGAGCAGCTGCTCCCATGTCCTGTCTGATATTTTCATTTTCCTAGAGGCAAATTTCTCTCCCACCATCCCCACGGCTGGCCCGGGTAACCCCAGACCTTCACTTTCACCCAGCAGTTCCACACCACAGGCTATGATTTCACATCAAAGAGGAAGCTGGGAACGTGGTGACTGCTCCCAGGGACCAGGATGGGAATTAACTGGAGAGAGTCTAACAGGGATCAGTGACAAGAGAGAGAAGACACGATTTATGTGGAAAGAGTGAAAGCATGAGGATTGTTTAGTCTAGAAGAGGGATGATTATGACCTTCAGATTCACTCAGGACAGAGGAATGGATTCATCCTTTCTCAGAGGTTGTGGTGGATAGTAGAAGTAGTAAGAGGCTTAAGTTGCACCAAGGATGACTTTGATTATATATTAAGCAATACTTTCATGCTTTCCTATGCTTGCTCTCCAGACTTAGCTGTGGAGTCTTCCTCCCTGGATTTTTAAGAATGAGATTCATTAACTGGTTGATTTCCACCTAGTAGGGCCCAAGTCTCCCCTTTAATTTTTTTTTTATTTTTTTTTTTTTTTAACAAATAGAACCAGTGCAACCCTCACTTACCAATCTGGTTCGTGTTATGAAAAGAGTCTCCATGTGGGAAGGGGTTGGGGAATCAAAGCCCATTATTATTTTGGGGCAAAACAGGGTCCTTTAGGAGAAGAAAACGCTCCCAATTCCCAGATGCCTCAGGGGAGATGCTGTGGTGCCTCTCCCAAAGACAGAGCACAAAGCCACAGCTGGATAAGGGCTCAAGCACCATTCCTTGTACTACAGGAACATCAACATCTCCCTGGGCTCCTGCAGAGCTCCTGGGAGGATCTGAGCGGTGGTGCTTGTACCTGGTATTGCCAGCATTTTTCAGCTTTCTCTCTGTTTTGGGATCACCTGCCTTCATTGCCCCTGAAGACTCTTACAGCTATTTACACTTCCAAGAGAAGCCAATCTACCAACAGTTGCTGGCAGCAGCTCAGCGTTTCCGGGATGAGGCAGAGAGCACCATCCCACTTACTCACTCCAAATAAACGCTCCTTCCCCATAATTCCCAGAATCATGGGGGGATGCAGAGCCACACTTGCTGGTCTTGCACCCCCAAAACTGCCTGAGTGATTACAGTTAGCCAAGGGCCATACTGGATTTTTTTTTGTCTGGTGAAAAGCCATCACCACCTTATATATCAATTTATGATCACATCTGCACCCCGTATGCCATACTAGCATTTCCTGGGACTCTGAGGACTCTGCCACCTCTTCTTCCTCTCCTAGGAGGCAAGGTCCAGTGGTTTGGGACAGCTTTTTCTTTAGGCAAAGAGATTTTCCACCCCTTGCCACACCAGACACCCTCATTTCCTGCTCCTCCTGTTTTAACCACAGGTCACAACAGCTGATGAACACAAATCCTGTCCAAGTCCCTGAGGCCTGGGAAGAGATCTGTTATAGCAGGGACTGTAAAAAACTAGCTGCTGATGGGAAACCCTGAAAAGATAAAACTCTTGCAGGGTAAACTCATGGGATCCTATTTAAGCATAAAACAGAGGAGTTCATCATCCATTATTCCCCAGTGGCACCCAGCTCTAACCCAGGCTGCAGCCCACCTCAGACCATGGCACTGGTTACTCATGGGCTGCAGAGGCCCTGGAAGCCACAAACCCACATTCTTCTGATTTGAGACTGGTTTCTGGAGCCCTGGACACAGAGGGAAGGACATAATGAGTGCTGCCCTTGTGCCTCAGCAGGGGATGTGCTATCTGAGGACTGCACAGGGACAGAGGAGTCTCTGTCCTCATCTGGGACAGAAGAGTTCCCAAGGGATGCTCTCATGTAGGGAAGGCAGCTGGGGAAAGGGTGGGAAGGGAAGGAGGCAGGGGGGAGGGCAGAACAATAGTTATTTATCTTGATTTGAAAACCCAAAATTTCTAGTTTGTTTATCCTGCACTCTGGGGAGGCAGCACAGATTCCCAGAAAAAGTGTCTGGAAAAAAGATGCTCCCATGTCCTTCAACCATTCAAAGAATAGGACTATAATGTTTATTTGAATTAAAAAAACCCAAACAAAAACAAAGCCAAGTGGCAGCCCCAGTCCTCATCTACACATGGATGCTGGCACTGCTTGTCTGGATCACAGAACCACGGATGGGTCTGGGTTGGAAGGACCTTAAAGCTCATCCCATTCCACCCCCTGCCGTGGGCAGGGACACCTTCCACTATCCCAGGGTGCTCCAAGTCCCATCCAGCCTGGCCTTGGACACTTCCAGGGATGGAACAGCCACAGCTTCTCTGGGCACCCTGGGCCTCACTACTCTCACAATAAACTCTTCTCCAAGCCTCCTCTGGTGACAGACCAGGTCTGGGTCTCTCCGTCTTTTATTCACCACCATAAGATTTTGCAGGGAGGATGGAAACAAATGAACAAGTAACTTAACTGATAATCTCAGTGGTTCAGTTCACATAAATGCACAATTTCAGTGTTAAAGAGGGAATCTCTCCTCAGCCACTCAATCACTTCCATGAATCCTTTCCCTTTTCAGAGCAGCTCACCCTGGTCCCAGGCTGACAGCCTGTCTCAGGAGCTGACCACACTGCAGGTGTGAGACACACTAGGTGGTGAAAGCAACATGGAGGTGGTGAAAGGAGGAAGTCTATTAACAAAAGTTGCACAAATGTTAGAATAAGATGTACGAAAAGGCACTACATGTGTTTGTACTCACTACAAATAATTCAGAATGTAGAGCAGCCACCAGCCCAACACCTCCTGCCATTAGACTCATCACAGAATCCAGAGACAGTAGAATTAAATTTATTGCATTTTTCCTGGATAGGCTTTTAGCCAAAGCAACAGTTTAACTCCTTGGTGTCCTGTAGCAGGCACTATGGAATATTATACATCGTTCTGATGTGTGAGCTAAAAGACAAAGAGCCTTTTTTTGGCTTAGATCTCACACTGGAGAGGTTTGATCTGGCACTGCTTTTCAGTAGGAGAGAGCTTACACTTGACAGGAAAACACCTTTGAAATCAGACTTTTTGCAAGTGGAGAAGGAACCTTGCCTGCCATTCTTCATGAGCAGTTGTCTGGTACCTCAAGCTCTCCTGGGGACAGCAGTATTTGGTCAAATTTTGGTTCTCAGCAGGGGCTAAAGGAAGGCAGGGAAATCACACACCATGAGGTACCAAAGGCTATTTTTACCCTGTCTGGGTTTACACCCACACATGTGGGTTTGTTGGTTTGGTGCATGAACCAATTCTCAGCTGGTTTGCTGACAAAAGCAAGGAACAACTTATCATTCTGAATGGAAACACTCTGATTTAAGACCATGAGCGATCTGGTCTCTAAGATCTATTGCAATAATAAAAGCAGGCATTTCTTGCTTTGTGGAGAAAATATATTGACAATGAACTTATTTCAGTGTCATTAATGCCTTTATATATTTAGCCTCATAAAAGGAAGATATTGAAAGAATTTCTGGAATGTAAAATGCTGTCAAGTAGAAAAGGAACATACTAAAATTTATCTGGTAGCCATCTCAGAAGAGACTAAACTGGACCAAAGACGTAGACACAGCCTTTGGAGGCTCCCAGGCTGGACTGGGGAATATTGGTGGGTAAGGCCTTGAGTGCTTCCCCTCTGCACCCAGCACCGGTCACTTGTGGAGGAAGGATGCTGGGCAAAATGAACCTTTGCTCTGGACCAGTTAGAGATGTCCCTACACTTGGTAAACAATGGTGATCAGGCTGAGCTTTTATTCCTTTCCTCTAAATTTTCCTGTTTCCCTTCTAATAAAGTAACCACTACAGAAACAGCCTTAGGAAACAAACTGCAAGGAGCAGCCTTGTCTTGTTTTCTGGCAGCAAAAACATGGAACAAAGCACCAGAAAATTCTCTTGCTGTGCAATTCCATGCATCTTTCAAAACGTTTCTCCCACTGCAATCAGTCCTTAGGACTGACCGCCAGTGCTTCCCAGCCCATGGAAGTGCTGCAGCAAGCAGGACTTAGCCCATGACCTCCCCTTTCTTCCTACCCCCTCTCCCTGATGGACCTAAACACTGATTATCTACCTCCAGAAGATCTCTGAGGAAGTGGAAGCTAAAAGCTTCTCCTTTGGGGAATTTTGGGGTTGTTTGCCTTTTTTAATGCTGAATTTCTTACCCTCCTCTATCAGAGGCAGTTCACATCCTGCTGACTTGACCCTTCACACACCAGTTCAAGCCAAAGAGACAGCCCTGACCACATCTAACAATGACAGCACAAATTCAAGATTGTGTGCATACCCCCCAAGTTTCCATGCTGTGTGATTGATCAAATATTTGCTTTTCTCAAAGCAGATAACGTTTGTGAACTTACAATCTTCAGCCACAAAGCCTTATCCCCCTGTGCTATTTATCTCCAGAGTACAAAGGCCAATTGATTTCTTCCATGACAGCCAGACCCAGGCTCTCAGCTTTCACCCCTGCTGCAGTTCCTGGTTTGAGTCTTTGTTTTGGACTCATTTGGAGAACAAGGGAGAATAATGGGGAGAAGAGGGTCAGTAAAGAATAAAAATGTTTAGAGTTAACCAGTCATCTGAGTACAAAGAAATCATTCAGCCTCTCTCTGCAGTGAGGTACTAATTTAGCCCATGGCTCTTTAAGGCTGTCACACCAATTTCTGGTGCTCTGAGTGGAGCTTGGCACTTGCAAAGGGCAACTCCAGCCTCCTAAATGAGTTCGAGAAAGTACCCAGTGGCTCAAGTTACCCAGCCAAGGAGTGAATGCCATCCTGCCAGGTGCTCCACAGACCCTGAGGTAACAACTACAGTCATGGTGTCCCAGCATTAACTTCTGAACCTTGAACCATGAGGTCAAATTTCCATTTCCAATTGAGAATTGCAAGTGATGTGCTGCTCTGCGAGCCCCAAAGCACAGGAGGGGATAGCTGCAGATACTGGCAGTAATAAGAAAAGCACAACTTGGCACAGGGACAAGCTATCACTGCTCCTGAGCTTTCCTCCCAGATTTCAGATGCAGGCCCACTGGGCCAGGGAGGCTGCTGGAAGAGTGATAGCACAAGGATCCGCAGCCTTAGCATGACCCTGGGAAATGGAATCACTTCAGGAAATGGAGCTATGAGACAGAGATCCATTAAAAAATACAGTGGAAAAAATGCATCACTTGGCTTAGTTTTAGTTTTGAAAGTAGGGGAAAAGCCTTAAGTTTGAAAAGCCTTAAGTTTCTCACTCTTGCATTTTGTTTTTCTTAAGTCTTTGCAACAGAGGGAAGATCTCGCCTGCCCACGAACTTGTGGATGTTGCCTGAACACATGGAAAGCTGATCCACTGCTGGTGGAGGTCTTCCTTATTCCTCCAAGGGGCTTGAGAGCCAGGTCTTTCACTCCGTGTTATGTCGGGCTTTAAAGTGCCAGGGAACTACTCCACAGGTTTCCTTGCTGCCCTGGTAACCCTCTTCAGCTGAACAGCCTAGAAGGGCAGTTGGACATCTGAATTGTGACAAGCTCTTCTCCCTTTTAGCCTTTTGGAAATTGTCCTTTCTTGGGCACCTCTACTGTGAACAGAAGGGAGACAATAAGGATTAATCCTTCCCAGGAGTGCCACGAGCAGGGGAGTTGTCAGAGGCAGGGCTGGACATGCATAGGGCTGATTATAAAATCAGGTGAGCTGGAGAAGTTAGTAGAAGTTAGAGGGCAGAGAAGCAGCCTCCAGAGTCATTGACAGCTGGGGAAACTCCTCTGGGAAAAGCAGCCTTTTGTGACATTGAATTTGGCACCCTGAAGCTTTGGGTTCCACCTTCAGGTTCAGCATACCCAGAACCTTCCTTTCCTCCCCTATGTATCCCTCTGCCTTTCCACCAAGCTTTGGAAAAGACTCCTTTAAATCAGAGATCTAATCCAGGTTTCTCTTGCTTCAGAGAAAGCTGCCAGGGGAGAGAATAGACAACTGGAGAGATGCTTTTTGTGTTTGGGACACGCTGATGAGTCCCATACCCACAATGTGAACATGCGAGATGTTCCCGAGCAGATTTTCTGCCGATTTTCCCTACTACATCCATCCCTAGAGTTACTTATCATTGGAATAACAGCAAGCGTGGGTATTGTTGGAAGCTTCAGCTTGAAGGGCCATGGAATAATTTGATCCAAAAGCTCACTAAGACCTGCCTAGCAATGAGGGGCAGACACACTATTTCTGACTCAGCCGACTCAGTTTTTCCTTGTATTCTCTCATTTAATCACAATAACGTCATCTGCATAGCACAGATACAGGAGAAAAAACACTAAACAAGAGCTATGTGCTGGAAGGAGAACATGAGAATAAGCCAAAACCAATAGTTTATGATAAAACTCTTCACTTTTCAGATGCCTTACCCAATTGTTTGAAAAGCATGGTGGAAAAGGAGACCTGGCATTGTTTCCCTCCCACAAAATCCCTTAGTTTTGGAAAGGGCACTGCAAATTCTGACTGTAGTTGCTTGGTTATATCAACATATAGCCAGAGTCAGGAAAAATCCCATTAATTTCAGTTTGCATCAGTTCAGAATGTGCCCCTCAAAGTTTTAGGGTCACTTAATCTTGCTTTAAGCAGCTCTGTACTTTGGGATCCCATTCACGTTATCACCATGAAATAACATATCTGGAATCTGGGTTGTTTGCACATGAGCTCCACAGCAAAGATAAATGAAGTGGGAACTGCCCACATCTCTTGCATATGGAAATCTGTGTTTAAAAACAAGAACACCCACACAGCTCATCAACAGGAGATGAGTTTCTTGTTGTTTTGTGGTTGCACTCACAATAGCAACACTGTTCTGTGATGGAGCACTCTCAGCCTCAGGTCTTGTGATTCTCAGGGAACTTTTATTTGCATGTCCAATCCCACTGAAGCCCAACAAGCCCTGATCAAATGGATACTATTTGATTCATACTGGAGCTCTTGGTGATTCTCTCATCAGAACTGTGCATCAAAGGTGGGGAATAGGAAGCACCTTGGCTTTAGAGGATGTAAGAACCACCCTGTGTTGGATCCACATTGAATCAGTGACAGAAATAAGTGGTGGTTTTCAATCTAACCTCCCTCAATCAGTTTTTCCATTTCATCTCCTCATTTCAAGAGCTTTGTAGGAGCTGTCAAGCCCAGTCCTTGTGTGAATTCTGTCAGATACACCTCACACCAAATCCAAAGGCCCCACAAGCATGGAAACCCATTCCTTGCTTCCCAGGTCAGTGTCATTTCTGGTTCCACTTGGTCCAGGGTGGGACAAGCTGCTCTGATTAGGGACCTGTCGGCACACAGAGCTGGTCATCACAGCCTCCCACTGCCAGTAGCATCTACTGGCGTGGGCCCTTACAGTCTCTCTAGGAATAGAAAGCATTTATCCTTCATCATATTTTATAAGGGAAGCAAAATTGAGCAGGTTTATCCAGGAAATCTGTGATAAAGAAGAAAAACTCAGGGCAACATCCCCAGTTTCTGCTATTCCTAAACCATGGGTAAAGCCTACAAGTACCACATGAGGCCAGGTTCACATTAAAACAAGATTTTAAGAAGGATTTCTTACGTTATTTCTTCATTTGTGCTTGCAGTAGCACATGAGGAAACACAAGATCCAAGAGTCTCTTGGAAGGGGGCTCTCCAAGACAACATTATTTGAACAGATGCACTCCCAGCCCAGCAGATGTTCACGTGCTTTCAGCTGCGCTCAGCCAAGGCCAAGGTGCTCCGTAGAGCCCCACGAGAATGATGCATTTCTCTGGAAGCTGGGCTGAGCTAATAATGTTTGACAACTGGGTTGGATAAAGGGAGAGCAGCCACATCTCCTCCCCAGCCCCTCAGTGGGCCAGTTCGGAACACACTAGGAGAAGGCCCATCCTCATTCCTTACATCCAAACTCAGCCCTGCCCACAGCCACGTCCCTGCACAGGAGGAGGAAGGCAGTAATATCACCACTCACACTTGTCAGCAGCCCTTCACACTCAGCTTTCCCCAGAGAGCTGCAAAGTGTTGCTTTCAGGAAGCGAAGCACGTATTTTCCACAATGATAAATGGGAGGTTCTTCCCAGGAAGAGGCTGGAACAATCCCCCAGCACACACACACGCCCCACACGCAGCTTGAGGGGGTCACGGCTGGCTGGGTCAGTCTGCCCACAAGGGACAGCAGAACTGGGGCGGTGTCAGGTGCTGACCATCGCCTGGGACTCCCTGTAAAACTCCCCACATCCCTCACATGCTACTGGGAAGCTTTCATTAGACACAAGGGGATGGGGAGGGTGTGATTTTCACACCCTCCTGTCTGGGGAATAAGGATCTGATCTCACCAGACCAAACTACACAGCAGCAAGCACAGTGGTGAGCAGTGTTTCACCTGATCCAAAGCACTGCAGGGACCAAAGGACGGTCACCAGGGCCTGGGGCACAGCAAGGAACACACAGCGTGCTGCTGGCCTGGTGGTGTTAATATTCGCTGCTGGCTCATGGCCTCAGGCGATTTCTCCAGAGCAAAGAGGGTGTGAGGGCGAGGAGGAAGAAGCTGCAGTGAGAACAGGTATTGATATCTGCTGTGCAGCTCCCAGGACATGTGCATTCAAGGCTCACAGTCAGAGGTCAAGTCCACATTGACTCCTGGCAGCACACACACCTCTGAGAGAGGACAGAGAGGTTGCAACCTCTGCTTGAGTGGCTCAGCACATCTTCCAAGAGACCAGGGAGACAGCAGCAGGAAAACCAGCCCAAACAGACAGCTCTTCAATCGCCTCAAATGCTCTTCCATCCCACACACAGAGGTGAGTCAGTGGCCTTTGGACCTCTGGGGCTGTGGAAGCTCTCCAGAGCACTTTCAATTGCCTTGACCCTTCTGGCTTTCATGATCCCACACTTTGGCAGCAAAGCCAGCATTAACATTTCACAGGGTGGGTTTAAAGCCAGGGTGAAGATGAAGAGATGCTGATATGGCTTGAGCTCCAAGTCAAACAAACTGGAAGGAACTAAAGGGAGCAGAGGAGTTGTCTTGTTTTGCAAATCACGACAGTTGCCAGCTCTCCCTTACCTGCTAAACGCATCTCAAGCTTGTGGAAAAGTATTTGGGAATGAGCTCATGACACCAGCTGATGCTGGAGTAATCTCACCTCAAGGGCCAAGCTGCAATCAGCTCTCTTGGGAGCAGAGCGTGCTTGGGGCCAGGAGCAGGAAGGAGGACTCACTCCTGCAGGAAGCTGACCCGGGCAGGATGGGCTGATAGCCACCTATCAGCAAGATTTCCATTGCTAGTAGCTGGCAGAGTCTCAAATCTGCTTGGATTGCTGCTCTGCTGCCTCCTCACTATCCCAGACTTCCTCTGGTCCCAGCAACCTCTCAGCACTCCCCTGCACAGCCCTGCCAGGCACTATCCCAGGGGCAGTCCCTCACAATCCCATGGCACTATCCCAGGGGCAGCCCCCTCCCCAATCCCATGGCACTCTCCTAGGGGCAGCCCCTCACAATCCCATGGCACTCTCCCAGGGGCAGCCCCCTCCCCAATCCCATGGCACTCTCCTAGGGGCAGCCCCTCACAATCCCATGGCACTCTCCCAGGGGCAGCCCCCTCCCCAATCCCACCCAAACCCCTCCAGAGGGCTGCACAGCCTGGAGCAAGGGCTGGATCTTTCAGTGGGAGGGAGGACCTTGCTCCTTGAGCTCCCTGGAGTCCCACCAAGGCCCACACAAATCACGCACCGTGACAGCCAGCCATGTTTCACTTCTTCCAGCCTGACAATTCTTAGAGTGTATATGGAAAAAAAACCTACTCCAAAAAAACCTTCAGCAAAAAAGGACTCGTGGACATCTGTGCAAGCTTTGTCCAGATGTTTGTCTCGGCTGGCTGCTGGGGAGGGGTGTATTTGACATTTACATTTAACAAAACATCCCAAGATCTGTGATTACAAAGGGCCAGGGGAGACACACTAGAAATAGGAAGGAAGGAGTTTTTTCTGTTTGCAGTGGATGGATTTGTCTGGCACTTGGGCATAACAAATCCTTCAGAGACTGGCAGCAAGGGAGAAAGGAGATCTGGTTTAGCCTATCACTCCCAGCATTACAATCAGATCACACTTGGTCACAGAGAAAGGAACAAAAAACCAAAATAAAACACACCTCCCCTAACACATGTCACAAAAAGAAACATTTTGTTATTTGTAAAAATAGAGGCTAAGGCCAAGAAAGAACTCCAAATACTTCCACTTCAAAGACAGCAGGAGAAAGAAAGAGGAGAGGTTAATCCAGAGAAAGACAAATTTTAATATATATTTTTCAGCCTGGATTTAAGGTAAATGGTTCTCCTTGTGTTGTATGAACAAGCTGACAAAGGCTGAAACAAACAAAACCACAAACCCCAAGACATCACCCTTGAGTACCAGAAATCCTTTTGCTGCAGACCATGAGCTGCAGTCAGGCACTCCTGAAATCCCAGCTGCACACAGGCCCACAGAGAGGGGGCAAGGACACAGTGAAAGAACTGCTGAAAATCTGATAAAGTCACATTTTTTAAATAAATGTCTGAACTTTCCTAGGCTTCCCAGCTACCTGCACACAGGACAAATGCCCAAGAATGGCCCAGACTGGCCAAGGATCAGCCCCTAAAATACCCAGAGTAATCTGGAATCACCAAGGCAGTTTTACCACTTCAGTAAGGGAAACCAACAGATCAATTTTCCCATTTGGATTTATCAGGTTTCTATTCAATTTGGGTGGGGGAGAGCATTTTTAACGTGCTGTGATAAAGGAATAATGATGAGATACTAAGAGATGCTCTGACACATAGAACAGGTTTTTATATTCACTTAGCACTGGTCTTCTCTATCCCAAGTTTGGTGAAGGGATGTGGCAGAGGGATATATTCCTGCAAGTTTGCTTGGCTGTGCAGCACATCTCACTCACTGCTACTCCCAGGTAATGGAAATTTAATTCCAAGGACAAACCATGGCATGTGACTGGGGACATGTGTGGAGAGGACACAGGCCACTGAGGGAAGAGGCAAGAGCCAAGCACAAAGAGCCCAAACCAAGCATTAAATTGTCTTCCCAGAAGGAGGACAGGCACTGCCAGGCAGTCTTGCTTTTGTTTCTTCCCTGCTTGTCTACCAGGAGAATCCCCATCAAAGAATAAACTCCTTTTTATCTGAGGACACTTGAAGTGTCCTCTTTTAGCAGTTGGAAGTATGCACATAAACTTTTCACCGTGAACCAGTGCACAGCCCCATCAGCAAGATCCCAGTAATTAATTAGACAAACTGTTTATTTAGCCACCAAATCTGACCAAGCAATTGTCAAAAGTTTCAGGCCACGCACTCAGCACTGCAATTCCCAGCCCAGGATAACAGCATGGCTCCTGGTGAGCAGGGCAGGCAGGGATCCAACCTTCCAGAGAAACAAGGCATCCTTTTGTGAACGCAGCCCTCAGGGCTTCTCTTTGTCATCCAAGAGTAATTATTTTGCATATCTCATCCTGGGTGAGCTTGAGGGTTGCATGTCATTACATCCCAGGCACAGGTGTTGTACCAGACTTTAAGGAGAATTTTTGATCCTGAGGGGAGCAAGGAAAACTGGCTATTGAGAGACTTTTAATAACAACGCACCACTGGAAAGAATATAGGAGATAAACCAAATATGGCTCCTTTAATTATGCATAGGCAGTAATTAATTCACGTTATTAACTAATTAATGACTCACTTCAAGGGCAAGGGAATATGGTCTGTTTATAGCTTAAAATGATGTTATTGCTGCTTAGAAAACAAAAACAAAACATCAGTAGAAGATCAAACAGCTCTGTCAAGTCCTGAACTTGGTTCCAGGAAATCCTGTGTTCTTCTCTCCAAGGAGCAGTGATTCACAGTTGTGTCTTGCTAAAGAGACTGAAGCTGGGTGCTCTCATTTGCTCCACTTTGACAAGTTTTTACATTTTTTTGGTCCAAATTTGCAGATTCCCAGAGCCAAAATAAGCTGCGGAGTGTGAGACAATAATAAAAATTTGAGATTTATTACAAGGTTAGTAATATTTTAGCACTTTGGAGACCTGGTACAGAGCCAAGATGGCCTTCTCTTTGCTCTTTGCCAAGTATTGTAAGAAACAGAACAAAACAATATGGTGCCGGCCCTGGAACACTCACAGCCCAGCAAGCAGAGAGATGAAAAGTGCTCCAGGTCGTGGAAAAATAGTGACTTTCCCAGGAGGCTGTGATGGCATCACACAGTCCCACACACAGGCTTGGTGCACCCAAGTTTTGGAGAAATGGAGGGAGATCTTGCAGTCCTGTTGTATTTCTGTCTCCAGTAAAGACCTAGAAAGGTCTAGAAGTGTTTCAGCTCTCTCTCAGTGTCCCAAAAATTGCCTTCCCTTGAAATGCTTGTAAGGAGCCACGTGTTTGGTGCAGAGGGAGCCCAAGTTCATGGCTGCTCCTTGGCTGGGGAAGAAGCAATGCCTCAAACTAAATGAGCGTGTCATTTCCCAGGCAAGGGAATGCTGAAGGGGGCTGCTTGTTGCTGCTCCAGAAGGGAGGCATGGGGCCAGAATTCCCAGCTATCCAAACCTGTATGAGCTGGAAAATCTGTTGATTATTTTATGGATGCTCAGGTTGTAAACTGCAGTTCTGGCCCACTTTGTTTTTCTTCCCAATTTTTCACAAGAAGCCTTTCTGAGACAAGGCAGGAGATGCAGCTTCAGTCAGTCTTGTTGCCAACCCTCCTCCTTTCTGTCAGGATGTGAATTTTGTCACCAAGCTAAGCACAACCAGATGGGAAACAGACAAATAGGTCTACATAACATCACAAATCTCAACTACCACAGAAAGAAAAAATACAAAAAACTCCTGACAAGCCTTCCCTAAACCGCTCTAAACTCACCCCACCCTCATTACTTCAGTTGCACTAAGAGACAAATCAGTTTAGACTGAGCATCCTACAAGAAATACAACCCCTACCTCGATATCCTGTGATTTCCAGGTCCTAATTAAGGGACAATTCCAGGAAACAAAATTATAGCCCCAAAGAGCACGTGTGAACACTTGCAACAGGGATGTCAGTAGATATGCTAGTACTTGACTCCCCAAAATGCTGTGGAGAGCATCACTTTCCCTTTTCCAGCTGAATTCATGGACTCATCACAATTCTAAGGGAACAAACCCACAAGAGCCAAGTGGGCAAGCAACAGAATTAACAGTCTCCAGCCATTATTAGAAGAAAATACATGAGGGATTTTTATTGGCAACACCAGGTTTTAAAGACATTGATTATTGAGCCTAATCACACAACTAACCAGGACTAATTTGCATTTCTATTTTCATGACTTTCTCTGCATCACTGAGGACAGAGCTTTTTTATTAAAAGAAGAGAAAAGCCTCTCAGCATCTCAAGTAGTTCCATGACTCTGAGCTAGCAAAGGAAAGAGGAAATACAAAAGTATAGCCAGGTACACAACAGTTATAGAAAAACCTTAGTAACAGTAGGAGAGAAGCCAACACTGATTCACATTTCACCTGCTCTGGGGAAAGACATAGGATTAAATCATCCTCCTCCTCCAATTCCCAAGGTGATGTGGTAGGAAAATCTCAAACAGGGCAAAGTGATCACAGTAAAATCACAGAGTCACAGAATGGTTTGTGTTGGAAGGGACCTTAAAATCATTCCATCCCCTGCCATGGGCAGTGACACCTTCCACTATCCCAGGTTGCCCCAAGCCCCATCCAATCTGGCCTTGGACACTTCCAGGGATGGAGCAGCCACAGCTTCTCTGGGCACCTGTACCAGGGCCTCTCCACCCTCACAGGGAAGAATGGCTTCCCAATATCCCGTCTAACGCTGCCTCTGGCAGTGGGAAGCCATTCCCCCTTATCCTGTCACTCCAGGCCCTTTTTCAAAGCCCTTCTCCAGCTGTCCTGGAGCCCCTTTAGGCACTGAAAGGGGCTCTAAGGTCTCCCTGGAGCCTTCTCCAGGTGAACACCCTCAACTCTCCCATCCTGTCTCCAGAGCAGAGAGGCTCCAGCCCTTGGAGCATCTTTGTGGCCTCCTCTGGACTCTCCCCAGCAGCTCCATATTCTTCTAATGTTGGACCCCAGGGCTGGAGGCAACTCTGGAGGTGGGGTCTCACCTGAGCAAGGCAGAGGGGCAGAATCCCCTCCCTTATCCTGCTGCCTACACTTCTTAAAATAGTAACTTAAGTATTATTGTGGTTTTTCTCATGTTTTTTAGATGTTTTCAAAGAAATCCCTCTAACATTATTAATGTTTGGGGGGATTAAGAGTCCTGTGTCCCCTCCCACCACTTATCCACCCTGCTTCTTCCCAGCAGGGATTCCTGAGGCCACCAAGTCAGACTAGGAATTCCTGACCACCGAGGGGTTTGTTGTTTTGGAAAGAGCAGTCAATGACTAGAACAGACATGGAAGACCAGGCTGAAAAGAGATGATGGATGTGAGGACGCTGGAAACACAACTTGGTTCTGAAAGTCTTTTCTCCTCTGAGCAAACCACGTTCCAAAGATGCTCAGAGCACTTTCCACATTAGCTCGCAGTGAGAACAGAGAAAAAAGAGAAACAAGAATCTTCCAAAGGGAAAAAATATCAGAGGCCTTGATTTAGCAACTCTTAGAACAGAGTAGCCTTCATCTTGCAAACAAATCCCAAGTAAAAACATCAGTTCAATAGGAAAAAACCCACTCCAGCATAGGATTGTTTAGAAAAACTAGCAATTGAATGTTTTAAGTTGCATTGTGTTCCAGAAAGCTTTGAAATAAAAGTAGCTTTGAAACGTTCACAATTCTTGCCCGAACTCTTTTCAAGTCCCTTTACAAGAGTAATTAGGGAAAATAACATTCAGGTCTGCCTTGCACATGGTTAGATGTGTGTGCAATACAACAGAACATGGGCAGCTAGAGATAGTGGAGGGTTTTTTCCAGGCATGATTTTCTGTAGTCTTCCATCTGTTCCCAGTAGGATTAGAGAAGAGAAAACACTGCCTTCCACAAGCTATACTCTTTTGGATGTAACTTGATTTAAAAAAAATTTAAAACTGGGAAATGGCTGTCAAGGGAAATAATGCTGGGGTGGAGGGTGGAAAGGAAGGGTATTGCCAAGAGGGCTGCAGTTTCCAGAGAGCAGAGCATGAGTCAGCAGAGTAATTTTTGTTTAATATATATATTGCAGAGCACAGTGATGCCCTGAAGACCACAACAGATGAAACCTCTTTACTGTGTGTATTTTATCAATCAGACAGCAAGATCTCATTACTTCCTGACAGAGAAACTCCCTGCAAAAACAGCTGGGATGCTTGAAAAAAAAATCCCCAAAAAACCCCCACAACTTATTTATTTTTTAAGGAGAGCTTGGGCAATCTTTGCCCTTGAAGGGCTTGCCAATATGAGCAACTTCTTCCACCTCTTTATATCTGATTTGTCACCACAATATACAAGAACTTGCTTTTCTCTCACCCTGACTTTGCAGCTCTGTAGGATTCGGGAGTCCTCAAGGACTCCTTTTATTTGCCCTTAAATCCTGCTGAAAACTTTCCCTTTTGGAAGACATTCCCATCTCCCAGTGGCTGGCTATCATTACCATCTCCCACAGCAGCCAGCCCCTTTTACTTGTGTTTACTCCGCTTCCTTGGCACTCACACACCACTCCATGCCTACGGAGGAGCCAGGGAAGCTGCACTATCTCCAGCCACACAGCAGCTCTGCCTCACTAGGAGGCTGAAAGAGGCACACTCAGAGCCCCAAAAGTGGTGGGCACACCCCATTCTCACCACTCAAACCCTCTGGGGGTTAGGTCTAGGTGCTCCGAGACCCCTTAGTTCAGCAACCACCTCTGAGATCTCGTACAACCAACCAAAATGGCTTTTTTTTTTCTTCTCACAGTAAAATTATAATTTCCAGTCCTTCAACCTGAGCAGCCTCATTGTTCCACCCAAATGTCCAGGTAGGACATTGGCCACTTGGTTACCAACAACTCAGTGTCAGATTAAAGACTCTAGCTGCAAGAAGGGTGGCAGGAAAGGCACAACACTTGCGTATCAACAGAAGGAAATCCAACAATGTAAAATGATGACTACCTGCTATAAATAGCAGCTCCTCGAACATCTCAGTAATCCTCATGCTGTTGCTCATGGCTGTGCCACTGGGGACAGTTATTTCCTCCCTCTGCTCCTGGGAGCAGGAAGGATCCAAGGATTAGTGGGAGCTCTCACTCTCTGAGAAGAGCTACCTAAGTGGGTTGTGGACCAGAGTTGTTGGGGGGGGAATGCTGGTCCTAACACAGCTGAATCAACTTCCCAGTTAGCCGCCAGGGCAGGTGTACTCAACCACATTCCTGCTCCTCCAGAGCACCTCAGAAAGCACCTCACGTGGGTTGTGTTTGTCCATTTGCCTCCTCAAGACTATCTCCAGCCCCTCCTTGCCTTCAGGGCTGGGCCAGGGCAATCACAGGCACATTGTCCATGGAAATGGACATTTTTTGGGCAGTCAGGGCTGGGGTCAGGGTGGCCTGGACTCTCTTCATGCTGCAGACGGTCTGCTGCTCCTTTACATCACAGGGATAATTAGAGCTCTTCAGATGCAATCAGACTTTGATCAAAATGACCCCAAACTGTGACACTCTAGAAAGCACAAAGGTGGCCATGTCTAGTCCATAATTTCCCAGGAGCACCAAGAGAAGCTGCCACACAACCCCTGCCAGGAGCCTTGGGGCTGCTTTGTCCCAGGTGTCACTTCTCAGTGTTGCCAAGAAGAGCGTTATTGTTGGAAACAATAGAACTTTTAAATAATTTTAGTTAATGGCTTTAATGAACTTTTAAATTAATTGTCTTAATTAATCATAACCAGTCTATATTAATTAAAAATAGTGGGTTAGTCTTAAATCACTCTTAGCCAGCATTGAGCAAAGTTGTCATAACGTACTTTTGGAGCTTGGGGAAACTACTGAAACTTTGTTTTTTTAAACTAACTCTAATATGCTTCAATGAACAAAGCCTGGGAGAAGAGAGGTGTGTTGTTGAAATTGGATACAAGGAGTCCAGAATTATGGACCACAAGGACATTTTGCAGAAACCAGAAAATAAAGAAAAGACCAATAAAGACTCGCTATATGTGTGCTGGAAAGTCCCTGCTGGAGGAAAAACATACGAAAAATATGGAGTGATTAGCATGAACACTGAAAAATCAATAACCAATAGAGGATAGAATACAAATTAATGAATGATGTCATTTTGAACCAATGAATATTAATTTCTTTGTTTGCCAAAAATGTATAAATAAGTGGAAAAGTTTTGTATCAGTGCTTGTGTGGAGGCCAGAATTTTGTTGGCCACACACACAAACCTTGGTCAAGAATAAAGTAACGCCTGACTCACTAACACCAAAAAAGCAGTGTTAGAGGGTTTTATTTATCCTGATTTCAGAGGGCTTGGTGACATTATCATGAGTGATAACCTGGGCAGGCTTTAGGATAAAGGGCTTGTTTTCCTGTTCCTTCTGCATGAACATGTGGATTTCTCGGGCAAGCTTTTATTCTGAAGCAGGAGCTGGAGCAGCTCACCCAGCCCAGGCTATGCCTTGCATCTCTCGGAGGATTCCTCCCCACGTCTGTGAAACATCAGAGCTTTCTGTTCAAGCACATGTGGGCTCCTGCCCAGCTCATCCTCTCCTCTCCCTCGTCTCTGAGTAGGGCCAAAGAATTTTCTGCTCTGTTTCTCCTGACTGAAATGGGTTTTGACCCCAGTGCTTTCAGACCTGAGGGCCTGAACGTGTGACTTCAGCACCCATTTGTATGAAAGCAGGTTGTGGTATCACAGAGAGGAGTGAGGAGGTCCAGCCTTGACCCAAAACCTATAGGGGTCAGTGGGAAGGCACTTTGGGGATGCTATTGGGCTGTGGGTGCTCAGTTCAGGGGTGAAAGCACTGGGCTCAAAAGAAAGCAGTGGAGGGGTTCTGCTCTTGCCACTTGGCTGCTGGGTCTCTCTGTATTTCACCATTCTGCTTCCTTAAAACATCTCCATCATGGTCCAGAACCCCTTGAAAACTTTGGGTGGAGGGAGTTCAGTCATTAAAAAACCAGCTCAGAAATGGAGCCTTCTCAAATGAGCTGTGCCACCAAAACCGGTCACCAAGTAGTTGTGAATTATGAAAGTACTGGGGAAAGTCAGGGTCAATTTGCAAGCAGAGCGAGCGGGAGGAAATCCGATGCATAAATAATCTGCTGTGAACTCTTCACCCGTTGCTCTCCCCATTAAACCCTCCATGAGATAATCAGCAGCTCTGTTCCTCAGTGAAGGCTGACAGTGTGTGTGCCTTCTGTGGTGTGATGTGATCGCCCCTAATTGATTTTGGCCACGGACTCGCCGTGCGTGCTGGATATCTGGGAAGAGCAATAACTTCAACATGCAATCATCCTGGGCAGTGACCAAGACAAGTTGTTCTCCAGCAATCACTGGATACCTTCCTCTATGCAGCTTCAGTGCTCCGGCTTAGCTCATGGTTTGGGAGTCTTTCCTCTGCAGCCTTGAAGCAACTGCTTGCTGGACATGAGGCCTCCTGGCCATTTAACCTTGGATTTCAGGGCTTTGGGCATTCATGGTGAAATTTGGTATGAATTTTTCTTTGGGAAAGGTAAACTGCTCTTTTAAAGGACTAGGAAAATCTCTGTAAAGCAGGGTGTATATGGCAGATGTTGGAGGTCTGTAAGGACACAACTGAGCTGCTGTGAACACTCAGGTGGGTGACACACTATAAAAATAGCTGGAATCCTTGCAGAAAGACAGCCCTCTCCTCTAGTACTGTGTTTCATTAGTATTCCCACCCCACTACAGCCCCAAACCTCTCCCTCATCATCAAATACTCTTCTGTGTGGCCAGATCTCCTTTCAAGATCTACTGCTTGCCTTGGTGGACTTTCATAGTGAGATTGGTCACAAAAGACATTTCACTCACTGCTCTACAAACAACCATCCTCAGCTCATGGCATACGTTCATCCATCACCAGATTTTAGGATTTCTCAGGAAAAGTTCCCCACTAGGATCTCTGATGGGAGCTTAAACTGTTGGCCTGAGAACAAGGGTAGATAACTTTACCCAGCTTTTGTTTTGTAAATCAAAAGTACTGACTGGGCCCAGATTTGAATGAACCCAAATCTCATTTAACAGAAAAGGTGATTCCAACCAAGATGAGGACTGATTTATAAACCAGTCCAGGTTCTATACCTGCTCCTGGGAAGTCTCTTCCATCCTGTAGCTGCACAAAAAGGCAGCAGTGCCCTTAGCTTCTCTACCACCTGCCTTTTAGCACAGGTTGCTTGCTGATTCCCAAAGGCATTTTCATGCAAAATGTCCCTTTGGCCTAAAGTGATTTCACTAACACACAAATGAGTTTGACTAAGAAGGACCAAGGACAATTTGTGCTGGAAAAAGGCAGGATCATCTTTAGGAGGTGCTGCTGTAGCAGGCCAGGCCAGTCAGGTCTTCAGCTAGAAAAGAGATTTGATAGGACCCCAATACAGCTAAAGACATGGCAGAAGGTAGGAGGGATCATAGGAAGAGGTCCTTTGGAGGTCAAATCGAAGGTCCACCAAAGCCAGTACACTGACCATAGGTAGGGAGTGAGGGCAGGAAGAGGGGAACCTGCAGGGATCCCTCCCTCACTGCCCTGCTCCTCACAGCCACCAGCAGGTCAGGGACTGCCAGCAGCATGGATGAATGACTCTTCCCAAACCTGAATCCTCTTCCACTTTCAGTCTCTGACAAGGAGTTTTGGTGTTATATCCTCTAGGCTGTGTGTGACTGAAAGCCCTCTCTCACATCCCTTCAGGGCAGTCATTCCTTTACTTGTTTTCCTCCTCCATAGCTTTCCGCTATATCCTTCTTGAGGAAGATGAATAGGGCTGCACACAGGATCCCAACCCCAGGGATTTATATAATCACAAAGAGTGTTTTCTGTGCTGTTCACTATTTGTCTGTGATAAGTCCTGTCTTTTGGTCTCTGGTGAACACTAAGCTGATGTTTGTACAGGCTGATCCACAGTAAACTCTCTGGAGCAGTGATAACTGGGTGTGCTTGTGGCTGGACTCCCTTTCTCCTGCGTGCTTTACCTTGCATTTGACAAAATCCAATCTCATCTGCCATTTTACCAAATACCCCCCCAGTACCAGGACATCCTTCTACATCTCTTTGCAGTTAGCTTTAGCTCTAAATAATCCTCCTGAGTGTTTGGAAAACACTTCCCTGTAAAATCTAAGTGTTTCCTCCTTTCCTTTGTTTGCTATTACTGTAAGTTTGCAATTGATGAAAAGTCTTTCCCTCCTGGGGAGGGGGCTTGTTAAAAGCCTTCTGACTCTGTCAGCCTTAGCTAAGGGTCGTTTGACACTTCAAATAGTTGTAATAGATTTGTGAAGTGTGATTTCTCTCTACGAATGCCAGACTAGCTCCTCCCCAGTCTATCAGTTTCAACCAAATGCCTACTAATTCTAACATTTCTGCCAGCCTGTCTGACAGATAAATCAGGATTCCTCGACTGTGGGTCCTGGGAGGTGTTTTAGGAACTGGTGACATATTTACCACACTCCAAACTTCCAGCACAGAGACTTTTTAAGCAAGAGGTTTCACACCACAGCAACTGGAGCTGTAGTTTCCTATCTAAGCAACAGCTGAGCTTCTGGGAGAGCAGCAACTCATTCTAGCAAGTTATTGCTGTTCATTCTCATGGCTTGGTCTGATCCAGGTTTCATGGGTTAATGAGCCATCACCCATCAGGCAAGGTGGCTGCAGTCACATCCCAAAGATGGGGGGTTAAGCTATTGAATTTTACTTCACAACAGAATTGGATATATTTACTCCACCTTTTCTGACAAGCAATAATCAATTTGGTCAGGAGTTCTGCTGCTTCAGTTATAAATCACTGTCCTTGGCTCATGTGGTGTTCATATTCAACATTTTCAACAGCTAGAAATTGCCCCAAAATATCATAGCATCATAGAATGGTTTGGGTTGGAAGGGACCTTAAAGCTCATCTCGTTCCATCCCCTGCCATGGGCAGGGACACCTTCCACCATCCCAGGTTGCTCCAAGCCCCATCCAACCTGGTCTTGGACACTTCCAGGGATGGAGCAGCCACAGCTTCTCTGGGCACCTGTACCAGGGCCTCCCCACCCTCACAGGGAACAATTCCTTCCCAATATCCCATCTAACTCTGCCCTCTGGCAGTGGGAAGCCATTCTCCCTTGTCCTGTCACTCCAGGCCCTTGTCAAAAATCCCTCTCCAGCTCTCCTAGAGCCCCTTTAGGCTCAGGAAGGGGCTCTAAGGTGTCCCCAGAGCCTTCTGTTGTCCAGGTGAATACCCCCACCTCTCCCAACCACCAAAGACCTTTCAGTCCAAGGACAGGACAGGATGAGCAGAAGGTAGAGGTGTTTTCCAAGGATGGGGGAGCTGTGCACGAACTCTTTGTCTTTGCTGTAGGGCCTGGATTTCAGACTTACAACCTCAGTCACTCCAAGAAAATTGTGCCATGGTGGGATAAGCTGGGACTGAGGCTGCAGGGGTGAGAGGTTAAACAACTCTTGAACTAGACGCTAGCTGAAAGAACTGCTGCCAGGTTAACCCCTAGAAAAATCAGCCTCAGCCCAAAGAGCTGAGCATAAATTGGTATATAAGCTAAACCAAGTGCTGACGCAGCCTTTGCCGGAGCAGCACTGCCAGCCCTGCTGTCACATGGGGCCAGGCTGACATTCCACTGTGACTGACACTGCCATCACATCACTTGTTACTGACCCCATTTGTACTCCCTTCCTCTGCTTTTCACTTCAAGGGACAGGACCTGCAGCAGCACAGCCTGCAGAGCCCTGCTTCGATCTGTCTCCCATTTCCTGGACAGAAAGCGTCGCCCCTGTGGGCTCTTACAAGGAAACAGCATGAGAGAATTGTCTAGTTCAGACTTTTGGCAGGCTTTCTATACTTGCATTATAGTGTATATTTCTAGAAAATGTCTTTGCCCTTTTGTGGTCATTTCAGAACAAACTGAGCTGCCTCCTTCAACATTTTGGTACCTCTGTAAACTTGCCTTAGACCAAACAGAGGTTTGGAGTGAATCAAACTTTGGTGGAATTATTTTAACATATGAGCAATAAACACTCCCCTTCTCTTTCTGCTCTGCTACTAACTCACATCACAGTTACTCCAGGATTTTGCTGCAGGAAAACCCATTTCAGCATCAGACACAACAAATGGGATGCACAACTACAGTCATGGCTGCTGCCTGTGTTTATGGGAGCTCTGTATCTGTCCCACGCTTGGGTCTTTAAAACTTGAGCTGTACAAAAATGTCTGTAGTGAAACATGAAACCAAATGAGACTGACCCAGACTGGGATTTGGTTTTACATGGGAAAGTCAGGCAAAGTTCACCTAGAGAGTTGTGAAGGTTCATGAACCTTGTGAGTGAGCAAAGGTCCAGTTCTGAACAAGCCTAGACAAACCTTTTCCGGAAATTTTAAACAATTGTGCATTTGGGAACAGAGATCCTTTAAAATAAATACTTTTGATAGGAAATCCATTGGAGTGAAACCTGGTGGCTTCAACAATGTTTAGCATTAGTAAATTGAATGAACTCCAAGTTCAAGCTCTCACAGAAGCTGAGAAGTGTTAAATGAGTGGGAATGAACCACAAATTCCTTGCTCCTGGGGCTCCAATTAAAAGTGTGTCATTTGCAGCTCTAGAGTTAAGGAGAGGTGTATTTTGCTTTATTGGATACCTATGCTATGTCTGAAATATGGATGTCTCTAGCTGGGACCTTCACATATTCAAAGCATTTCCTCATTTTCTCCTGAAAAGCCTCTCAGGAATAATTTTGTACTGTGAAATACCAGTCTGCCCTTTCTGCACCTTCTTTTGGCCATGCTCAGCAAAATACTTCACAAACACCGATGCAATGTAACTGAGGGTTCCCTAGGCACTACTGATAACAGCTGAAAATCACAAATATTTCTGGAGAACACATCCTTAGAGGCAGGTCCTCTGACTATCAGTATTATGATACCATGAAATAAAATCTGGGAAGTCACCAACGTAACAGAATTTCCCTGAGGCAAAGAAATATTCCAGCAACTTGACAGCAGTTGGGGATTTTGCTTTGGGTCACGACTCCAGCTTTTTTTTCCAGATTTGGCCAGGGGAAATGGAAAAAGATTTACAGTACAGCTAAAGGCCAGACACCAAATCTCTTGACTTATCGTCTGGTATCTAATCGTTACATTAGAAAGGAACTGAAGCCACAGCTTCAGACGTTACCACTACTGAGTTCCTAAAGCTGGGGGGAAAAAATACAAGAACATAGTTTTTAAAAGCCAGATGGGTAATCCACAGTGTTGTTAACATGTGGAACACAAGCTGTTCTCCAAGGGGCTCAGCTGTCCCTTTCTCTGGGGTCTGGGCAGCAGTGGTGGTGCACAGATCTGAGCTCCAAATGGGAGGCACGGTGGTGGTCCTGGCCTCATGACTGGCAGCAGCAGAGTAAGTGGGTGCCAGGGGTTGGAGCTCTTTTGGTGATGAACCTACTCTCGATACCCCTGGCTCCTGCCCCACCTGTCACGCGCACTCCAGAGATGAATGGAGATGGGCAGGGCAGGGAGCTCGTCTGGCAGCTTAAAAACAGAAAGGAGGAAAACTTCACAGCCAGCTTTTTTTTTGTTCAACAGTAAGAAATGACCCTCATTCTCCCCTAATAAAATTCCCCAGCCATCTGGGATGGGCAAAGGAATAAGAATTAAGAGACGGAATGATGGTGCACGTGCCATAAACATCACTTCCGTGTGCACTCCGCTGCCAGAGCACACATAATAAAGCTCAATTTCCTGGTGCCGTGCCCTGACTGAAGTACACTGCCCAGATCTTCCTCTTGCTCTCGGCTGAGAGCTAAGTCATTCTATAGGATTATTTTGTTAAGAGCAAAGCTATTTGATCTGAAGAGATTTAGCAGCAGATTATGGCCACAGCTTTTTCCGGATCAGCGGCAGCAGAGGAAGAAGGCAGGAGCTGTCTGGTGATTTGAGACGGATCCTGGAGCTTGGGAGACCCAGGTTCAGCCCTTATAGCAAGCTCCCCACACATCTGGAGATAAGATACCTTCTCCTGCTGTTTGCACACTGAACCTCACACCTCTCCTCTGCCATAGGGGAAAGCAGGTTTTGATAGAGCTGCTGACTTGGGGAGAATTCCTGGTTTTCATTCCTCATAGAATCACAGAATGGTTTGGGTGGGAGGGGACCTTAAAGCTCATCTCATTCCAAGCCCTGCCATGGACAGGGACACCTTCCACTAGACCAGGTTGCTCCAAGCCCTGTCCAAATCAGCCTTGAACACTTCCAGGGGTGGGGCAAATTGCTGTCCTTTGTTTCATGAATTGTTTAATGACAATGATTCTCCCCTGGACTCCTTAAATTTAATCTCTTTTTTTTTTTTCCACATAAATATTCCCTTTATATACAGACAACTCTAAGTTGCATAGGGAATTGGAACAGTCTTACACATTTCATAGTGCCAGCTTCCCAAACCAGCCAGTTCTAGCCAGGGTGGTTTATTACAACATCCTGTGGACTCTCACAATGCTGGAAAATGTTACTTGAGTATTTCTAGTGAAACATGTGAATGGACACATGTCTAAAAGGTGTACAAAAGAGACTTGTATAGAGGGGTGCACACACAGACAGGTCTGCTCCTGAAAGCACTCTGTGACAACTCCTTCCTTATAAGAAATGAGTGTTGTTGCCACAGAACTGCTCTTCTGCCACACCTGCAGCTCTACAGGGAAGAATGTTCATCTCAGGGCTCTCAGTTGGGTTGGCACCAACAAAACGATCGCTGGCACCACCATAAAGTCTTTCTGTACAAGTACAAGTAATTTTATAGAGAAAAGATCTTTTCAGAATTTCAGATTAGCTCTACAGTGAGGGAAATGAGAGGTATGACAAATCTCTTCCATCCCATGGGCTGGAATTGCACCTGGAGTCCCCATCCCATCCCATCCCATCCCATCCCATCCCATCCCATCCCATCCCATCCCATCCCATCCCATCCCATCCCATCCTCCTCCATTTCCCCAGAATGTCTCTATTTCATACCAAAGCCATTGGTATGAAATAGAGACATTTTGAATGTTATGCACCTGGAGCAAGCTGCAACTCCAAAAACAGCAAGAGAAACCATAATCATAAGTCCCATAACCCAAAGCAGCCATCACGGGATGCTCTGAGTCTCTTCCAACTTCATAAAATGATGGCCAAACCTCATTTGATTGCTGTGGGAGCAGGTTTTAGCTCTTTCTAAACCAATTAAATACTTCTTTCTCCAGGGTCATGCCTTAGGGTTATTTCTTTGCAAAACACTGACAAGGCTGTATCCCTCTGAGGACGAGAATGCACTGGGTAAGCTGTTGCCAAATCTGCTTTAATTTTGGTGTGTTTGGAACTGTTAAGCAGCAACAGGGCCCATCACAAGCCGGGGTACACATCTAACATGTCAAGCCCTGTAGCAGAGGGACAGAAAGCTTCATATCAGCTCACGGGGGGCTCTTTTGAATCTGCAGCCTGGTGCAACCCATGGACCAGCTCTGGGTCAGTCACCCTGCAGGGTTTTGTGGGCCTCAGTTTAGAAACCACAGGACTACATCAGAAAAATAACATGTTACTTAGAGTAACAATGTTACTTAGACTGGAAAAGAAAAAGAGTTAATTTAAATAAAACATTGTGGAATATAAATGTAATTATGATTTTACCAACTGTATCTCCTCTTACACAGCCCTAGCACTTACTGGAAATACTGATTAACTTGAAAATACAAACCAACTGCTCTTAGAATTGGATAGCCTAGTGAATCTTCCTTCCCAGCTCCATGATGAATTCTTGGATGGCTAAACAAGAAATCAGTACTGGGCACTGTACACATGCTATAGGTATGCATTACTAATGGGCAGAAACAAAGTCATGGTAAGATGGAGTTGATTGTAAGCCTTGATTAAAGGCCCTGTATTAATTCCATGGATTTGCTAATAGCTTGAGCCAAATTATTAAATTTGTACTGCAATTTATGGATCAGATTTTTTATATTTCACTTACAGGTTAACTTCACTGATGTAACCATGACCCCAGGCCTTCAGCTCCCCTTCTGTGGGAGCAAAGCTGAAGGGCTGGCCAGGGAGACACTCACAGAGTTTGACAACTTGAGAAACTTGGCACAGACTGATGCCTTAGGTTTTAACTTAAAGCATCAAGACAAACAAGGGCTCCTGAGGCATGTGAGGAGACAGAGGCTGGTGGTCCTGAGCCTCCACTGGCCCTTGGGAAAAGGTGGAGCTGAAAGGGGGGGGTGTAGAGGCCACCATGGCAGCGCTCTCTGTCCCCTCTGCTGCACAAGTCATGACCTCTTTAGACTACAAGCAACACTGTATTGTGGGTATCGTGTTGCTTAAAACTGGATGCTGAAGCCTCTAGCTGAGGCAATTTATTGCTTTTCAAAGAGGAAATGAGTACAAATTTGGCTGGGGACATAAATAAATATGAGATCATTTACTTGGTGCTGACTTACGTGATGAATGGTTTGCTTTTAACCGTTTCCATCGCACGTTGTCCAGATCCTGGAAGCAGCATCCTTCTTCTGGGATCAACAGGAGCTGTAGGTGCTCTGCTCCTCAAAACACCCATATTTCTCAGAGCCAAAATAAGCACCAGGCACTTCTCAACTCTCTCTTTCAGGATTTTGTGTTTGGAGCATTTGTTACTAAAATATCAAACTGATCTTTGTTAAAGCCATGAGACATCATGACTTTTCCTTTCCAAATTTCCATCTAGGCCATTTTCCACACTTATACTAAAATGTTCACCAAGTCTAAGTGTTTTGCACCAGATCTTTCTTTGTGCATATATATACTGACAGAAACCTTTAAAAGTAACAGTTGGTAGAACAAATGACAGTGTGATTTCCAGTGTTTGAGATTCTGACTATTCAAAATTTCATCACAATGCCCAGATCCCAATATCCAGCCTTATGTATGGAGTTCTGAGTGAAAGGATCTGACTTCAGTGGCATGATAATAAAACGTAGAATACAGCTATAAATCAGCTAGCAGAGTACCCAATTAGCACTGCAAGCACAGAGTTTGGTTTCTACCATCAAAGCACTCTGAGAACAATAGAAGTCTGCACTGAAGTAGTTTGTGCTGTCAGATGGAGGGAAGATGTGGATGGTCTGGGGGGAGGCTGGAAGGAGGGAAACTTGGAGCTCCCACAGATTTGCTTTAACATAAATCTGTGCAGCACCCTTCATGCCCCTGAAGACCCATAGCCAAAAACCTTTTGAGCTAGAGACAGCGTCACAGGTTATGAAGGGAGAATTTCCAGGCCAAAGGACAATGACTGCCCCAGGAATAGCTGCAGTAATGATGTAAGCTGGAGGAAACATGCTGGTTTAAAAGCTGTGGGCTTCTATGTTCTTAAGGTGAGACATATCATGGAATCAACCCCTGCAAGAGCATCTTGGGCTTTTGAGTGTTTCACTTGAAACTTCAGTTCATCAAGTCACATATCAAAGACCTGTGGAAGGCAGACTGGGGCTCAGTGGAGTGCTTTAAAGCTCCTTCATGGAATCAGAGAATGGTTTGGGTTGGAAGAGACCTTAAAGGTCATCTAGTTCCAAGCCCCTGCTTCACACAGTTCCTGTGGCCCTGGCCAGGGATACTTTCATGGGAATGCCACCTGCCTCAGATCCTGTGCACCAGGAACTTAAAACAGAACACCTTCCACTCTTGGTCCAGGTCTTGGTGAACCTGCTTCCCATCCCAGTCCTGAATTTCTAAGAATAATTTACACATACTCTGACAGCAGCCAAGGGAATCACAGACTATTCTTGCATTCCTCTGCCGGGTTTGTTTCAGCAGCCTTTGAGAACTGATGTCCCCAGAGAAAACTCAGGTAAACCAGGCCAAGCAGAACACCATACCTGGTTATCCCGTGGGGCTCTCCTGAGATCATCCTGTTCTGCATCTTGTTTCTTTAGCCCTGACTGCAGCCAACTTGATTAACCCACCAAGAGCTATGAGCTGTGTCCCTTGGTGTTGTAAGGCCATTGGGCTCTGGAGTGTAATGTGTTCCTTGCAAGTGGATCTCCGTGCAGACAGGCTTGGGAAGAAAAATAGACCAAGCCATGGTTACCTCCATCCTCCTGATGCCTGTCCATACTCGGGTCTTTAAAAAAAAAAAAGTTGTTGTTACAAGCACCTTGCTGACAACAAATCCTTTCTCATAGATCCTTTTAGTGCTGGTGCCCTCCCTCCAGCAATGCCGAGTGGAAAAAGTAAGGTTTCAGGCTCCGTACCAAGAAATTCCTGTTTTCAAAAGGCCAGACACAACAGCTGGGAAATTTTTGGTTGTTGCTGCCTTGTGTCAGCTCTTGCCCATTCCTGGAGTGGGGTGTAATTTCTGAAGCCTAGCAGCATTTGAAGCAGGCTGAGCAATCTTTGAATAATATCTTGGCTGACATTTCCCAGAGGCAGGAGTGTGTACTAACACAGAGCTATATGTGTGTTTTATAGCTGTCTATATACACACAGGCCTGGGGGGAGGAAAGGGGGGTAACTCAGCATATCTGGCTTTCAAAATGCTGATTCAGGAGACTGGAAGCTGCCCCCAAGTTGCTGTTCTAGCAGACCCTGCCCAGTTTTCATCCAAGATGAGTTCAGGGGAGCTGAGATATCTGTTTAGGGTGAGGGTCCAGCTCCAAAAGCAGTGACTGCCAGCAGCACTGCCGGGCTGTAATTATGAACAGATTTGTTTTTGTGGTATTCACATTCCCAATGCTCCCCCCGCCTTTCCCCCTCTAAGGGAGCTGTCTCCTCCTCCTCCTCCTCACATACATGTCGAACCCCTGTGGGGACACACATTTCCATGGGCAGCAGCAGTAGAACCAATGTCAGCCCAGTCATCTCCTGGAAGCTGCCTGCTGCTCTCTCCAGAACCACATTTCCATTACAGCAGCAAGGGTTTTTTGTCCTCTCCTGGGTACCTTCACCCTTATATCCTGTCAGGAGTGACAAAAAGGTGTCATTTTTGCTGGTTTCTCCAGCGTGGCTGCCCACACACATTCCCACAATCGCTTCTTCCCCCAGACACTTTGGAGACACACATGTGCACAGAGGAGGAGGGAATCCCCTCATTTCCAGAAAAGGCAAGGGAAGCTGTCTGAGCATTTAGCCCCAGAAATTTCTGCACAGGAGGTGAGATCTGAACTGAGGACTTGAGACTAATCACATCAAGCTCTGAGTGTTTGATCAGTCCTTCTCTGCCCTCCTGTTTAGGTGAGCTGTTAGGGGGCTTTGTCCCAGGGTTTCCATCCCAAGCATGCTTTGCCTCAGACAGGAACTATCCAGCTGCACAAGCGGCATCAAGATGTGGAGTAGGAGAACACTTCAGAATCACCTCCTGATAAAATATCTGAGGCATTTTGAATCCACATCCATCTCTCCTTGCAAAGTCGTTGTATCACAGATATTTTGCTTTCAGAAGTTCTTTGGGCCCAAGCCCAAGAAGGAATATCTCCTCCTCTTCCTCCCACCCACCTGGGCCGACAGATGCAGCTGATGGGGGCATTCCTTTCCCGTGAAATCTGGAAGGAGTTCTGCAGCAAGTCACCAGGGCTGGATCTGCCTCTCTCCTGTGGGGATCAGGACTCTGCTGAGGAAAAGCAGATAGGGTTTCACACAATCCAAAGCACATGTACAGTAACTAAAGCTGTGTAAGCACTTTTCTTTCCTAGGGAAATTTTCCAAATGTACGTTTCAAAGGAATGTGAAAATATCCCCCCTCCTTTCTTGCTTGCTTCCTATAAATCCAGCCCAATGTGGACAATCCCCTTGGACTCTGCTCCAAGAGGGATTTAAGGGTTGGGAAGGGGTAGGATGACAACGCTGGGAATCCACACCCTGAGCAGCCAGTGCAGAGCAGGCTGCTAGGAAAGGACTTATCAGTCATGGAAACCACTTAAGGTTAATCATACAGTGCTGCCGTGAGAAAACACACTCAGGCACTCAAATCCAGTGAAAATGGATGTGTTTGGGGTCATTTCCCTCCATTTAAGCACCATCAGATGTTTGTATCCTCCACAGACAATTCAGCTTTTTGGGAATCCCCTCCCCCTCCAGGAATGTCCATGCAAAAGGAAATTTCTCCATGGGAAGTAGTTTGTTTAAAAGCCAGTTTTCATGGGGGAGGAGAAAAGCAAAGCCTTGACCAAACATTTCTGACCAGCTGTTTTGTGAATTGGCTGCAGTGACCAGTGCTGCACAGGACTGCTAAAAACAGAGCTCCAGGGGGATGAGGCGAAGGTCTGGGGTCCCCAGCACTGGAAGGACATGGACCTGTTGGATTGAGTCCAGAGGAGGGCCATGAAGATGATCAGAGGGATGAAGCAGCTCTGCTGGGAGGACAGGCTGAGAGAATTGGGGTTGTTCAGCCTGGAGAAGAGAAGGATTCTGGGCGACCTAATTGTGGCCTTCCAGTGCCTGAAGGAGCTGACAAGAAACATGGAGAGAGACAACTTACAAGGGCCTGGAGGGACAGGATAAGGGGGAATTGCTTCCCACTGCCCAAGGGCGGAGTTAGATTGGATTTTGGGAAGAAATTCTTCCCTGTGAGGGTGGGGAGGCCCTGGCATGGGGTGCCCAGAGCAGCTGGGGCTGCCCCATCCCTGGAAGTGTTCCAGGCCAGGCTGGATGGGGCTTGGAGCAACCTGGGCTAGTGGAAGGTGTCCCTGCCCATGACAGAGATGAGCTTTAAGGTCCCTTCCAACCCAGCCCACTCTGGAAATCTTTGAGAATGTTTGATGAGCAATGCCCAACCCTTCTGCAGGAGCCAAGCAGGGGAATCAGCTCTCGGGATGGTGCCCCATGGACATGGAGCCAACATGCCCTGCTGGTCCCGTGACAGCTGATCCCACACCCCGCACTCTTCCCTTGCTCTGTGAGAAAAAGAGATCTGCTGTGCTAAAGGGGGTATGTCCATGTGCACTGACATGTGACTGTGTACATGGATTAACAGACTCCAGTGTCTCCCACCCTTCCCCAGGGGCTGAGCATGGCCCTTGTTCAGGGTGAGGGATGCTAGCTGTGAGCAAGGACCCCTAGGGCTGTGTGGGAAGCAGCTATCCCTTGGGAAATGGCTGAAAACCCCATCTATATCCATGGCTTTGCACTACACATCCCCAAAACTGAGCTGAGTCATTCCAGACAGGCTTATCAGAGAAGATTTCCCCTTTAACTCCAAAAGCATTTGCTGGTTCTAAATATTCTTCTGTTAAAAAAACCCAAAACCAAAACCAAACAAAAACCCCAGGAAAAACCCCAACTCACTGAGAAAAAGCCCACTCCTCCAAGTACAGTATGCATAAATGCATGGAGAAGGAATGATAAACTCCCAGAGTTTCTGGTGGGTCACCATATTAATTTGTAGATTTTTATGTTCTTGCAAATTGTCATGTAAAATGACATCAAAGGTCTGCACGAAGTTCCCATTACTGCAATTTGATTTCATATCTAGCTTTAACCAATACAGATCAATTTACCTACAGATCAATTTCCACAGTAGAAGGAAAACTACAGATTTTGCAGAAGGTTAAGTTCCAAAATCCCTCCCAGTGTCCCAGTCTGTACAAGTGTGTATGTGTGTGTCTGCTCGAAACGAGCACCAGAGGTGAAGAGAAGGAATTAAATGTTTGGGCCTTATTCCCAGGGAATGTCACTCAGCAGAGCTGCTGCGTGTATTTGTGTCTATTTACACCCACTGAGGATCTAAAATTACAGTTTGAGCAGGAAGCTAAACCTAGAGTTTTTAACAAGTCTAAGCAGTTGAATTTAATGCTCAGGAGCAGGGGGGACCGTTCTGGTGCTAACTGGGAGGAGAGCTACACTTGAGAAATTATAATAAGAGGCAATTTTCACATTATTATCCACCTTAGAAAAACTAAGCCTTTTAAATATGCCTCAGGATAGAAGCCACAAAATGTTATTTAACATTAGAAAAGCCTTTCTGGGACTTACAGTAGCTTTCAGTCATGGAAAGGCAAAAATATATCCAGATCCTCCTTTTTTGTGCAGACAACTCCCAATTAGAAACTCCTGACACCAAACCTGCCAAAATTGTCCAGACTTGCTCAAAATCACAAACAGAAATGAACGGCAGTCCCAGAAATGGGAAAGGCCAGAAGCCACTAACCAGGAATCTAATTTTGTTTTCTTTGATCTCTTTTACAGGTAATGGATAGACCTCAGGCTCAGCATCCCTTCGGGAGGGGTGAGAGATAGGCACGAGCTAAGTGATCCTGCAGAATTCCCTGCGTGGGGGACCTGAGGCGGGCAGCTGTGGAATGACTTACTGACGTGCTGTGGGCCAGGAGAGGTCTGCAAAGGAAATCTGCCTCTCCCGAGGGCACACAACTGCGGGAGCTGAGGCTCCACATGGCCTGCAGAAAGGAACATGAGCAGGAGCCAGGTGAAAGGCCTGACCTGTCATCGGCTCCCCCTCCCATGCCCCAGGGCAGAGCAGCACAAAGCAGATGACAGGAGAGCCTCCCAGCCCTCCCCATCCCTGCCACCCGTGGCTGAGGCTGTGTCCCCTCCCAGCTGTGGAACCCTTGGCCCAGATGTGCCAGCCATTGCTCCAAAGCTCAGGTGCAGGGGGAGCAGGTGAACACAGGATTCCTGCAACTCTGGCCAAGGGAGCAGCTTCACTTTAAAGGGAAAAAGCACGGAGGGAGCTGCATGGTCCCATCTCCAGAAACAGCCTTCCCTCTGCTACAGCTCTTCCCCTCCAAGCTTGTTCCAGAGGGATCCGGTAAGGATTTGTCTGTATCTGAACTCAACACACAACCCTCTGGCACAGAGGGAAAAAGCTTCCTTCAGTAGCTCGCAACCAGATCTCAGTGTCAGCTTAGTTATTATTCACAACAGCTCTGCCTGGAAATTTCTACAAATACAAGCAAAAAGTACCAGACTGTGAGGATGACCATGCAAGCAAACTTCCAGGACGAAGTTTCTGTCTGTCCTGCCCTTTCTGGGAGTGGCTGAAACACCCCAGGACCCCTTTTCTCACTGTGGTTTAACAGTGTGATCCTAAACCAGCCAGGACCTGGTACAATGCCCAGGCATGAGATTTCCTTTAATTCATGGGCTCTTATCTTTGCCCTCTTGGCAGTGTCTGCAGCAGTCGAGTGCACTTCACAGCACAGCCTGATTCCTGAGTGATGCACAGAGTTCACAAATGCTCAACAGAGCTCCTTGAGCATGTTACAGACAGGAAAATTATACACTACCGACAGCAAGCTGCTGGGTGCTACCCGTTGATTACCCATTTATTAAAACACACCCCCCTTTCCAACCACTTGTAAATAAAAGACTTGCTATTAAAATTCAACTCTCTTGAAAGCACAGAAGTGCATGGAGATGAAATTCCTTCCCAGATGTGGAGGTGACCTCTATTTACTATAAACATTATCCCACATTTAAATTTGGAAATGAAACAAGGGTGAGGCAAGGAGTCCGGATTCTGGTCAGAGCTTCCCTGCAGTCGGAGGTGAGCTCTGGTGCCAAGGCTTGCTCGAGCCCTCCTGCCTGCCTGCTTTCACAGGATCTTTGGATCACTTTGTACATGTTTCAGACTGGGTGGGGGAAAGGTTCCTTTGCACAGACATCTGATGAGGCTTATTCACAAGTGTTACTCACCAGCCACTTGCTTGTGGGCAAGGAGAAGTTCAAGCCCCATTCTTTGCTCAGACCCAAGAAATAGCCACGAATCACTTTAAAGTGAAAGGGTTGGGTTCGACTCAAGATCATGTACCCTGTGGTTTGATGAAAAAGCAACATCAGTTGGAAGGAATTTCTCTCAGTTGAAAGTCAGGAAAAACATCTATGCCACACACCCCCTCTGCAGCAGCACAAGGCTAAGCCAGGCCTCAGTGAACTAAGATCCTACATCCCATTCCCTTTACGTGTGTGCTTGCAATTCCCAGTCAGGCTGTGCATCCCACACTCACAAAAGTGAACAAAAGCTGACGCTGCCAACTTGAAGTCTGAAGCTTCAAACCCCACATTCCGCGAGGGGCTCAAGAGGAAATTCAGCCTGCTGCAGCCTGAAGGTTAGCAGGTCCTGCTGGCTTTGGAAAACACCTGGATCTAGACTCAGCTCAAAGCCCTATCTATAAACAACCCCTGCAAACCCAAAGCTGAAGCCTGATGGCACTGGTGTGACAGCCTGTTCTCCTGAGCTGAGAGAACTGCAGCGAGGATCCAGTTAGCCTGGAGAGTACAGGTTGTCCTTGTGACTGCCACGCCTCACCTTGCACAGCTTTTTCTTGAATCCAGCAGTATAAAGGGTTCAGTAAATCAAAAATAGCTAAAATCACTGGTAATTAAAAAAAAATTAAAAGGAAGGGAAATATTATTTTACGTATTCCTCCACCACTGCATAGACTCTGTTTCCTATTAATGGCAATGTGTGTGTAGTGTTTCCATTAAGATTCTGCTTCCTGTTGTATAATATGGAATGTTAAAAATCTCAGTATCACTTCAGAAGTTATTACAAACTCTGGAGAGTTTTCTATTCCCAAGAAATCTCTCCCAGTGGGAAGCTGGAATAGTTCCTGCAGAATTCACAGCAAATGCCTCAGACCCTATGTAATATTTATGGTGTCCCTCTCATCTTATCCAGGCTGGTTTGCTGCTCTGCTGCTGTGAAAGAAAAGCCTGTTTCAATGGTTAAGGGCTGTGACATTCACTTTGAAGGATATTGAAGTGGATACGACAGCCACAGGAAATGTTCCAGCCTCATTGAGGTACCTCGGAGAGGTATTCAGTCAAATGAGAGTTCACTAATCTGATTCCCAAGGAAAAAAAAAAATCACTGTAACTTAATGAAAAAAGAGAAAGAAATGTGACAGATCTGCATTCATGACTTGCCAGATCTGGATTCCATGAAAGCCCCCAGAGGAAAATTTCCCATTCATGGGAATAGGATTTTGATCCCAAAGAACTTCCATTCAAACAGAATTACGATGCATTTTGAAACCTTGTGAGATTTAGGTGGTATCCATCTGCATTAAAAAGAAATCACTGTATGATAGGATATATTTGCATGGCCACAGCCCACAGATACCACAGCCCTTCTTAGAGCAACATAAATTGGGGCAGCAGAACAACCCAGGTGGTGTCATCACTGCTTCAGTTACTGAGTCAAGGGCAGAGATGCCACCTCCAAACTGCTGTTCCAACATTGCTCCACATATCAAAACGCCTGGGCTCTATCAACTGCAGAATAAATGTCTGCTCCAAAGTTGTTCTCACTTTGCTGCCTGCGGGAGAAATGAATGTACAGTGGCAATAGCTGTGTGCTCCAACCTGCCAGAGGAAGTGGAGATAAAGAAAGATGCTGCTTTGGGTTGAGCTTGGTACAATAACATAAATGACAAACAGATGATCGAACTGACAGAGAGGAGGTTCAGAGGAGAGATTGGCAAGAAATTGTTCCCTGTGAGGGTGGGGAGGCCCTGGCACTGAGCAGCTGTGGCTGCCCCATCCCTGGAAGTGTTCCAGGCCAGGTTGGATGGGACTTGGAGCAACCTGGGCTAGTGGAAGGTGTCCCTGCCCATGGCACGGGGTGAGACTGAATAAGCTTTAAGGTCTTTTCCAACCCAAACCATTCTGGCATTCTGTATGTGTGCATACTGACAACTCCTTTAGTGAATCCTGTTGTAGTCCTACATCCCAGCCTAAACTTTCAGAACTAGAGGTCAGGGCTCAAAGTCCATGTTTTAGTACCTAGACTGGACCATGATTCCCATGTGCCAGGCACTCAGCAGCTTTCATTCATCCAGAGGGAAGATGATGGGTACACTGTGCTTTTTAAATACAGGTATTTTCTGAGGAGTTGTGAAGCCTGTAACTGCAGACAGCTCGTCCCAGAGGTGCTGGAGGCATCAGTCAAGTTGAAAGTTACAGAAATGGGTTGTGGCATCTGGATGAAAGGGATGAAATGAGCAAAGAAGGAGCCAGGGGTCAGAAATGAATCCTGGCTGTGCAATCTGCTAGATGGGACATCAGCTCTCCGAGGGAACAGCCAGAGCTTGAGTCATTGCAAGGTGGTCTGAGCAAAGTCCTGGAACACATTGCCAAGATCAACCTGCCCTGTTCTCTGTGGACGAGCGACACAACCCAACAGGGCAGCCCATGTCTCCTGCTGTCTCCATAAACAGAGAGGAGATTTTGTGGGAAGGAGGATCCCGCATTAGCTGTATCCTTGTGGGCAGATTATAGTTCGGGAGACAAACAGTACTAGGAGCAAGAAACAGCAGGGGTGCTAAGCATGCATGGTCATTTTTAGCCTCCTTTGCATATTCACACGTACACAGGAAGATAACTCATTGCACCAAATAAACCACAACCCTGGCTTGGACATGGACAAATAGTTCTGGACGACTGGAGGGTGATGTTGCAGTGCAAGGAATCAAACTTTTAGCACGATGTCTCAAGAGACATTTAGAGTGGAGAAGATGGGAAACCTTCATCCAGAGAGCACACTGATGGAAGATCCATGGGACAAGAAGAAATAGTAGCTGTTCCATACTGAAAAGCAGAGATACTGAGGGGAACAGTAAAAAGACTAAAGTCGGTGTCTGGTTTTATTTAACAGTATCATTAATTCCTTGAGAATCAAAAGGAGTGAGTACATTCACATCTGAAATGACTTTGAGACACACAGCCAACATCCGTGTTGCACTGAGCACTCAGAAATATGAGGAGGAAACAGTGAAACAAGATTCGGTTCAGGATAGGGAATGCCAGGGAGGGAGAGTGATCCAAGCTGCAGATATTCAGTGGAAGAAATACAATTTGAGAGCAGGGATTGGGGTGAAAGTTATCCTCTGAGACAAGGATTTATAAAACAGTAAGGCAAGGCAGCTATAATAAATTGTACGTAGTTGCTGTGTGCATCAGAGAAGGAGCATCTCTGGCAAAGGCATCACCAGTGAGATTACAGGGATATTACTGAGGAATCCAAACTTAAATAGAAAAGAAGAAAGGTCAGGCAAGAATAATAGGAATAATTAACGGATATGTGCATTTAACTTCAAGGCTCATTGAAATAAATTTAGAAAACTCTTAGGAGAAGACAAAATTACCTTTTACTTTAAAAACATTGATAAGCCCTCACTAGGAACTAGGCATTTGTTCAGAAAAATATTATTAAAAAATATGTTCAAAAGCTCAGAATTTCACAAACCTATTACAAGACCCAGATGTGAGAGAAGTCAAGTAATCTTTCGGTGAAATGGCAACAACCACAGTGCAGAGACACACTCACCGAGTATCAAAAACTAGTATCCAAAATGAGTCCCTAGCCAGGATAAATGCCTGTTTACCTGTCCCCTGGGTTTTAAGAAGGCATCTGTGAACTTACTGTTTGGGAGATATGGGGAAAAGCTGAATTTAAGGAGAAATTGCCTCTCTCTGCATAAGAGAGCTACTCCTGGCTTGTTTATATTTTCCTTTCCTGGGATTTCAAATGAGTTTGCTGCTCACGGCTGTCAGCTGCAGTCGGAGCATGCAATGAGAAGGAATTGATAAAAATGCCACTTGGGATTTCCATGCTAAATATCAGAGCACTCCCCTCGAGTCGAGCAGCCTGATTAGACCAGACAAAGCACTTGAAGAACACAAGTCTAATTCAGGAAGCAAGTCTGCGAAGAAGCAGGCAAAGATAGGCCTGGTTCACATCACCGGCAAATCCTGCACCCCCAGGAATCCTGGATTTCTCCATGGAAGTGGGAGCTGGGCTCGGGTCTGGGCTCTCTGCAGGCAGCACGTGGATGAGGCTGCTTGGACAGCACGGTGTATCCTATCTTTCCTGCACGATGTTTGGGAATTTCTTGTGGGACTAATGGCTTGATCGTCAGCCAGAGAGGGGCTGGATTCAGCACACATTCCTCTCACACCTCATTACAGCCCAGCCACCCCCGGCTGCCTCTGTTTGTTTAAATGGAGCTCCTTAAGTCGGAGGATGCTCGTTAGGACCCGGCTATGATAAACATGGCACTTGTGCACTTGCCTAATTTGGTACATCTGATGAGCCAGAACTTAATAAATGCAAACTGCTACCCAAATTACTTAGATTTGTTCGGTCATTTTCTGTCTTCCTCAGCATATTCTATGGGCTGATCTCATGACATTCTCCTTCATGCCAGGTTTTTTTTTGTCTATCTGAACTTTCTTTTTCCACTAGAAGCCTCCAAGCTGGGCTCCTCTCAGGCACTTTGCATATATTATTTCACTGCTCCAGTGGAATGGTTCAAATTATAATTTTCCAGCCGAGATACAAAGACTAATTCATTCAAGACCACCTTTTTTTTTTATGTGTGTTTGTGTGTGTGACAGTGTGGATTTCTCTATGGCCCTCGAGGAGATAAAATGCACCCAAAGTGCTCTGGGAAAACTGGGAGCAAGCACTTGGACAGAGAAAGCAATTTGTGGAGTGAAGTCGTGCTATCAGGTGTATCCCATGTGCTCTTTGGGGATGAGCTGATTGTCATCTTGGGATGGTGGGAGAAAAGACAAGAAACCAGACATAGTTTGGGAATGCTGATTGACAGATACAAATCTGGGCTGAAATCCCCTGCTAATACTGATCAAATCAAACCCACAGCAGGAGTCAATGCCAAGAAACTGGCTGCTAATTTTTGTGGCTAACCATGCAGCAGCGAGGACCAGTGTTATATTGGGAAGCCCAGGAAGGGATGTGCATCCTTTTCCTTGCTCCTGGTCTGAGCAAGGCAGGAGATCCACCAGGAGCATGGCATTCACTTCTGGGGTCCCCAGCAGAGACCAGAGAAGGTCACAGAAATGATCAGAGGGATGAAGCACCTCTGCTATGAGCAAAGGCTGAGAGAATTGGGAATATTCAGCCTGGAAAAGAAAAAGGAGACCTCATTGTGGCCCTTTCAACTCTTTAAGGGGGCCTGTAAGAGAAATGGAGTTGGACTTTTTAGCAGGGCCCCTTGCTCCAGGACAAAGGGGGATGGTTCTAAACTGAAGGCGAGTCAGTTTAGATTAGATATAAGGAAGAAGTTTTTAACAGTGAGGGGGGTGAGGCCCTGGCACAGGTTGTCCAGAGAAGCTGTGGCTGCCCCATCCCTGGAAGTGTCCAAGGTCAGGCTGGACAGAGCTCTGAGCAACCTGATCTAGTGGAAAATGTCCCTGCTCATTGCAGGGGGTGGGACTGAATGACCTTTAAAGGTCCCTTCCTACCAAGCTATTCTGTGATTCTGTGATCTCTGCTCTGGTGTTCATGCCAGGGATGATCTCACCTCCAGCTCTTGGGAGACCAGGCTTTGATGCCTCTGATCTTTCCTGGGATGGACAAACTGGACAGGGAGGGCTGGTGATATGCCATGAGGGCTGCGGATACAGCACAGTGCATTACATCCGAGCATCAGCATGCAGGGTTTACAGCTGCAGGGACTGTTCCATGGCTGCAATCCCGGAGAAGTCATTCAGGGCAACAGAGAAGTGTGCCAGGTAGATGCCTAAAATTAAGATGGAAGTGTCTCTCATTGCCTCGGCCCCACATTCCTGCCTGGCCCGGGAGGACACCAGGGAGATCATCCATGAGGGCACGATTGGCAAACAGTGAATTGGTGTGGGCAGTGGGATGTCACAGGACAAGGGGAGACACATGGGAAATGCTGAATCCAGCTTTATTTCTACCATTCCATGGCTGTAATCCTGATATTGGACAAGTAGCTCAACTTCACTTAGAGTAATCTTATAAAGTAAATAGCTTTGATCCTGTGTGTTTAATTTAAAGCACTTATGTTTTATTTATTCTTTTATTGTGAGGAACAGGCTGCACTTTCTTTAATAATGTTTAAGAAATAAGGGTTTCCAATCCCCACACAGAGCAAAATTCATACCAGCAATATAACTGTGAAAAGTGATTTCCTTGAGCCTGTTTTCATGCAGAAAAAGCAATTCCTATGCCTTAGGAACCAGTGCGGCCACATATTGAATTGTAGTGCATCAAATAACTGGATGAATATTTGGAAAATTAACTTATGGATGATTTGTGAAGTTGAGAAATTGATAAGTGCTCAGTCACAGCAACAGCAAAGAATTGATACGATGATAAAAATCATGGAGAATGTATTAAGGGCCTCAGGGGAAAAAAGAAAGAAAAAAGGAAAAAAAGAAGGGATTAGTTTGCAAAATATGATTGTTTTTGAAATGTTTGCCTAGCAACAGCCCAACAAATGCTCCAAGTATAGCCGTATTTCATATTCTCACAGCAATACCACATCGCGTTTCAACACAAGCCAGCCCTGAAATCCACCCTGGTGACCTCAGCTGCCCTGCTCTGGTGCTCGGGCATCTCCCAGCTCCCACCCTTCCTGAGCCGTGGCCGATTGCAGCCCCGGCTGGCCATGGCAAGGCATAGAGTGCATCTGTTTCCGCTATCCTACGTTGCAACAACCTATTCCCCACTTTCTGTCGCCTGGCACCACAGAAGAAAACAACTGGATGTCCCAATTTCCCTGTCCGTGCCCCGGTGGCAGCGGGTGGTGCCCACCTCTGCCCACTCAGCTCTGCCTGATCTCACTTTCCCCATATGCTGTCTGAGCTGGCTGGTGGAGAAGTCAAAGTTGGGTCAAGTTCTTATGTTCAAAGCCCAGGTAAAATCTCTTCCCCACAGAGTTCTGGTTACTTTTCCCATCATCTCACTCATGGCTTTGGGATCATGGCTTTGCTCTTCACAGCAGACTCGAAAATTTGAGTCGAACAGCAGAAACAAATCAGGGGATTTAAACAAAGTCCAGCAAACTGCTAGGAAAGGAAAGGTGCCAATCTGTCAGAAATTTAGCCTGAAATAAGGGTCAGATCCATGTGTCCCTGCTATCCCATGGAGCTCAGATGTAAGCGGGAACAGTCGAGCATAAATAATGGCTGTGCTGTGAGAAGCAGAGAGTTGTGTACATGGAGGGAAGGCTTGGGGTGGCATCTGGCTTCCCTCTTCTGAGCCTGCTGTTGCCAGAGTTATACCACTGTTTTCAAAAAGGGGGTGGATTTAGGTGTTCCTGTCTCTCAGCAATGGTATTTGTCCCTGAAGATGAGCTCAGGCTCCTGGATTGCCTGCTAAGCTCTGTCCTCAGAGCGAGCTGGGAAACACCGATGCTGTGGGGGAATTATCTCAGGAGAACAGCCAGCTCTCAGAGCTCCTGCTGCACTCTGAACTCCAAGGAAGCTGTGATCCAGAAGCCTGCATCCAAATACACCTCTCCTGTATACTTTCTTGTCCCCTTTGCCAGTAGAGGAGCAGGTCTCATGGTAGGCAGCAGGGACAGCATAGCCTCATCACCCCAGGAAGGGGGACAAGCACATTCTGTCTTCTGCCAGTGTGGCTCTGGAGAGGTGACCTCTTCCAGAGGGATGAGGCAAACAGCCAGGCATGTACAGCTTTAATCAGGTCCCCTTTTGAGGGAAAAGGCCTTCATTTCATCACCTGTGTCACTCTGCAATTGGGCAGGCTTTGAGCACAAGGGTGAGCAGCAAATGCAGGGCAGCTCCACGTACCTGCCAAGCCTGGCAGCTCTGCTGTACTCAGCGGTGCACCTGAGTGTGTATTCCAGCTGGAGATCCTTTGCCAGCATAAAGTTTGTCCCCAGCGGGAAGGCCAGGCAGTGCAATTAGATCAGCTAACCCTTAAAACACAGACAAAGCCAAGCCCAAGGCCACCCAGGAACAATTCCAAAGCGAGAGCAGTTCAGCAGCTGTCCTTGGGTGGCTGCAAACTACTTTTATGAGCCCAGTTGCAGGAAGCAGGGACTGCACATCATCACCTCTGTTTTCCAGGTCCAGGTCCTGCAGGCCTCGGTTTCATGATAACTGGAACCAGATCTTTGTTGTTGCATTTGTGTTGAATTAACACAATCACTTTTCTGTTAAAATTACCTAGAGTATAGAGGCAGAATTTAGCCTGACTTCCTGCTTTTATGTATGTCAGAATCCAGACAACTCCTATCACAACATAACATTTGCCAACATGGAGTTCACCCAGCTGCATTTTTAGAACATTCTTGAGATAGAAAAATGACTTTACATGGGATCACCTTGTTTTGCATCACGCTGCCATCACATTTTATCTAGTGCTGGGAACCTGAGAGCTGGAATTACAACATCACAGTTTCACATCCCTGTCACAAATCGGAAGCAGAGGGATCAATGGATCAATGGCCCACCAGCTGCTGCCTGCAAAGCACACTGAGGACCACAGGGGAAAACATGGCAGTGACAAGTGTTATTTATAAATCTCTGAGTTAATAACCCTTTATTTTGCAGCATATCTCTGACCTCAGTTATCACACCCTTCCCACCTCCCCACTCCAAACCACAGAAGGTTGTGATACAGAATACATCTGTTTCCTGTTTCAGAAATTGCAATTACACATTTACAACCTGCATCCTCATCTGAGATTCAGAGCCGAGCAGTTGTGTTTACAAATAATATGTGCTCCTGAACCTATGAGGCTCCTTTGCATTTTACTGCCTGCTGAAAATGCAGAATAGACAAACAGAGGAGAAATAACTTTCCTGTGATTTGGAGAGGTTTGCACCATCCTCTTTTTCTCTTATGGCTATGAAAATAAACAGGTATCTCGGATAGTCTGATACATTTAACAGAAATAAATAATTGTAATGACACACAAAGAGAAAAGACATGCAGCAATTATTTAAATTGGTCATAAATATTCCTTACTAAGATATTGTTGTTGTTGTTATTATTATTATTATTATTATTACTGTTCTTGTTTGTCATGAGGACCTGTGGGCCAAGTAAGGGTATGTGCTGGCTTCACTACTTCACTGAAGTGAGGCCAGTGGGTAAAACCCTGGCGAAAAGAAATCAGTGGTTAGAAGGCTACAGTGACTTGGCTACAGGCTCCATCACACACTTGTGCAGAAATCCCTCGTGGGCATCATCTTTCACCCATCTAGAAGTGAAACAAAGCTTAAAACCCATCACCGTTTCTGTATACCATTGTGCACTGGAAAGACTTGCAGACTTTGGGAGGAGATTTGGGGCCATACACACCAGTGTAACACATCACAAGTGTTGTCTACCAAGCCACAGGAATTTACTGCCTGCTGGGGAAGCAGCACTGCCCCACTCCTGGAGGTTTGGGCCCAGTTCCTTGCCCTTCTAGGTGAGAAGGCTATGAGCACACCCTGCCAGTATCTGCACCTTGGCTGATGAGTGGTAACTTATAAAGCTGCTGAAAATCGGTTCTGTATCCATCTCATAAGGTGCCATACCCTTGAGAGGTTCCCTTCCTTGAGGGAAGCAGCCAACACAGTGGGATCCAGGCAATATCTCCAGGGAAGGGCACACTTTGGAACACACTGCACACAGCGTTAGGCACAGAAAGGTTCTGTGCAATGCAACTCCTCAGACCCCTCAGATGCTCTGGGACAAAGCCTGGCCAGCTCACTATTTAGGCTTTCCATCTCCTGCTGACATGTTGGATGCAGACTGGAAGCTTGGCCTCCTGCCATTCTGGTAGGCAGTGAGGCTGAAGGAAAGGCATCCCTTTGACCACTCCTTTCCCTCTTGCTCCTCAAGTTAAACAGCTTGAGACTGATGGGCCCAGCCCTGTACTCAGGGATAAACACTGGTGAAAGTATTTGCAGACACAGGACCATAATCTAGAGACCAGCGTCGATCCCAGATATCATTTTGTTTATGAGTGTCAGTCCTGGGGGATTACTGAAATCCCAAGGGAAAAGCCTGTGTTTCAAGATGCTTACAACATCTTATCCCACAGCCTGACTCAAGTGAGCAGCATGACTCGCCAGAGCAATCAGTATCTGCTACATAACTAAAATCACTGGCTGGCATACGATGGACATGTTTTGCAAGCAGAGTTGGGAGTTGAAAACATGCAGACCTGCAAAAATGCTGGCACTTTGCAGGATGAGAATTTGCAAATGCTTTGGCCAGCTCTAAGTTAATCCACGGTGAAAGCTTGTGTGGACTGGCTGTGTAAGGACAGAGAAAACAGAAAACAGAAGGACTCCTGCACAGGCCTGCTGCTGCTTGAGCGAGTGAATTACCTGTCTCCTTGACTCGGTACTTGGCATGTTCCCTTCTCCTTGCTGATGCACCAAATGCAAATATATCGATTTCTCATGGGCTCCATGGTGTGTCAATATGCAGAGAATCAGCTCTCTGCTACCAGCTCTTCGCTCTCCAGTTCTTTCTTTGAGCTCCTGCGTGCAACAATGTCTTCCAAAAGAGTTGCTTCTGCCCAAATGTGGAATAGGAACCAAACTTCTGAACCTCAGGTGCACGCAGTATATAAACCCTGCTTTTCCCCCTCCAGGACAATGTGCAGCAATACTATTCATAAATAATATAAGCTATGACACCTTAGCTTTTAGCTTGGAAAACAGCAGCCTGGACTTTCAGGTTGGCTTAAACCTCAGCACACCGGTCAACACAATGGCCAGCGCACACATTTTCCTGCCAGAGTCTAATCTCTTTAAATTAGAGGGAATTTCAGCAGGCACTTCTCAGCCTCAGAGTCACAGTGCTGCAATACTGACAAACCCATCAAGAGAACGGGCAGCTGGAGGGAATCCTGAATTGCAGGAGGTTGCCTGTTTTTCCTGGGCCAGCAACCAGAGTTTGGGAGCTACAAAGTTGGCTTGGTGTGTTTACAGGGAGAGCTGCTGCTCACACCATTTGCTGATGTTTCCCAGGCAGCTTCGCAGACGTGACAAGGATAAGGAGAGGCCCCTGGAGACCCAACTCACTTATAAACAATGCTCGTGTTTGCAGTGGCTCTTTCCCTTTGGAAAGCTCATGGCTTGAATGGGCACACTGTTCTCTGAGTAAAAAACTGGCCGGATGACTGAGCCTAGAGAGTTACACCCAGTTGGTGATTGCTCACCAGGCCTCCATATTGGGGCAGTTTTGTTTAACACCTTTATTGACAACCCAGACAAGGGGATCAAGGGCACCCCTTGGTAAGTCAGGACCACACCAAGTTGGGCAGGAGTGTTGATCTGCTGGAGGGTAGGAGGTTGGACTACTCTGATTTTAAGCTTTATTTCAAGAGGCCTTAGCAGATTAGGGGGAAGGAAAGAGACACCATTGTGTCAGATCAGCATTAATTCCAAGAAAAGAAAGGGGAGAATCCTGATGTGCGTTTTGTCTGCCACAATCAGGAAATGCAGCAGACATCTCCTCAGCATCATCTGCTGTCCTTATTTCTTCTCCGGGGTTGAGGCACACTGGAGACAAAAGATTTTGCAGCCCCAGCACAAATGTTTGTGGAATGTTTATCTGATCAGCTAAAGCCTTTGAAGGCTTGCTTTGGGAAAGAGTTGTAACACTTCATCATTCAGATGCAACTGAAACATTCGGTGTCTCTTTTTTGCAAGAGAGGCTTTTTTTCTGGGCAGCAAATTGATGTTTTGTACCAACAGCAAGAGCTGGGACGAAGTCAGGGTGCCATAGTTCACTGAATTATTTATTTTCTGGACAGAACTAGAGATGGGGCTACATGCTGTTTAATGTTTATCAGACACACTGCACTGTCCAACAAACAAGCGGTCCCTGAAAGGGAAAAGAGTCCCCAAACCCCAGTTTTGCCACTAACTGTGCAGCCAGATGTAAGCTCCCTCTCTCTGCTCTGCATGGGAAGAAAACCTGATGCCAGCCCTTGTTACTCCTTTCTATGTCAAGAAGGAGACTGCACAATAGGGAAAAAGCATCTCTGCTAAGAGCAGGAGTGCTGGCTTTTCAATACGGAAAAGGTGATGTCAGAGACACGGAAGCAGCTTGAGAAGAGCCAGATTATCGGCTTGCTCCACAGCCTGGGAGCAGATCAGTAGCCCCTGGGCAGCCAGGCTCTGCTTCCTGCTCTACTGCATGTGATGGGGTGAAATTAAAAGCAAGCCCCTTTATCATCTTTTAACACCACTTAGCACATCCTAATTTTGAGGTCAGACTACCAGAGAGATAGATGGAAAGGTTTTGGTGTGACCAGTCCCCAAGCTCACATGGAGCAGGGCTGTGTGGGTCTACAGTCACGTTCTGTGGTCAGGGTTACATTTGTGACCATGTTTCCTGGTGCTTTCTCTGCCTGGATTTCAGGTGTTTCTACAAGCTTGGCTGCTTGATGCATTGCAAGGCACAAACACTTCTGATTTTCCATATGATGCCCAGACTGGACACTCGAGACATCCTAAATGGCAGCTGTACTGAGCTCACCTTTCTGACCACTGTTCTAGCTGCTTTCAGCTTTCTCCCCAAGCTAAACTGTCGATCACGACATTTCTCTGTGCCTGCAGGTGCTACATATTCATTCATGTCATCTCAAAGACCACGAGTTCAAACGTATGTCAGGCTGAATTTCCAGCTTCAAGGGGAAAAACAAACCTCAGAGAGACTATAATGTACCTGCTCCTACTTCTAATCACTTGGAAAATACCATTTTGTCACAGGACTTCAGCTCCAGCAGATATGCTTTTAAAGCCCATCTGCCCTCAAGTCCATTTTTGACCAGGATACATGCCCTGTTCTGAGCTCAGCCTAGCGGTGGTGGGGCCATACCAATACTTCAGCTTGGAGTTTAAAGCCAGCCCCTTTTAAAGCTCAATTCTGCAGCAGAGGCTTAATCCAGGCTGGGTCCAGGCTAGTAATTCCTGAATTGTCAGCAGAGAAATGCACACCGAGCACATGCAAGACTGATGGTGGGAAAGTCTCCCAAAAACGACTGGTGATCCCTGTAACTTCCATTACCAATAACGTGCTTCAGAGCAGTTAATTCTTGTAAATCTCCTGATGATACCAGCTATCTTCTGCAGACACTGCTGTAGTCTCCTCTGATCTTCTGCAACTGCAGAAAGAATTTCCTTTATAACTTTCTTGTCTCTATAGGGAACGTTGTCCTTTCTGCTTTCTGACTTTCGATGTCACAGAGTCGCTCTGAACCTTCTCCCAAGTCTCCTTCCTCTCACCTTGCTTTTTTTTTTCTCTTATTTTAAAACTTTTTTACGCTTAGTTGCATCGTTCCTGGTATTGCTTCATCTGTGCAGCTTTCATTGCTGAGGCAAACGGGGCTGGAGTTTGAGCAATGCAAGTTCAGAGCAAGAAATGAGATAACTGAGACAGCAATGAGACAAGGCAATGTCTTGCTCTTGCGAAAGAGAAATATAAAATATAAATTGCTGCGTTTGCAAACAAGCACTTTCTGCTGGATCAAACCACAGCATTACAGGCTGCAGCAAAGGATGGTTTCAACATTTTCAGGGCTGTGGTGTTTAGGATTAATTCAGGATATTTTGCTTTTGCCATGATTTTAAATCTTTCATACTGCCACAAGGCAAAGAGCAACAACTGCGTATTTTAATTTTTGCTGTTCCTCAAAGATATTGAAATGTTTGAAACTCACTGCACTCCACGGGATGCTTGAAAGTATTCCTTCAAAAGGAAATTATGGTTGAGATATCAATGTCAATACAGTGATAGCTCAGCTAAAGTTCCTCCAGCTACAAAGAAAATGTTTGTTTTTATGTATCCTTCCATGATTCCTTGAATGTACTGAGCATTATAAACGTTTCCAGGAAAAATTACTGTTTATTTACAAGTTTTATAAGCACAATACTATGTGACCTGATGTTAATGGGCTGGGGGGAGTACAAAGAGGCAAAACCATCTTACTTTGAGGAGAATAAAATATAAAGGGACAAAATATAATTTAGATGATGAGCTGAAGCACAGAAAAATGGAGGAATTTGCCCAAAGTCACACAGACCCAGATGATTCTACATCTGCACATTCTTACTCTGACTGATGGCCAGGGTGAGCACCACAGATACTTCCTAGGGAGAACTTTGGCCCCTATTAGCTTAGATTTTAGCAAATCTCAGACTATGCTAATTAATTAATTAATTAATTGCCCCTGTGCTATAGACAGGATGAGAAGCCACTGAAATGAGCACAGCCTACAGTTCTGCTCTCAGGTTGTGTCTGCAGGGCCCATCAGAAGCACTACATTGTTTTTCCTTGCAGCCGTGATGCAGGCATTAATATTGGACTATAAACTTTCCAAATTCACTTGCAATCTGATCTCTGCTAAGCGGATCCCTACAGATAACTCTTTCTTCTTAAAAACCACGTTCCAAGTTTCCTAATAAAAATGTATCATGGTGAACCACAACCAAAACCATAAACTTTTTTCTAACTTCTACCCAGTTTTATTTTGAATTTCTATACTGAGTTTTAGACATCAGTTAATGTCACGAGTATGATGACATCTATCAGTATGATTTGCCATTTGGCTTGAACTTTGAGTAAAAAGTCTTTCTGTCCCATATCCCATATCCCTGCGTTTTGATTATCTACAAAACAGAGAAAAATAAAAATAAAATAAATATTTCTACCCTTTTGCACTGGTGTATAGGTGAACATCCTAATGTGTAACACAACAATGGCGAACCATGTGTGGGAAGGAAGGGGAGAACAAGCAGTACTTGTGAGTGGGTGATTTGAACTCGAGTGAAACATCCTTTTCTTATCTATACCTCCTGCTGAATTCACTTTGGCTCAAACCACCCCCACAACACTTCGCTGTGTGGGGAGGCTGAAGTCAGGGTTCAAACTCAGGCTAAATTGCAGTGGAAACTCACCCTGTGTTAAGGAACAGTTCAGAAAACTTTACATTTTTAGCACCCACATTTCTAAGATGTCATGAGCTATGCCAGTCATGCCAGGGGATGATGCCATGATGATTTTTTGCCTCTTTATATACCCCTTTTTATATACTCTTTTATATACCTTTTATGTATTCTTAAGTGCTTTTTAGCCCACATATTTTAAGTCCTTAGGTTTGATAACCAGCACAGAGCCAATATTCTCTTAAGCCAGGAGACCAAACATCTCAGAAGCCTCAGACACCAAGGTCTTCTCTGGAACACATTTTGTAAACTGAGATAGGCCTGTCCAGGGGGGGAAAGTTCCTCGGAGAGGGGGGTTCACTCAGCCTCTCATTGGGGAATCTTTGATAGATGTGTTAGTTGGTAAGGCCTATAATGTTATACCCGAACTATTGTGGGGGCATTTTTGATGTGCATTCCAGCGTGTTCCACCTGGACGGAGTGCACCAAGGATCCTTAAAATAAATACCAAGGTAAAACCTCTTTTTCCCTTCTAACCGTGTTTGGTCCTTAATTTTAAGACCAAGGATAGGCATCAGAGAAAAAAAAAAAAGAAAGAAAAAAGAAGAAAGGAAAAAGTGTTTCTGATACTGCCAGTACTGGAGACCGAGCAGAAAATCTTTTTTTTTCTGAGAGTAGAAAAACACTTGGCTGCATTTCTTTCAGAGAAAATGCTGTTCTCTGTTGTTGGGAGGAGCAGGGACAGTATTTTGTTCCACCGTAGCACTACCCTGCTTTCCACAAAGCATCCTGATACAGCTACGGGTAGGATGAACCTCATCTTCCTGTGCAAGCATCTCTGCACTGGGAACATCCCCCACAGGATTAGTGAACTGCTTCCAGCTTCCCTCAAGCACAAAAAATACTCATTTCTAGCAGTTAATCCCCATTTCTGTGGGGAAACTGCCCATTTTTCCCTGCAGAGCATGGCCAGTCCCTGCCACCGAGGAACATGAGCCTGACAGTTTAGCAGGCACATAAGGAAATTATGGATGACAACTATATCCAGAGTTATCTAAATCAAGCAGAGGCACTTGGAAAAGTTATCATACATAATTCAGGTTGAAGTTGACCTTTAACTACTGCAGGCTGAAATATTTTTCTGAAGCAGAATATCTTGAGAACTGGTTCATAAAGGGCTTTCTACACATTTCTCTGATGCCCTGAGCAACAACACTGGTAAACAAGACACCAGCTCTGGGAATTGTTGGCCTAATCTGGACTTGCAACCCCTGATTATTAAAAGTTTCAGGTGCATATATGTGTGCAGTTTAGGAGAGAAAATGAAGGACAGATGCTGCTAAAGACTTTCAGGCAATCAGGATATCATCACCAGAGTTGTAGTCAAGTTAAGCTGTTACTATTCTCAGTTTTATTTGGATTTTACTTTAATCCCATGGAATCCAATAAAATATACCTTCTTGGAAAATATAATACGAAATGATCCTATTGAAGCACCTGCTGTATTTGCCAATAAGCTGTAAAAGAGGGAAAGACATTTGGAAACTAGTGTTCAGAGACTGGGCAGGAGGACTGGAAACTTCGCAGAGATGCTGTTGTCCTGTTTATCTTCTTTCCCTCTTCTTGCTCAGCTGGCCAGCAGTTAAGGAGAAGTATTTTGACTCTTGTGAGTCATACTTACCAGAAACATTTTGCTTTGGGCATCTCCTTGTTGCCACAATCTTGGTCCCCCTTCTTTCTGTATTTCCCATTTAAATGGAAAGACACCAACTACTATTTGGAAATATTACATGCTCTTGTATGAAGAGCACTGCACTGTTCATATCCAAATCTTTCCATTACAGCAATCCAGGAACAGCTGCAAATAACATTTGTAATCAGAGTAGGACCCATAAGATGAGTCACTGATTTCTGAGAGGTTCCTGACTATGGCAATTCATGAGGAGGGGGTGGTTCAAGAGCAGAAGAAAAGGAAGTTTGGCTCTGGTCCAGACTCGTATCTGTACTGGGAGAGCGGAAGAAATAATAAAAACTTGCCAAAAACACCACATGGAAAAACACCCATTGTTTCCTCCAATCTTTACTCTCTTGTGGGGTAGAGCAGTAGACTCAGGAGAGGAACTCTCACCACGTACAATCAGTTGCTCAAGAGGTTTCTAAGAGGGTCAAAGATTATGCTTCCAGGGAAACGTAGTGGAGAAGGAAGTGAGTGGCCACACTGCCCTGTCTCTGCCCTGTCTCTGCCCTGTCTCTGCCCTGCAGCACCTCTCTGAGCAGGGTGTGCCCTGCCTCCTCCTTTGGGTGCTGAAATCAGTGGAAAGACCCTCAGGACTTCAAGCTACAGTGAATCACATTCCCTTTTCAATTTTGAATCAGTATGAAGGGGTTATCCACAGGCCTGGCCTGCACAGGAGGCTGTGAGAGCCCCAGTCCCACATGATGGAAGCCATGAGCCTGCACCAACCACCAGAGAAGAGGCACCAGCTCAGAGCTGGTGACAGCCGCTGCCAAAATAGCCTGGGAAGCTTCCATGCCTACCTCTGCCCTCTCCTGGATGCAGGATGGACTGTGACATCCCTCCAGGCTGGCAAGTCTTTCAGTTCCAGGTTTTGGTTATAAATAAGCAAGGTTGTCCCATTTTTGGTATTTAATATCAAAAATTGCATTACAGTCCATGGGGATCCACCAAATACGGTGAGAATGGCTCCAAGTTACTTCTGGTCCACCAGTGCTGATATGCTGTGAGGTATCCTGACTCTCTGAGAAGTTCAGAAATCCAGAGTGATTACCTAGCTCAGGCATGGGTGAACCCTCAGCAGACACCCTCTACGTTTCCACAATATTCCTCACCATCCTTCCCAGTACTGTGTCCTTAACCGAGGGCAAGCACATCCTCCTTGGTGTCTGCTCTTTGCCAGTGCTACTGCTGAGTGGATCCCAAATTTTCCTGAGGAAGGAGCCCTTCCCTGTACTCAACACGGCTCATTTTTTAACCTGTGCAAGTGAAGGATGGTGTCTTGAAGGTCACCCACTCTACATGGCCTAGCAGACAGCCAGCAACCTTCAAAGAATATCTGGAACCACTGTGCATGGGGAAAGTATTAATAAGGGTGTCACAAATCCACATGACTCCACTCAAAAACTCAGTGGAGTTATCCTTCCTTTCTCCAACAGCTGCCTCTGAGCTATGATAACTGTTGGACAGAGCTGGAGGTTTGGATCATAACCACTGCTTTTTGCAGGGCACGTTAGAAGTTATAATAACATGGTACAAACTCAACCCTTCCATGGCTTCTGATTCCAGTAAAAACTTGTCTCTCACCCTGACATAGGTCTTGCTGTTGTGCTGCCAATGCTCCCACTGCTCAGATTGCTCAGCTGCTCCAGTAAATTCCTAAAGCTTTCTGTCCCTTAGAGGCTTATCATGGTCCAGAGTCCAGCAGAGGATCCTTCCACCAAAAGTTTTCTTTTTTTTTCTCCTCGTCTCATGCTGAATATCCATCCTCTGCCTCCTGAAATTACTAAAGAAGGCATTCCTGTGTTATTCCTTTCCTGTCAGTGATCAATCAAAGCCATGCAGATCTGTTCTCATCCTCATTTTAATTTGTCTGGGCCAGAACCTGAAATTCAGACTTCTATTTAGACCTGACTCTGCTGTGTTTAACTTTACACTGCATTTAACCCTCAGAGTTTCCTGAAGGAGCACAGATGAGAATTTTCAATTATCCACCTTTCCCAGGCAGGGTCAGGGGACCAATTCACACCCCTTTAAACACTGAGATAACCTTTCCAAGACAAACTCAGCACCCTGTACTTTGACACCCAGCTGAGGCCAGGCTTGGTTTGAGGGACAATAATTCTCACCCAGGCGGGCTGGACACATTTCTCTGTTAGAATAGGAAAAGTTTCTGTAACACTTGTGGCCTCACACCTGGTTTGTGTGTAGGAGTCTGGTTTAAGTCCTGGAGTCAGGCCCTGGCCATCTTCGGTACAAATTTAAACCAAGCCTCAGGCTGCTGTAATTTATGCTAAGAGTCAGGATGAATGCCAAGCCAACTCACGACGCAGGGATTCAAAAACTGACTGAAAGTCACATTCTCTCCATTATTCTTCTAATGATGAGCCCATTGCTGCAGATCTGAGCTGGGGAATGAATATCACAGGAAGGCAGCAGAAAGTGAAATCATCTTGTGATGTGCCTCATTGCTTACCTGTGGTTTCAGCAACAGGCCCAGTGAGCATTCAAACTTTGGGGCAGAAATCTGTAAACTTGGCTAATTCAGCTAGAAATGAAATCATTGCACTCAGGGAAACGTCTCCATCCTACCCCAAGTAAAGACATGATGGGAAGGCATCCAGGGAATGTGGCACAGCTTGGTGCTAGAAGACAAGTGTGTTAGAGTTCCCATGAATTAGCACAGCATTGTTTCCAGATAAAAAAACCAAAGCGGTTTGGGTTGCAAACCAGAATCACTTCTAGATTTCTTCAGTGCTCATCTTAAAGGTAAAAGTTTTCCATGGATATTTTTCCATAGTTCGCAATCTTTTGGTTAAACAAGCAACATTTACTTTTTTAAAAGTCTGATTCTTTGGCCAAAGAGCTGATAGGCCAAAGCACTTCTGGTCAACTACACATGGTGCAAAGTTATCTGAGTTATCACTGACGGATCCTTAGCAGGGAATGAAAACCAATATTCCACCTTAGCTAAAGAGATTATGGTTTGGAGAGGTGCAAGGAATATTGTAAGGCAAAAGGGAAATGGAGGGGACGAAGTGCTGGTCTGTGGGCTGTTTATCAGCTCTAGTCTCACTTTTCTCATGCAGCTCTGTGGGAGGCATTTCTGTGGGACGTGATAATAAAAGCTGGGATGTTTTTCCACCCAAATTTTTTCATGCTTTCTTTGATTTTGCTGTAGATCCCAGAGACCAGATGTCTCATATTAAAGGAAGAGTCACTCAGCTTCTCTTTGGGGACATATCTGGGGAAGGAAGGGAGGAAGAGTTTGATCTTTTTGAAATGAGAGTTAAATTGGCACACAGTGGATAAATGGCAGGCAGAGGCCCCGCATGCTGTTGATAGAAAAGAAGATAACCCTGAACAGTGAGGCTGATCACCACACGACCTGAAGATATTTTATTAAAATAACTTTCAGAAGCTTCTTTGGCCATCCTATAACTAAGAGTGACTTGAGCACTTGGATGTTGTGAGAACCTTTGTCTCCCAGGGGATCCTTCCCACCTCCCCAGTGGGATAAGGATGTGAGGGATGACATAACTCCCTCCTCTGTGCAGCTGCCTCAGCTCTGACAGGAATAAACGATGGCAGACACGTTAGTCATGCTCCCACTGTTAACTGGGCTTCTGCGTCTGGCTGGTTTCATCTGCTACCCCTTGTAACACACTGACAGCATAAGCCATCTCCTTGCAAAAAGAATTCCTACGCTCCACAAATTGGGACCCCAGCCCCCACTTTGAGCTTCTCGCTGATACTTTGTGTAAATGTAAATGTCATCATTCTTGAAAGAAGCTGCACTCAATAAATCATTCCCTCAACAGTGCTTTGAGAATGGGATGTGGAGGTCACTTATCTCCCCTGGACTGGAGAGCAGCTGGGGCACTGAGATCACTCCACACAAATCCCAGAGAAGCCCAGCAGAGGTGTTTAGCCCAGTTAAAATCTGCAGCACATCCTTTCCACACTCACCACAACCTTTAGGCAGACCTAACAAAACGAGGTGGTGAGCAGGAAACACCAAAACCCTCACAAACTAAAATGTGTTACTGGAAGGGGGTGAGAGACTGCAGGTATTTTGGTGTCCTGAGGTCTTGTGGTGGCATGTCCTTCAGAAAGACACTCCAGTTCATTCCTGCCCACGCAAACTCAAGGGTGCTTTGGTGGTGGGTGGCACCAGCACGGGGGAAAGCGAGCAGAGAGCACTGTGCAGTGTCTCCAGCTGCAGATGTGCACAACAGCTGGAGGACCACCAGCATCCCTCAGCTCTGCCCAGCTCCCTGCAGCCTTGCGACTTGTGTATCCTCCATCCACCAGGAGTCCCAAGGGAGCTCATTGCCTCCATCTTTCCTAGAGCCATCCAGCGGCAGCTACTCCACTAGGATTTATGAGCTCCCACTGGGAGACAGGAACACAGATTCACATGAGTCATAAAATTTAAGTCCTGCCGGCAGGATGGCCATGAAAATGGATATTTTAGAAGGGTTTTTGTTGGCACTGCTTACCCAGTTAAATGCTTATAACATAATTACTAAGGCAGAAAAAAGGATGTTTTCAGGAAAAAAAAGTACAACCCAAACACAAAAACACTTCACAGAACCCAAACAAACCGCACACATTTCTGCAAATTATTTATGGTGGAATTGGTTATTCTGCTTAAGCAAGTTGCAGGGATCAGGTTGTCTATGTCCACAAAAGCAGGATCCTGCCCAGAAGCTTAATTTTTAAGTTAAGGGAAAGCAACAGAAAGAGCTGCTGTCTGCTGCACAGCACATTAGCATGAAAATAGACCTGGTCAGAGATTATTCTCAAAATATCTTTGTCATTAAAGGACAAATGCAAAAGAATGCTTGACCAAGTCTGATTTTCACTTTCAGTCAGTGTTAGGAAATCTGAATCATTTAGCCAAAAAGTGTTCGTGCAATCCATGCAAATATTTGATTTTTTTTCTTTCTGGTGTTTTGACTAGATTTAATGAAAATATATCATCATTCTAAGTAATTATTACCAAAAATCACCATCAGCAAGTTAGAACTTGCATTCTCTCTCTTCCACTGAATTTTCCCCTCTTGTAATTTCAGTATTACCAGAAGAAGTAGCCCAGCTTCCCAAAATACTCGGATTATCCGGCTGCCTCTGCACTGACTCACAGGGAAGCTGTGGACAGCAGCTTGCAGACAATGCTTTCCATCTGTCCATAACATCCCCCTCACTGAACATGGCAGAACGCTGGTGCAGCACAATGATACCTATGTGCTGTACCTGCAAGGTGAGCTGCTCTCCTTGTGTTTGGGAGTGCCCTTATTCCTCTGCCTGCTCCTCCAGCAAGGCTCCTTCTCCCTCTCCTGCATTACCCAGTCCCTTCCCTAAAGTATCTGAAGAAGCCAACAAAAAAGATGGAGAAAGACCATTTCCAAGGGCCTGGAGAGACAGGACAAGGGGAAATGGCTTCCCCCTGCCAGAGGGCAGGGTTAGATGAGATATTGGGAAGAAATTCTTCCTTGCAAGGGGGGGGAGGCCCTGGCACAGGGGGCCCAGAGCAGCTGTGGTTGCCCCATCCCTGGAAGTGACCAAGGGCAGGTTGGATGGGGCTTGGAGCAACCTGGGATAGTGGAAGGCGTCACTGCCCATGGCAGGGGGGGGGATTGGATGAGCCTTAAGGGCCCTCCCAACCTAACCATTCTGTGATTCTGACCAGCTTAGCAAAGGCATTGACACAGTGATGGGGACTAAGGAAGGAGTTTCAGCCCCTGATCCCACTGCTACTGTCCAGCTGGGAACCATCACTGCTTCATAACATAGAGAGAAATACAGGTTCCTTGGATTTTGGCTCAGCCAGAGCCACTGGCTCTTGCTGACCACCTAAGTGATCCAACCAGAGCAACAGAAGGAATTGATTGTATTGAGAAAACAGCTATAATTAGAAGTGGGTTAAAACAGATGGACAGACCTCATCACTTGTTTTTTGTTTGCTTTAGCAAAACCAATACCAAGAACGGTTTGGCTGCAGGCCTCATTTCTGAGCTCATAATATTCACGGGTGGATCTGGGAATAAGAGAAATGGTTTCTGTCAAAAGCTGTCAGCAGAGAAAGAGCAAACTATTCTCCATTTCAGCATGCTCTCACATTTGTATAGCTGAACCCACTCTGACTATCACCACATCTGTCACCATGGCTTTGGAAATTCAGTGGCTGGATGAATCTGTGAAGCTGCTTCTCTTCACTTTGGCGGCAGAGTATCCGCTCTGAATTCAGACTGGGACTCTGCAGAAGGGGTCCCTGTTCCTCAGCCGAGGATCATCAGCTCTGGGAAGTGTTTACAGAGTGGCCCAGTGCAAACTAACACTGCAGACTCTGCTCAGGTATGACCAAGGGGCTTTGGTCATGCAGGAGGAAGTAAATTATAATCCAGAGGCAGTAGTAATTCCCCTTCTGCCTCCCTCTCCTTCCTTCCCCTCATTTCTATGCAAATCCACACGTATGTGAGTATCGGATTGAAGTCAAGTGCCACCCAAAGGTAATGCTACCAAGTTCAAGGGTTTTATTTAAGTTGCAGCTACACGAGCCAACAATTGCATAAGTCCCTTTATTTTAGGAGCTCTGGCTAACATGGAATAAGACAGGTTTAAGTGCTGTTACAGCTCCAGAATTTCTTATGGGTTCTACAATCTCAAACTAATCCAGGAAAACACTTAACCAAAATTTATCTTCTACACCACAGACATCCATTGACCTACATCTCCATCAGCACACTGCTTTATAAAGCATTAATTAGCAGAACTAGCCCCAATATTTTTGGTGTATTCACTTCTATGGAGAACAACTCCTCAGCTGCTTGCCATTTCACCATTCCAGTATCAAGGAATGATGGAATGTTATTATTAAACATGTTTCCTTAGGTGTTATCACTCTCACACATTCCCACATCAGCTGCCTTTTTAAGAGGTTCTTCATTTTTAAGGAAACATTAAAGCCTCACTGCGCGGAAGGTCTCCCTCATTTGTTGGTTCTTGAAGTACCAGGGACCTTTTTTGCAGCTACTGGGGGTAACAGGTCTGCTCCTCTCTCCCATTCACTCGGCAGAGCTGGGCCATTGATGTTTGCAATTGCAATCCAGCCAGAGTCACACTGAGTTTTACTAACAGAGGATCTGATCTAATACCTCTGAATTCCTCTGCTTGCTCAAGCAAAGCTACAAAGCCTTTGCTGTGACTCTGCCAGCTTTCATCGGCTACCTTGGTCAAGGCTGAACTCTTCCTGGATGGGAGTTTTCCAAGAAAAATCCAGCAACAAGCCAGCCCTCCAGCACAGTGCTCGTGGGCACGGTGCTGTCGGAGGAGCCATATTTCAGATGTGGCCATAGGCAGGCATGGGTTCAGCACTGACTCAAAGGGAAGAATACCACTCTCTGAATCACCAGCACAGCTTCCTCCAAACCTTGAGGCTTCCTGGCCCTACATCAGAAGAGGTTTCTGTCCCTTCTGACATTTTTGTTTACTCTCTGTAATTTTCCACTATGCTAGACATCCATGGATTTTTCTCACTGGAGTAAGAAAGACAGTGCCCCAGTCAGTTCACCTGGATTATGATTTGCCCAAGACCTGGCATCCCACCACCAACCTCTCACCCCAGAAGCTGGGGCTTTGTAGCCTGTTGAGCCATGCTAAGGGCACGCTCACTGAAAGTCTCACAAGGGAGGTTGGTCCCACTGGCTCACCTTCTCTAGAGCTTCTCCAAGGTTAATGAGGAGAAAAAGAAGGAAAACAGGGAAAATGCAGAGGGAAAGGAACAAAACCACCATTGCTGGTACTCATGTCCTCCACAGGCTGTGGCTGTCCAAGCACCACTGACCAGCAGGCCCAGGTGCAGCAGGAGCTATGCATCCGACACTGCACAATATCAAAATGAAGACCCCCTCCACCTGCACCCTCACAGGGAGCTCAGACACAAATCTGTGCTTTCTCTGGGATTACTCCCACCTCAGTGCTGGGCTTCGCAGCTCTGCACTTGTGGGTGGCATGAAATGGCATCCACAGCTCATGATAATGGATAATGGCTCTCCCGCTGTTCCCTGAGCTACAGAAACAACTTTCTGACTAAGAAATTTTTCCTGATATCCAACCTGAACCTCCCCTGCCACAGCTTGAGCTCTCATCCTGTCCCTGTTCCCTGGGAGCAGAGCCCGACCCTCCGCCCCCCAGCTGCCCCCTCCTGTCAAGGAGTTGTGCAGAGCCACAAAGTTCCACCTGAGCCTCCTTTTCTCCAGGCTGAGCTCCCTGCCCCGTTCCCTCAGTCGTTCCTGGTGCTCCAGCCCCTTCCCCAGCTCCGTTCCCTCCCCTGGACACGCTCCAGCCCCTCAATGTCTTTCTTCTTGTGAAGGGCCCAAAACTGGACACAGGATTTGAGATGCCTCACAGTGCCCAGCATCAGGGACAGGCACTGCCCTGGGCCTGTGGCCACACTGTGCAGCTTCAAGCCATTGACCACCTTGCCCATGAACCACTTGACACTTGATGTCCAAGAGAAAGAGAAATATGAGATCTCTCTCTCATCATATTTCATCCTGAAAATTAACAAACATGGGTAAACACTGCTTTTCTCTGTCCTGGGAAGAGAGCTGATATCTCTTTTGAGGTTGTGGGCTTTTTGTGGGTTGTTGTCAGGGAACCTGGGAGATGGGGAGGTCCTTATAATAAGGGAAAAATGTGCAAGCTTCTATAAATTCAGAGTGTGAGAGAATCTGCATTCATTCATTGCACTCCCTGTGTTCTTTTCCATTAAATGCAAGGATGCAAGGGTCTCAGAAGCCCAACAGCATTCAGAGAAGGTCCTGAAGAGGCATAAAATTCCTGCAGAACTTTATGAAGCTGGGATCAAAAAGCCCGCACATCTTTCTCTACACGCCCTAAACTTCATCATTATGCTCAAAGGAACAAACTAAGCTCTTTTATTAATCTTCTTTACCTGAAACTGATGCTTCCCCTGACCTTACACTTAGAATACAGGACCCAATCTTTATTCCAGGGCATGATTTTGATCTCAGAGTTGGTGGGCTTCTATGAGTCTGGATATTTACTCAAGGCTGTGCAAATCCCTCCCACTCAGAGGCTGCTAAGTGAGGCCTCTTTAGCCAGACTGGTGCTGGTGTTCGTGACTCAAGGCTGACTCACTGAGCCTCTTGCTGTGCTGATGCTGCAAGACTATTTACGTATGCCTTGATTCCCTCTTTGTCTTCTTGCTGCAAGAGAGGGGATGGAGAGGCAGTGGGAGATGGGCACTGTGGAATTCTCACTTGTGAGTAAAAAGGAATAAATCAGGGAAGCATTTACGAGGGGGAAGTAGGAAATTAAATACGAAGGCATCTTAATAGAAAAGTTCTTAGCCTTGATAAGGACTCAAAAGAAAAGCAAACACAATGATTTGGAATCTGTTGGCCTACCCTGGGTGCTTACTGTTGGAAAACACTGTATCAGTAAAGGAAAAAGCAACAGTGCCAGCAGAGGCAAAGGAATGACAAAAAGCAGTTGTCCTAGAGCTAGGAAAAGGAGGAGAATTTCTTGTTGTGGAAATCTAGACTTCCGAAGAGAATTCCTCTGCTGAATTTAGTAGATCCTGTCACTAAATACCTTGTAAAGGAAGGCATGCCTTTGCATAGGCCTTTAGTTAGCTTAAAAGAACCCACTCTAGCAAACCTGTTGTTTTTCAAGCTGACTCGAAATACTTTCTGGGAGGGAGTAGAAGCTGACTGATGTGGTTTTAAGTAAAAGGATCACCTGGTAAGGTAGGCAGCTGAACTGTTCCCCTGCTGGAGAGCTCTCTGCACCTAGGTCATATTTGATCAGCAAACATTTCCCTTTCATGCTATTTCGTAGTAAATCTACTTACAGCAAGATGTGCTGCAGCCAACTTTTGTGTGCTTCAGCTCTTCCTCAGTTCAGTGAGAGCTTTGCTCAGGCCAGGGGAAATTTGTGAATTCAAATATTTTCCTAAGGCCAGAAAGGACCCATTTGCTTGTACATCTTCACCTCTTCCATCACCAAGACAGTGAACCTCTGTTATAACTTCTCTGTGGGTGGGAAATAACTTTCTTTTCTATTTAAGCCACCACCACCAGGCTCAATAGTTTGTGACTGACCTGGGACATATTTTTCAAGAACAAATACTTGAACTTAGGGAGGAACATGACCCGTGATATGAATGGTTGCACTTGAACACGTTTCTTCCACAGCCTTTCTCTGCTCCAACTCTTACAGTAATTTGATGTTGCCCAAATTTGGTATTGCCCAAAATGGGCAATGTTGGAAGGGAGGTCATCTAAACCAATGTCCCTGCTCAAGCAGGGTCTCCTAGAGCATGTTACTCAAGATTGTGTCCAAACAGCTTTTGAGTATCTGCTAAGACAGAGACTCCAAAGTCTCCTTCAAACATGTATTGAATCTCATGAGTGCAGAAAGAATGTGGTAACACAATTCCTTTTCCCTGTTGTCACTCTGCAAAACCCACAGGTCATTCAGACTCAGACTCCTGCTTAAATTGGTATGAAACTCTACTGATTTCACCTGGATTTTGTGAAAGGGAAGACTTCTGTATACAAGTATCAGCATTATGGTCTTGTCCTTATACTCCCTGCCTGCTCAGGTAGCATCAACCTGACAGAAAGGAAAATGCCCTTCTATTGCTCCACCAATGCCCTTTATTTGCTCCATCCAGTGAAAAGTGACCCAAGACATTTATTATCCTCAGGTACTTCTTTGGTTTTCCTCGGTCGTAAACTCCTGAGAATGGTCAGAAGGATTTCCTGTTATTTCACCAGGCTCCACACAGGTCTCCACAGAAATCCTGGAGAGTGAGAAGAGCCCAGCTCCTACAGTGCTTGGTGACCATTGGGGTGGACACACACACACACACACAAGCTCAGCCACATGGAGATGGGAAGAGGAGCTCTGTGCATGAGGAAGGAGACTTGGCAGCTCCATTGACTCTTCTGTGGCTCACCTGGCCCTGCCACCAGAGCAGGTGAGATGAGATGATGAGATGATCAGAGAGATGGTGGGATAGGGAGCAATCTGGAGGCTGCTGGGGATATTGGCCTCCATAGCAAAGGACCCACCCCCCCGCCTTTATTCCTTGTGTAAAACACAAATATGTAGAAGCCAAGCAGGTATGAAGTTACTCATGGAAACACAAAATCACTGCTGGAAATCAGTAATACAGGTAAGGGGAACCCTCAGACAGTCACAGCTGTACCCACAAATCCTCACAGTGTTATGCAAGAGAAATGTGTCCAAATAACAAAGGCAGTTGCCCCTAATCCCTGTGTGTTTCTTGCTTCCCTGAGACCAGTACCATCCCTGTGCCAGGCATGGCAGAATCACATCCCATGAAAGGACTCCTGGGCTGGCAGCAGTTCCAAAAACACTTCCCTGGTGCTGATGGCATTTGGGCATCTCTCAGACTGTGTTGATTTATTCTCCTTGCAACCCTTTGAGGTGAGAAAACACCGTTGTCTGCACTTTGCACAGGAAAATTCAGGCATTAAAAGGTCACCTATTGCTGGTGGCGATGTGAGAGAGGGCCTCCTCCAACCTGGGGGAGGCCGAAGAATCCTGGCCAGAAAGTGAAAAGACGAGCGGAGTCTCCGAATTTCTTGCTTCAGAGAGTTGTTTTAATGAGCGTTATCAGAGAGACAGAGTGCCAAGCGTGGCACCCTGTTAGCAGTTCAAGAAAGGCGCGCAAAAGAGAGGCGAAAAGAGTGCTTATCTCAAATTCTTGCCCCTTTTAAAGGTAAATCCTCCAATAGAAGTTTGAAACGAAACATATTTTCTTTATTCTGCCAATACTCTATAACCTCAGCTTGAATATCTGGAGGAAATGCGGATATTTCTGTCCAATCAGTCTAAATCACCTTGCTGCAGAATATGGAGGTGTAGAAGAAGGAGAAAGAAGCCTGGAAAACAACAACTGTCCTCCATTTTGGCTTTTTTAGCTACTGTCTATTCACTACATAAACAATCCTAAAATCTCTAGATTTTTCACTCTGGGACATCACTACAAACTACTCTAACATTCAGTTCAAACCATTTTAGATTCAAAAGTTTCCCAAAGAGTTGGCAGCTTCCTCCATGGGCGGAGGTCAAAATACACCCTGTCCAGGGGGGTCACACGGCTCAAAACAGGCAGAGGAATGTCCTCTGCACTTTGGGTATCAACAGTCACCAAGTAGCTCTGTACACTGCAGACAAGCCACTTAGGCAGGAGAGCTTCCTTCCTCTTTCACTGGGAACATTCTGCTCCAGCTGCAGCTGACCCAGGGGAAAAGGCTGTTGCTCCAGCCCTTTGCCACCCATCCAAGGGCACTCCAGTGTTAGAACAGTTATTTCCCAACAGCTCCAGACAAAATGACCCTGCTTGGCTTTACTGGATTCTTCTCTTCCCCACCCTGCCCCAGGTCATTCTGAGAACGGAGAAAAAGGAACTGAAACACCAAGAGGTGGCTCTGGCTTTTGAATACAGTTTTGGGAATTTCTTAAAAATGCCTAAAGAATTAAAGGCATGCTGAAGCCAAGAGATCTGCTCCAGTCATCTTTGGGAAGCACTGGGTCAGGCAGCCAAGCCCTGCTTCCACACCGTCTGTGCGTACAGATTTTGCATCAAAAAAATCTCAAAGACAACACGACAATATAAATGCACTTTTCCTCTCCTTCTCTGCTTCCCCTCACAGGGCCTCCTGTTTCTTTTGCAGTTCTGATGGGACTTTGACTGGAGGCTCTGGTGCAGGCATTAGTAATCCTAGAGCCTCTGTACCCTACAGCAGGCAGGAGCTGGCAGGTAGGGAGAAGTTGTAAGGAAACTCTGCTAAAAGCCAGAGCACTGTTTTTGTGCAGAGCCCCAGCTTTTCAGAGCTTCCCTTCTCTCCCTGCTGACACTGTCTATGCACAGCCATCTGTGTCAGGACAGCTGAGAGAACAGGGAGGAGGCTTGGGGGAACATGGATACGTGTACAGACAGGGAGACACAGCCAAAAACTTCTGCAGAGTCACCGAATCAGCCTTGTCCATAGGCCATGAAGGAATAAATGCTGCATGTATTTCCCACAAGAACATGATGTTAAATTCACCCCTTCCTCATTTTATGTTTCAGCACCTTCTGCATCTGTTAAACAATCTTACAAGGATGCAGAAGTAAAAAGACTCATCAGGGCCCTCCACCTTTAGCTGCTGTTTGAAGAATTATATAATAACATGCAGTAAAAGAAACCCTCACTTAAAATGAAAGTTTTTCGTAAAGCCCCCTTACTTTTGTTCAGTGGAAACTCATTTAAACTTGATTTATTGCACCTTGGAATTTAAAGCTTCAGATGAGATTAATGGGCTGTTTTCTGGTTACATCATCTTCATGGATTGTCAAGACAGGCCTACAGTGAATTCACAAAGGAAAGTTTCGTTACAGTACCCTGTTAAAACACTGGAGCAATTGCTGTTTCCAAGTAACTCAATTGGATAACATAACAGATAGGCTTCATGAGAATAAATACAGAATTTCCACTGTATTAGACCAGCGAGCTGTGGCCATGTTTTACATTACAGGAATAGGTCATATATTTTTAAATACATCAGACATGACTCATTCTTCAGTCCACATTCTGATTGGCTGAGAGAACATATTTTTCCCCTTTTGGACTGTGTTTTTGGGGGATTTTGAGCTCTATACTTACACTTTCTAGTGTGGTTAGGTTGGGAGTTCATAGCGATAGCGGAGAGGCTAGAAAACAAGGATTTTCAAAGGCAGAAAAGACCATCCTGTACCCTGCTGCCATGATCTAAAGCAAGAGTGTAGGGACAAGCAGCACTCATAGAGCAAAGAGTTTAGCTACAGAAGAGTAGCACCCACAGACTCTTAGAATTTGGATCCCATGGGTTCAAAGCCAGCAGCAAACCCATCCACCCACTGCACTCAGTGTTTTTCATTGCTGCTGGGAAAAAGAAGGTTTAGTCCACAACCATGTCCAGCAACGACAACTTTGACATGTTTTCTGAGGTTTCCTCAGGGACAGACTGTGATTTCCATCAGATATCCACGTAAAGAGTGGGAACAACTCCAAGTCACAGCTTCAGCCAGCAAAGCCTTAGGACCAGATCACAAGTGGCACGTGAGGGCTCAAGCCCCCACCCAGAACTGCTGACGGAATTCCCCCTGCACCAGCCTGCACAGAGGAATTCCCAAAGGTCTATGGGACACGTTAAGGTGGGAGCCTCCCCCCAGCTCTCCAACAGGCTCCACGTGTTTTAACAGCTTGACAGGCTTCCAGGAATGCAGCCTGGAGCCAGTAAATAAAGGGCTTAGTAAATAGGAGATGCAAAGAGTGATAGTGTTTGCTAACTTACATCCAACCAATACAGATAGCCAAGCAATTGGCTTTGGCTTCGTTTCCACACAATCTCCATCCCTGGGGGTAACTAGTTTAGAAAGCAAATTTCTTTACAATGAAAAGGATTTGGCAGCCCTGCTGCAAATGAAGTTCATCTTGAGGGCAAAGAAAAAAACCCACCACCACCCTCCCAACACTGCTAAGCAGTTACTGTGTAATTTACGTCAAATTATTGGTTGCCAGGAGGAATAGATCCAGATTTGCCTACATTTGCTATAGGAAAGGATTATAGATCTTTCATTCAGCCCATCAGAAGCATTATCAGAGCTGCTACTTAGTCTGCCAAATGTCTGATAAATGACCTTTGGGGGATTTTGTCCTTAGGGGTTTTGTTTCTTTAACAGCCTTGTTTAAACCATAAAGAAGGACATGAGCAGGCTGTAAGGTTGAGCCATCCATGGAGCCTTTGGAGGACCAATAAAATCAGAGTATTTGAGCTTATAAATATCTCAGATTCTTAAATCTCCAGAGGGGAAGTTGTGAGAAAGTGCAATAAAAACAGAAAAGTTGACATTTCTCAAAGATGCANGGGGAAAAAAAAAAGGCTTTTAGATTTCTTTTGGGATTCATGGTGAACCAGTTTTACTTCCTACCCTGCTATAAATAGCTTGTATTCAAGGAGGAGTTGGGATTAATCAAAAATTAGCAGCATTGCAATTTTGTGTACAAATTCACATCTACAGAGGTGCTCACACTTTGCTTGGTCTCAGATTTCATCCAAAAGCATTAGAGGATCCTACCAAATAAATGAAACTCAGCTATCAACACAAGCCAGACTGTTCAGAATTATTAAATATATATCTTTTCCCAAAAGGATGAATCATTGTAGCACATGAGCAGCTGTTATATTCAGCTCTGATGTATTTTCTCTGCACATTGAAAGCATCCAGAAAAGCAGCACAGGGTAATTAAGCCTGAGACTAAAAGCCAGCACATTTATGGGCCTTAGTAGACATTTGTCAGTAGTTCATAGGGCTTACCATAAATTTACATGTTTGTTTAACTGGGACAATTTGCTGGAGGGGGTTTTTCTTCTGCTTTTAAGATAATTTTTCTAATGTAAGAAATTATAATTCATGCAAAACCAGCATGGTGCAGCACAGGATTCTGCAGCTCTGCTCTGGCACAAGTGCTGGGACAGGCAGAGATTAAGTTGAGCTCCCCAGTGCTGTTGGCTGAAGACAGATTGTGGCCCATGACTTGACCTGTGGTTTGCAAAGTAAGAGCCCATGATCAGGGCACAGGTGAGCTGCAGCAGAGTCCTTCTTCATGTTCTTTGTGGCCACCTGCTCCCGCCCACTAACCTGGGGCCAAACTGTGCTCAGCCCAAAGGTGTTTAATGGTCAGACTGAAGGTTGTGGCTCCAGTTGCTCAACAGAGGCCATCAAATCACCAGTGAGAGGGGAGCTGGTCTTGACCCTGGGAGTTTACCTTGGGACCGCCTATGATCGAGGATGAGACCTTTAGTAAAGTCAAGATAGAACAGTTAGAAGATGATAGAACAGTTTGAAGACAAAAGTTGATATTCTGTTACTTCAGCTCCCATAATCACCTGGTTCACTCTGCACTGGCCAACTCAGCCCCTCTTTAGAGCAAGTTACCCTTACAACTCCATGGTGCAAAGAGCAGTAGATTGCTTTTGAATTAAAGCAAGTGCATCCACATACTCCACAAGAGTGGAAAATCAGTTTTATGGAATGGAAATTCCCTTAGTCCTAGGGCCTCCTAGATAATCCAATCAACAGAGTAGGAGCTGAGAAATTCCAAAGGGGTTTGCACGTGCATTTTTCTATCCAGCAGCTGAGGCAACTCCCAGCTCTAGGCCTCTACCAGCCAGGTATAAAAGGTCACCTGCCCTCCATTACAGGTGGGCAACAGGAAAATGTCCCATTGAGCAGGTGTAAGTTTGCTTTCAGGTAACCATTAACAGGAGCTCAATGTATAGACAAACAGCTCCTCTTTCCACCCACTCCTCCAGGTGCCACATGGATGAACCCCAGCAGTGACTGTACTTACAGACCTGTGTGGGCCTGGGGAGTCCTTTACAATCCTTCCTTTGACCTTCGTTTTGCCCAGGTCCAGCCCTGTTCAGGAATTACTTAATACCTCATAACCCCACCCCTGTTTTCTCATGGGGAGACACAGCCCCGGGAGAACAAGTTGCACTTTGCATAATTCCTAAGCATATTTTCCTTTGACTTGGAAAATCACATGTAAAAGACTATGGAGACTGTATAGACTAAAGATGTACTTGGGACCAACAAATCTGGTGAACACATTGAATCAAGACCTGGAGTGCCCTATTCTGGGTGCTGGTAATTTCTTTAGGTGACTTTGGACATGCTTTTTAACAATAAACCCTGATGTTGTTCGTAAGTGCTTTGGGCTTCTGGAGCCTTCTGTCCTAACCTACTGATAGTAGAGGGTGTGTAAATAGAGTTGGGTGAAACTGGAGAATTTTTGACCAATTAGTTTGGTCAAGAAAAATGCAGCTAAGGCTGTAGATTGTTTACACCAAAATCACTGTTAAAATGAACAGGATGACACTGACTTGTCAGAATTTCTGGTCTTTGTGTGGTTAAAGTATATACTGTTAGCAGCAGTATTTGTGAAGAAACCAGGTGCTTTCATCGTACCTGTTCACAGCACCTGAGTGAAAGGCATTTTAAAAGTCCCACAGAAAAATAATCTCTTTTCTATTCTATATATTCTTCATGCTTCCCTGCTCATTTCATTGCAGGGAGGGTGGACTAGATGGCCTTTGAACGTCCCTTTGAACCCAAACCATTCTATCATTCTTCAATGGTACCATGAATCACTGCACAAAATACACTCTCTGTAACTTGAAAATGTTTATCCTCTTAATTATTGCAAATTAACTAATGTGAATGAAAACACAATTAAGAAACCTTCATAGTAGCCTATGACCAACTCCTTGATAACCTTCTCAGTGCACGCACATGTGATTTGGTTATGTCATGTGTCCATGCTGTTTGCAAAGTATTCCATAGAAACCAAGAGAATTTGGGGGCATGAATCACCTCAATACAAATTCTGTTACAGGTCAGCAAAGGAAGGGGAGGGAAAAGCCAACCTAAACAGCACAGGTAATTGATCTCACATTCTTCTGTTTATACACCCAGTGCCCTGAAGGCACATTGTGAGTCCCTCCAGATTGCTTGAAACGTCATTTCTTCCCCGTGTTTCCTTAGAGACAGAGGTGAATCAGCCTGGAGAAAAGCAGCTGGAGTCAATAAAAATTCCAGAAGGATAACCTGGCCCCTCCACCTCTTTGCCTAAGACTTCCAGAGCAGGACTCTGCTTTCTCCTGTTACTTCAGTCTCAGGGGCTTCTGTTTTGAGGGAGGAATGCAACACCCTCTCATTAAACTGCAAAGATCTCTGGGGGGTTCCTCTACCATTTCAGCTGTTTCCCTGTTTTCCCATGCTTTGTTTACCCTCCAGTATCTGTTGGTAAGTGAATGGCTCAGGCAGTCCTGTCTGCCTGTTCCTGCAGCTCTGTTAATGCACAGTCTGAACACCAATTAATCCATCTCCTCTGTCTGTCTGACACACAGAGTTATCAATCTCTTGGTGAGGCACTTAGGGACCAATGATTCTGGTGTCCACTGGATTGGATCAGGACCAGGTGCAGCAGAACTGAAGCTTTATTCCACCTCCAAGCTTCACCTTCAGCACATGTCCCCTCCAGCTGTAACTTAGAGGTTACTCAGGTGATAAAAGATTGTCCTGTTCAAATCCTCTCCCTTCCAAGCTCATCAGTTCTGAAGAGATGCTGTGCTTGGTGGAAAATGCCCCAAGTCAGCAATGAAGGACATGAGATGTGGCCACCCTTGAAAGGCTTGATAAAACATTCATCTGGAAGCTGCACAGCTCCTGAACCTGTGGGGCTTTTTGTAAATGCCACTCAAATTACTTAACTGGTTCATTTTATTCAAAAAGCTGAGGAATAATCACAGAAGGGTCAGGGCATGTAAATACAGTTAAAACAAAAAGAAACAGATGCCTCTAAAAGAAATGGCATGATTGTTATAATTTACTTCTGGGGTTAGAGTTAATAGTCAATGGCTAGAGAAATACTTTCAAATTGTCTCAGACAAGTCTTTTAAATTGATTTATTCCATGCTTAAATTTGCATCTTACCTATCTCTTTTATGAACTTAAACACAATCTACAGCCCCATTTTTTTTTTGTACTAAATGCTAAGCTTTGAAGCTACTACCACATAGCTCCAGACATTGTGGGTGTATATTTAGCGTGTTAATGTGTAACAGGTTTCATTCATAAGTCTCAATATATTCTGTAGCATAACACAGCCAGAGTCAGATCTGCTGTGATCAGCAGAGGCTCCATTCAGGAAGAAGGAAACTCAGCCTCCTTGCCTCTCTCTTTCTGAGGAAAGCCTTTGAAATTCACAGCAGACCGGAAAAAATGAGAAGTTCCCTCCTACTCCTTCCAATTTCAACAAGTTGCCTTTATTTTTTTTCATTCATGAGCATAGAAGCTATTAATAAAATCCCTGAATGAGAGTGGTTAACCCCCAAAAGTGACACATACCTTAGGCTTTGCAAGCCAACATGACAACAGTCAAAACAGAAATCAGCCTCTCAGTATCTCAACACATAACGCTGTCTGTGCTTTAAAAAAATCCATCAGACGGCATCGTATCAGTTGCAGACAGATGAGTCACTAGAAAGCCCGAGACAAGCAGACCTAGAGTCACCTCCAGCCGGGAAAACACTTCCTGTCTTTAATAAAGAAGTGGAGGATTCTGTCAGTGAAGCAAAACTGGCAGACAGATGCCCTGTGCTTCCTGTCCCCTCCTGGGTAAGGGGGAACCATGGGCAAAGACGAGCGGTGGGGAAAGGAAGATCAAGGCTCTCTCCAGCAGGCCTGCAGCTGGTACAGCACCAAGGTTTGCCCATGAGCAAAGGAACATGAAAACAGCCCTCAAAAGAAAAACATGGGATGAGGCACAGATGTTTTGGGCTAGGGTAGAAAAAGCTTTGGCTGGTTGGATTTCTTATTCCTGTCTCATCCAGCAAACCTGGAATTTTGCTCCTCCTCTCCTAAAAGTACCTCTCCATGGCAAGGTTTAGTGCCAGCAAGGCATAGAATCTATCCAAGTGACCATGTGTGTCCCAGCAGGCATTGCTGGAGGGATTGAAGCAAATCAGGACATCTGTGAGGGCTCTCTGCCCTCAGCAGGGTCAATCTATGACTGCAAACACCTTCTCTCTCCCCCAGCCGCTCTGGTAATAAAGCAGCAAAAGTCCCAATTACCAGATCATTCCCCTTTCCGGGTGCTGGAGACCTCCCAGGTGGGATTCATATGACAGCTTTCCTAAGGCAGTGTGAGGCTGCCCTCAGCACAAATGGCTTGGGTTAAAACCTACTTCTCTCTTGACTCATCAGCTTTATTTACATGGTTCTTCTGTTGACAAAATCTCCACCAGTCCTCCCATTCTAGATTTTCAGGAGAAATTCAAACAAAATTTCTTCAGTCAAACTGCTGTTAGTTCTTATTAAAAGAAATCAGAAAAACAACTCCTCTCTACCTCTGCTTGCACTTCTCAGACCGCTCTTACAAATTTTAAAGAGAAAGGGGCTGCACAACCTCAGTCCTGTCCTTTGCTGTTGATGCTGACAGACCCCAGACCCATTCATGTTACCCCATCTTCCCTTGGCAGCTCTGCTCTGCAGCACTGAGCCTGCCACGAGAAGCTTTCAGGGTGGAGCAGGTAGGGCACGGCTCCCAGCCCCTGGAAAAACATCTCCGAAAGTTTGGCTTGCTGGATTTCCAATAAATCCACACCCATCATGGAGCAGCGGTCGAGGGCAACCGAGTGCTCAGCCCAGGAGGGAACGGGAAAGGGGCAGCTGGGCTGAACCAGGGCAGTCTGATGGGCATGGAGAGAACTCAAGCACCTGCTCTGCAGCCTGGTGAGCCCCTTGGAGAAATATGGGCACAAGGGGACTTGGTTTGATAAACAGCACAGCCAAGGGTGGTTCAGACAGAGCCCTTGATCTGATCCTGTCCAAGTCTTTAGACGCCATCTGAAAAACAAAAAATGAAAGGCTCCTTATCACCCAGAGATGAAGGGACAAGAGGAATAAAATGCAAATGAACAACAGTAAGGGACGGAGAAGAGAAATACTTGGAAATACTTCATACTTGGAAAGAGTAGTAAAGCACCCATTTCTCTCAACGGGATAAATTAAATACCTCAGCTCTGAGCAACCATAATGCTTGAAACCCAAATATTTATGAGCTCTACTTTGCTATTTCTTGCTCCTCTTTTTTTTCTTCTGATTAATGCCTTACCAAAAGTCTGGTGTGCTGGGCACAGTACAGGTCTACATCAGGATACAGCCCCTGAATATTGCAGAGCTCAAAACAAGCCAAGAGGAGAGGAACACGCACCAATAAACTACAGAAAAGTTTTCCAGCCCCATGAAACTGAAAGGCATTTGTCTGGGAAAATACCTGCCTCAGGTACTTTATGGTCAATGTGGCCTTTTTTCAAACCTGATTGTTTGGACCACAAACTATCCCCTGAAAAAACAATTTCTAATAGGAGAATACAGCTTCCTAACCCTATTTAGCTCCATGAGATAAAGCAGCCCAGATCAATTTTCTTTATGGACATCTGTGAAGTGTTTCACTTCTGAGGACAGGGTAAGTGGCCTGTTGCCATCATTTGAGTGGAGCTGGGGAGGCTCCTCATTCCCAGTGAGGTTTCCCAAACACTGGCTAACCATTTCCCTGCCATATTCCAGCTGCTCGGTCTCTCAGCAGAGCTAGAGACAACATTTCATGTGCATTCAAAGCACTCCACAGATAGCAGTTAAATTTCTCAGCATGAAAAGTAGAGTTAGTGTTCTGCTCTTGGCTGGAGGGATTTCCCCGCAAAGCCCAGGTCCTGAATGAGGGAGTAGGGGGTATCCAGTGCTGTTCCCTTGGGGACACTTGGCCATGCAGCAGCACAGGCAAGAACTCAGGACTACACTCTGCAGCAGAAGATGGGGCAAAAAATTAATGCACATTATCTCCTATATGCACCACTGATCCCAAGCATCTCACTCTCCAACTGGTGAGTTCCAAAGAAAACAACATCCTTTTTATCCTGTGAAAAACATTACCTCAAAAAATTGTGTTTAGCCATAATCTCTGAGTTTCTGGCAGAGAAGAAAAAGGAAGTGCTGATTTTTTTAATCCCTAGGTGAAAAGTAGGAAAGATTACCTGCCTTAACTCCATTCTTTGCTGCCTTTTGGAATTAAAACAGGGAATTATTTCTGCATAGCAAAGGACCAGCCCATCCAAAACAAGAGCAGACACACACACACACCACCCAACACCTCATTTTACTAACACAAGTGCCTTGAGTGCTATAATGGTCATCTCTCTGTAATTCCAACAGCATCTGAAGAAAAACAATAGACAGGAAGAGAGGCAGGGAATACTAATGGTGTAAAGTTTTAAGTGTGGATACGAGTGCTTTATTAAATATTGTCTGCCAAATGCTCTAATGCTGGAGGAACTTTGCCAAGCAGGAATTTGGCTCTGTGTGCTTCTTTGTCCATTTATTTGGTTTCTTTAAGCTTTATCCCAGCTCTCAATTTAAGGTATTCTGGATGCATAAGTAGGTCTAAGACAGTGATGCCCCTTTTAAATATTTATTGAGAAACTCACAGACTGGTCCTTTTTCAGGAAGACCCTTGAGCAGAATTTAACTTTTCAGTAAAGGGGCAGACCCACTGCTCCATGTGATGGTTGCACTTATACCTGTGCTGAAGATGTTACAGATACTCTGCAAGTCCCAGCTTTGCTTTCTGACAATCACGAATATAAAGAACGTTGCTTCTTCCATCCATTGACTGGATTTACAGCAGCTGATTCCTTCCTTTCTACAGCCACAAACCACAAAATCTCTTTGTTTGACTAGATAATGAACTAGCAGCAAGTGGTGTTTACTTAAAGCATCTTCAAAGAGTCTCAGAGCACACAGGCCCCAAACAAAGCTACTCTATGCAATCCACTTGCCTGTTTACAAAACTGCAAAGAAAACCAGTGTTTTCATGTTTTATCTGAGATAAAACTCCTGTGGAAAAAGACTGGTCTGATAGGTGGGGTATTTTGAACAGTGCATATAACAATACCAGGTATCTTGGTTAAAACAAAACCACAGTTCAGAGTTGTCAGCGTGAGTAAAATGAAGTTTTAGTCCTTCTGCTCATCAGCTGCTCCTATTTGCCACTGGAACTAAGGACTGATGCTGAATGTATGAAGTCATTAGAATCCTTTATATGCCTTCCACGCCAAAGCCCTTGGATTCCCCTCTCATTCTTCCTCCCAAGCCATAAGCAAGGCCACCACTCTGCTACAAGCCAGGCATGATCCTCATAAAGTGGTTTTCAACAGCAAATTTCAAGAAGCTGTAAAAATGCTCCAGGGTCAGAAAGACCTTTCTGGAGCAGGAGAATCAATCACACACAGGTCAACAACACTGAGCAATAGCTGAAGGCTGGTATTTCCTATAATTAATTGTAAGTATTTAAGAATATAATTACTCCTCACTAACCAAGAGTGCAGAGTTGCAGTTTCACCTACTAAAGCTCAAGCAGACAAGTTAGATGGGCAGCTCCATCCCACCATCAAAATTTTAGCTACTAGCTTGTAAAAAACAAAGCAAAAACCAGCAGGGGATAGACATGGATAATGTGCTGGGTTTGACTCACCTTGAGAAGAACCGACCAGCATGGCCATCCTTTGAGTGTGCTACAATCATAAATTCTTGGGTAGGGGCAATGCCATTGCTGCCCTGTGAGCTGTGCCAGGCGTGTCCCTATGAGGTATGGGAAGGTGCCCTAGTTTGTACCCTGTGCTGAAGGCAAACCAGAGCTAATTTATGGACAAAGGTTGAAGTGAGTGCTGCAATGTCTGGCTGCCCAGATCACAGGCATGCCTCACTGCGAGTACGATTTTGGGTGCTTGGTGAAGTCAGCCCAGGCTGGTCTCAGCAGCTACACCAGCTTAAACAGCCCCCACCTTTGCCTGTCTCCCATCAATCACTCCCTCTGCTCTGACAGCCCACTTGACCCCAGGGCTTGCCAGGACACAGCACTAGTGAACAGATCAGGTTAGACTTCACTTCTAGGATTATTTTATAGCCTGGAGCAGTTCACTGATCCAGTTTACCTGCTGGCTTCCCAAATGCATGCCAGGCACTGGGTCAGAACAAGCAGGTGAAGGGAGGGGACACGGGGCATGCTTTAGGCTGCTATTGCTGGGGGGAAAGGAGCAATGGATCTGCTCCTGGGATTGGGGAGCAGCTGCTGAGGATGTGAGAATCCTTTCTGAATTCAGGTGCCTTCAGTCTCATCTGGGCCAATCTTGTCACTATGAACTAAGGAGTCACTAGCAGACAGACACTCTTTAGTGTTGCTCAGTTAAGTTATTCATAATTAAAATTTAAACCTTCCCTGTGACCATGCCACTGTGCCAGCCTTCTGGATGCTCTTTTCCCTAAAATCCCACTAATCTGCCAGTATCGTGCTGTTGATGAGTTACTCTAAACAGAACACGTGTTGCTAAGGGCCATAAACACAGGGCTGTTACCTCCTTGTCTCAGAACCCAGTGCTTGAGGGCACTGAGCCTACCGTTTAATTAACAGCCATTGAGCTGAGAACTGCACGTGGTACAGGAGCAGCCACTGTAGAAACACCATCTGGGCAGACGAGTTAGAAAAGAGAATCTCTCAGCCCTGCAGCCTGGGGAGCACAGAGGTGTCGGGTTAGATCTCCATGGCTGGCTTAGCCACCACACTTGTAAATGCAAGGCTCATGCCAGCACACAAACTATTTGTGGTTTAAGGCTACGAGGCAGCTCTAGGTAAGCCACAAATGTTTGTGTCCCAGAGCAAGCATTTCCAGGGCACCCAGACATCCAGAAGAATGACTGTGATTGAGGTGTCAGGCAGATGCACAGACTCCTGTCTAGACATACAGAGCACACGTCAGGCCAGGGCAGGTGGATGGACACACGTATGGGAACGTGGGTGGCGGCAGGAGGCTGAAGTGAGCGGTGTTCCACAGCACAGCAGATGTCGTGGCTTCCCGTCTGTCTAAGCAGTGCCAGATGGCCTTGCAGGGATTATCTGGCACATGTCCTCCTTGGTCTTCCTTGAGGCCACATCCTGTCACAAGCCCATGTGAGATTTGGTGTTTGCTATCGTGTTTAAGAGTGCAGCATCACAAACATGGGCACATCAGAGCAAATGGATTAGAGCAGAGAAAATAATTTGAGGGTAAATTCAGCTTTTAAACATTTGATCCCAAATTATAACTCGTTTCCTTGAAGGAAAACCTATGTACACAACTCTCAAAAACTGGAGCCTCAGCCCTTTGTTGGAGATTCACCTCTTTGGGAACTAAAGTGGAATTAGCAATTGGACTTCAGTGCACCAGATTTAATTGCCCCAGATTTAAGTGGGACAGATGATCCCAATTAATGCTAAAAGCTCAGGCTGGGCAGATTTCAAACCACTGCTGAGCAGGATTCACCAGTCAAGACATAACTTAGCAACAAAACTTTCCTTCCAGCAAAGTATCAATACATCCAGCTGGACATCAGCCCAGACCACAGAGCTGTTCAAACAGCCTTGCTGGAGAAGTCAGTGCCCCACAAGTCAGGCTCCAAGCTAGAGTCTCCCAATAACTTTAACAATAAAATCTCTGCACCCAGTCATTAAAAGGAGGCAATGCTGTCAGTGACCGAAGGAAATGGCAGGTCCCTTGCTAGTTCAACAAGTAATTACATACCCTGTTTGTGAAAATGTTCCCCACCAATGGAAATATCATTTTTAATAATTTTTAAGAGGCTGGTTTTTTAATAGCCACTCTATAAAGCAAGCTGGGAATAAATACCCATTAAAATCAGATCTAGAACTCAGTATGAAAGAAAAAAAGCAAATGCAATGGGTTTAACTTGGTAAACTTTCTCTCCCATGCTCCCAGGCCCTGCAGAGCTGCCTCACTGCGCTGTGCTCTCTGCAATCCTGTCAGCAACTCCCCCACCTCCATTAAAACCCAAACTGGACAGGCCAAACTCTCCAATGATACCAAATCATGTGGCTTTTTACCAAATTATCTGGATCTTTGGCCCTCAGTCCCCTTTGCTTATTTTTTCCCAGCCCCCTCCTGTCTCATTTCCCTCTGCAAGGAACACAAACCAGTCCTGAGACACAAACTGGATCAAACAGGTGCCATCCATCACAGCGCTTTGGGCAGAACAGGCTGGGACAGAATTGCAAAGAAGAAAAATGTCTTAAAAAAACCCCAACCAAACAAAAAAACCCCCATGTTTTTGCATTCATATTAAACAAATCCCTAGGCATGAGCATTAAAATACAGCCTGCCCCTGAGAATTCTGTTTTTAAATAAGGCTGATCAGGTCCAGACAGAGCAGAAGAAACTTCCACCTTGCCACATGAGCAGTGCTCTCCTGAGGTTGCTACTGCCCAACATCCCTTGGGACACTGGCTCAAACTGGAGGCATGAGGAAGCCAAAGGGACAAGCTGGTTAAATTATATAAACTTATTTTGCTACTATAAAAATAAACAGAATTTTAGGGTTCTTTTTGTGAAGGTACTTAAAGCAGACGTTGTTTTTTCAAGCATTTTTTTTAAGGATGTTCCTCAGATTTTTAATGCAAATGTCAAGAGTACATTTTGACTACCAGAAATGAAAAATGTTTTGAAAAACAATTTTGCTGGAAGTTTTATAACTTTTTTTAAAAAGCTGTCATTAAAAAATTCTTCACAGAGGTACCTTTCTGTGGAAAATTTTGTTTTTTAAAAGGCCCATTGATTTTCACACAATTTTTTGGACTGCTGCTAACAGGATAAAAGCTGCTCCTATTTATAAACAGGAATTTGGAGAGAGAGGTTTTGGGGTCTGTGCAGGTACGTGCAGCCTCACCTTGGCTTTCAGCTCCACACGGCCTCGTCTGGCTGCATTTCCTGACAAAATAATGTAGCCATAGCTGGAGTTTCCTACTGTAAAATCCAACCTGTTGGTCAGGATGCTACAGCCATCAACTAGACAGCAGGGCAGTGGTCAGTCCTGCATTTCCATGGATGCAGAGCTCATGAGGGCTGGAATGCCCTCTCCATGCACCTGGGACCCCAGGAAGAGTCAAGTCTCCTTTGAAGTATGATTACAGCTGTGCAAATAATTACATTTTGGTTCCCTGGCTGAACTTGAAAACATGCTATTCTGTTTTAGAGCCATCCAAAATGATTTAAAAATTTTGAGTGCACCAAGAAATAGAAATCATCCGGCTCCCACCTGGGGTCAAATGAAACATTGCATTTCCAGAAGGAAAGAGATAAAATATCATTTTAAATGTGAATTTTTAGTCAGCAATGCTTCCCTCTGTACACTACAGCAATGAAACAGCTTTGAGGGGCTTGCAAATCAACACTGCAAATACACAGCCGCTCCAGAAGGCACGAAGGATTGTCACAGCATGGACAAGACAAGCAGGAGGCACGGCAAAGTGGCTTTAGGGCTCATGCCACCTCCTACCTTCCCTTGCCCCCTGCCCTTTTGTCCCAGAGCTGAGCTGGGCTGAGGGTGATGCCTTGGGGTGGCCACCTAAAAACAGAGGCTAGACAAGAATAAGAGAATAAAAGTAGGTATTTATTTGAAGGGCCTTCAAAGATACACCCTGGGGAGTCAAAAGGCTCCATCCAAGATGGACACTGGGTCACCGGTTCTTCACACTTTTGTAAGTTTGGTTCATTTGCATATCAAGGTTAATTCTCCAACTATAACCTCAGTTAATGATTTAATTACCCCAAGTTTGATCCCCTCTCAAGGCTTTAGTTTACACATTTTGGGGCCTGGTGTCCTTGAAGAGCAAACCTAGAGAGGCTTTGTTCTGTCTAACCAGCGTGAAAGAACAGCAGCTAACAGGCCACAAGAAACTTCAGAGTTACACAGCGGGCAGTACAGGATATGAAAAATATAAAAGTTAAAACTTAAGGCATCAAGGGGTGCAGAGGATCATGCCTATGGCCTTACTTCCTCTGGGATTGCTCCTGTGCTACTAAAACTCCATCCACACACTGACTCCTCATTGCAGGCCCAAGCTGCAAAGTTGGTTAACTGGATTTGCATTTGGCTCCTCCTCTCCTTTGCAGGAAGGGCTTGCAAAGGAGACTTCTGTCAAGTCCCTGAAGTTTGTGGAAAGGGAAAGGCCATGCAAGTGCTAAACAGCAAAATATTAGATGGTAGAAGGCCAACTTCAGCAAGTCCAACAGTATTATGATGAGGTGAGTGATGATCCCAATCATACAGCATTTCCAAACACATTTGGAAAACAAAATTGGCTATTTATGTCTTTCCTGCCAGTATCATTTTAAAATAATCTGGAAAGTGATTTTGACTTATTAAAATTAGCTTTCTAAATCTGACACTTGTCTGCTCCCCAAAGGCTGAGGAAGTCACCAAAAGCATTGCCATCACTTGCTGTGTGACCCCACACGAGACACCAGCTGGGACACACATGGAACAGAGCAGCCAGTGCCCTGTGAGGCCTCAGGGCATGGAGCTCTTTTTGGAGGAGCGCCCCCCCCCCCCCCCCCGCCATGCCAGAAGAGCCCCACAGAAGTCAGCAGGAGTCCATATGACTGAGATTTTGTGGCCTGATCTGGGTTTACATAGGTGGGGTGGATGAAAGATGACAAATGACATTTCCTGACACAGCGAATGCCAGTTCTCATCCCTTGGGATTGTTATCCCAGCCTGGCTGTGGCAGCACAGCTCCTGCTGTTATCCTGAATATAAATCTGCACTGAACTCTCCTTCAAGTAGTTTGCATATAAAGTGAAGCTGGCATACTTTGGCACATGAAACTGGATTTAATGAAGGCCTGGTTTAAAACTGCTTGGTAGTTGCCAAGAATATTTCACCAAATCCGAGCAGGCACTGGGCCAGGCTCTTGCTGTTCCAGATGCATTAGGCTCCTATTCCAGGAGAATGGATGAGTCACCCGGACAAACTCCAGGCTCAGTGTGGAGGGCGGAGGAAACAGCGTGGTCCAGCGTGAAGCCATGGAGTCAGTGGGAGCCTGTGCATTGCCTTTAGCAGCCTTGGATCTGCACCTCGGAGTGTTTGTATTCCCAGCACGCATTTCCCTAAAAATATCCCAGCACTGGGATGCCTTTCCCAATTCCCCCTCTGCCATCTCCTCAGATTTTAGTTTGATGATCAGATGTCAAACTTTTCCTGTATTTTTCCACGTTCATTCTCTGTTTCATAGCACAGAATAATCCCCAAAATCCCATCCAATGTTCTTCAGCCCCTGCAAACTCAAGTCCAACAGCGAGAACGAGATAGTTTAATTATTTGCCTTTTATTTAAATCCCAGCTGTAATATTATATTGGGAAGCACTTTTACTCTATTAATTGTTAAATCAGATTCCTAACATAACATCAGTTATGGTTAATTGATAGTTACCTACCTTGCATATACAACAGAAGGAAAAAGTGACAACATAAAATTCCATAATAAAAATCTTCAGGCACCACTGTTTGGAAATTTGTGATTTCAGGTTTAGATTTGCCTTCCAACTCCTGGCTGCAGCAGAGGATTGAACAGAAATGGTCTTATATTCAACAGCTTTAACAAGCTGTAAGAAAAGGGCCTGAGGTGAAGATGTTGGATTGGAGAAGACACAAGGTGGAGGATCAGTCACAGCAGAAAGGGGACCTGAGTGTTTGAAGATTGCTTGCACCCACCCCAATTCAGGCTGGAACTGAGGACAGAGACCCATGAAGACAACATGCATGGAATGGGTCAGCTCCTCCGGTAATGCACGTAGGTCCATTCCTGGTCTGACACGATCATGTGGCAGTAAATTGTTTTAGAAAACAAGTCAGTCCTTCTTTGGGCAGGACTTACCCTGACTTCCAAAGCCAGCAGACCCCAGGCCAGCAGCCCCTGAGCCCGAGTCCTGCACTGCCGGAGGGGTGCAAGGCTCCTTTGCATTCCGTGGGTTTCCAGCCTTACAAACGGAATGTGCCATAATCACAATATGCTATTGCTGTCTTCTTCACTCCTTGTACTGATGCTCCAGGCTTCACTGCAATGCACATACCCCAAAAAATGTGCCTGTGGTTCTTGGAAGCCTAAATTTGAACTTTTTAATAGCATAACAAAAACAACTGAGAAGTTACTCAGTGCATCATCCGTGGCATTTATTAATATTAGATCACCCATGCTCACTGGCTGCTTTTCTGGGTAGCCATCAGCAGAGATTTATTTCCTTCCAAATGATTTCTCCTTTCTTGAGTCAGAAGGGACCTATGTGAAAAAGTCATCCTTTGGAAAAATACAGTAAAAGAAAAATTCTGCCCTAAATTGCTCCTTTTCAACACAGTCTGCACTACAGCAGCTTGTAGCAGAATAACTCAACAGACAAGGCTGCCTTTCTGTCACAGGAGAGGCTGAGAGAGACAGTTAACACTTAATGTTTACATCCTTCTCTAGACAGATGGTTGTTTTTCTTGCCCAACCAAATATGTATATCTGGCCTGTCTCCAGTGCCCCGGTGGTGCTGCTGTCATACTTTACCTTGTCTTCTGAAAAAAGAAAAAATGCTTGATGCTTTTTCTAACAAACCAAGCTAGAAACTATTTCCCAAGTCCACCACTTGAGCAGTCATTGCTTACTCCTTGAAAATCCTGGAAATGCAATGACAGCAGCTGAGTACTCATTACCAGCACTGTTGCTTCTCATGGTTCAAATGTCTTCAGCAGCAAAACTGCTGCAGATTAATCTTCTGCAGCTCCTTCTGCTAAACATGGTAAAGGTGTCAAGTGCCCATTTACAGCTTTCTCCATAAATCTGTTTTTTCTCAGGGCTGAGAACTTTGCTGATGAAGAACTCCAACAAAGGCCTTTCCCTTGACACCAGCAAGAGTTGGATCAGGCCTAGAGCAGCTATAAACATGAGCTTTCTCTGCCTCTAACAAAACTTGTGAGCTCCTGTGCTTGGAATTTTGCACTTTTCAATCCAAGCTCATCAGAATCTATTTCTGGAAGCTTTCAAAAACATCCCAGGGAGCACCTTTCTTGGACTTGCAATCATACAATGAATCTTTACATCCAGCCACTGAAGAAGTGGAGGCAATAAATAAATAAATCCGTGAGTTCTCTTTTTCTTCAGCATGTCATTCATTTCTAAGTGGCTCAGACAGCAGAAGGTTATAACCACAATTAAGCTGTACTTCCCTGAACCGAGGGGTTGCAGCTCTGATTTTTATTATGGGTTGACTGAGCCATTTGTAAGGGAATTCACCTTAAAGCAGAAAACCTGCCAGCACCAGAGCATGGCTGGGTTCATGTTCAGTCAAAGCAGCATGTCCATGAATTTCCTTGGGCCCTGGGAGCGTGTCCTAAGTCTGGTCAAGTATAAAAGGGAACATTTCCAAACACTTCACAGACTGAGTTAGACAAAAATACCACCATTAAGATTGCTCTTGGAACATCTCTTGTCCTCCACATTAATCACAGAGTTACTTGGCCTAAGCCATCTGTACTTCTCCAGCTGAGGTTCATCACTGCCTTCCCAACAGCTTCCTTCCAAACTAGTAGTGATTATATGAACATAATTAAGACATTATAATCCTCTTAAGTTTAATTAACACCTCTTAAAGTAATGGTTCCCCACCACAAATCCGAAATCAAGGGGAACTTCATTCAAGTACCCAAATGAGTTTGGGCAGGTCTCCAAAAAGCTGATCCATGCACAATATTATGTATTTCCACAGGAGAAAAATAAACTAAAGCTATGGCTAATGCAACATTTTCCTAGGGAATCCCCTATGTCCCTTCTCCACCACCACAAAGGATGACTCATTTGTAAAATGAGACAATATAGTACAGACACAGGAAGATTTTTTGAAGATGAATGGAGGGATCATATAAATACTGTATAGATAAAATGAGTGTGTATCAGTCAGATATATTTACTTTTCACAGGCCGCCAATTTCACCCTACTGTCACATAAAAGCCTGGCAAATTTCATGTGAAGAGTGGGCATGAGTATCAAAGGAAATATTGGCAGAACACGCTCCTAAATTTAGTATTTACGTTAAGTGGAGCTATTTCAAAGAGTGATTTTTCTCCATTTTAAATTATTAATAAACCTCACCATAAGATCAAAAATCAGAACTTCAAATACACTGAAACTGGGACTCCCACCTTCACTGAAAGAATAATCATGCAAGTGTCAGCAAGCAGAGGGATAAAAGGGGAGATATATAATTGGATCCATTGGTTATATATGGAAGAAAATGGTACATCAGTTCAGCCCTAAGACTGGACACTGAATTCCCAGAAAAATAAAAAATCAGTTGATTTTTTTAGTGAGGAACAGAAGATACCAAGGAGCATTCTCAGCTTCCCACTGACAAAAGAACTAAAAGGAAACCTAAAACCTTTGAATTTGCCTGGGAGGCTTTGCCTCTAGACCTAAAGAACAGACACTGACCATTCAGAAGGCAGTGTAAGGCTGGAACTCACACTGAACATCAGGAACAGGAATGCAGAGTGGAAACAAAGATAAGGAAAGACATTCATGTGTACTGCCAGCAGAACACCAGAGAGTAACATCTAAACTAGCAGGAGTGTACACCACAGCCAACAAGTGCTATAACTCCCTTTACAGAGCCTTCATCTCTCCCTTTCCCTTTCTTGACAGCTCAGGAAAGGGTGGAAATACAGCAAAACTGGGAAACCATCTGCAAAGTTTAAGTCAAGCCACCTCTGCATTCACAGGCAAGCCAACTACAGGTTTTTATGTTAACCACTCTGAGCAGTGCTATAAAGGAAGAAGACAATTTCAGGTGCCTCCATCAAATCTTAGAGCATGCAAGCTCTGCAGAGTGAGGGGCTCAGATCCTTTAGGCTCTCCCATCCTATGGGAAGGATGCAGCACAGAGTGGCACCAAGCCAAGATAATGAAGCTGTGTTATCACGTGGTGCCTCTGCAGAGGGAAGGTTGGAACAGTCCTTTGGCTTCTCACTGTGCATCAGCACATCAACTCCTTTCAAGTGTCCACATAACTATACCTATGTTGTTTGGCAGTTTCATGAAGACATTTTCATACTGTTGGTAAAACAGCAGAAAATTCTAGTCTTTCTGGATCAGTGAACCATGGTTTCCTGCTGTCTCAGGAACCTCTGGGAACCTTTACCATTAAGCTTTAAACAGTGATAGGAAAGTGATAGGAAGTGGATGCAATTCCTTGAAGTTGAATCTAAACCATTCCATCAACCAGATATTGGCTTTTCTCTTCATCAAGACCTCTGGGGCCAACCCTTCCCCTGTTTTCATAACAGCAGGAGTCTGGATTCATAGTTAATAATTCCCATTTATCCCTGAAATTGATTACAGAACTCAGGATTTAGGATCCTTGTACATATTTAAGTTAAAGACTTAACTTACAAGCAGTAGCTCAGTCAAATAACTTCAGGCAGCTAATAGATGGGGACAAAGTGTGCACTGATGTACACACACCCTCTGTTAATCAGGATATCCCAAATGAGCTGCTGCCTTGATGACTGCTAAGGAGGGACCCAAGACCTCTCTTTCATCCCTAGATTCACAGACCTGCAGAAACATTGCATACCTGCTTCCATAAGAGGCATATCGCAGAAGTGTTGCACATCAGGATATCCTGATAGGCAGGAGGGAATATTTTTGGGCAAGAATCATAATTCTTTCCTGACTGCTAACATCTGTTAGCTAAAGCCTACATAACTTCCCTGGAGTTTTGAGGTTTAAAAACATTGCTTGAAGATGACATACTAAATATTATTAAAATGTGCCTCATAATCCACACCCAAAACCCCCCAAAGAACATTTCATATTTTCAGTCTTCGGTCAACAAAACTTTTTTGGACTGTTTTTAGTTCCTTAAATGATGGGTATTTAATTAAAAATGAGCCCATGTACCAGTATTGAGAGGGAACTAGACAGCCATAAACCCACAAGACCAACTTTGAACTAGGCTATGTCTGGAAAATAGTGGTTACATCCAACATCATCACCTTATTGGGAACTGGGATAATTTGCAAACACCCTCACTGAGCCACCATGTATAGGTAAACAAATGGTAGACGGATATTTCCCATCTCAGACATCCTTGAAAGGCCTGCAATGGCGCAGCATTACTTCAGGAAACTGGAATCATCATTCAGAAGGAGCCTCATTCCTCTCTGGGCACAGCTGTGACTTGACAGCACACTGCTGACCTTCTGACCACTCCTCCTCCTCCTGGGTGATATTCACTGACACTGATCTCCCATAGTCTTGGTCTGCATTAGAATTGCTGAGCTTTTTCTCACTCTTCCCTTTCCCCTAAATTCAATTCCATTCACATTTGTGATTTATGGAGCTTCTCCCTCACCATCCCTCATTTGCTTTGTGTCAATGAGTGACTTGCTCAGGTAGATGGACGAGACATTTTTAAGATAGGTAGAAACTCCCATGTCTGGAAACCCAGGAACTGGCAGAATCTGGTGAAGAGAGAGCTTCACCAAGCAGCCAGAGAAAGGCACTCCTTTCTGCTGATAATACATGAAAGAAATAGATGTACAGCACTATTTAAGCATAGGTGATGCTTTTTTGGAATTTTTTTTGAAGATTCTAACTAGAAATTTAGCCTTTGATCTTTAAGTCATGAGTGACTACACATGTCCTGCTGATCTCCTCCCCGCAGGTCATGCAGATAAAGACAGTTCTCTCTTGTTCCTCTCTTCATGCTAAAACAAATAACACTTTTAGTCACCTCTTGTACAAAAACCATTCTGCACCCTTGATCTATTTTTGTCCTTCTCCGTATACTTTATTCTCTTTTTGAGTATCCATTAGCACACAAAGTCCTTAAGGGAATGATGTGCTGAGGATCTATACATTGCCACAAGTTTGGTTGATTCTGTTTTCTGTTTTGGTAGTTCTTAAAATAATTTGATCTGCTTCTTTCCTCATCTGAGTGGCTATTTTCATACAATCATCTATTGCAGCTTTTACTGAAAAAGCTGGGTTTCAAAACATTCCTACTCACTAGGAGTTAGAGTTGCACAGGGATGATGAAATCCCAGGCTGGTCACAGAGGGGATATAACCGTATTGATTGGGGAGATATGGCAGTCTAAAGTGACAGCTCTCTGAGCTCAGGAACTAACAGAGCATCCCAACACTGCTGGGAGGCAAACCTGACCTGTCACCTCAACACCTGGATGTGCACACAGTTCCTACAACCTGACACCACCTCCACCAGCAAAAGACAGGGAAGGACTTCATCCTTTAGGCAGGCAAGAGGCAAACATCAGCCTGGCCATAATATGTGTTTATGTATGTATAAATACATATGTTTATATAGGTACACATATAGGGAGATTTTTAATAAAGTCACTGAACTTTATTTTTAGGCCAGCTGAAAGCCACAGATGAAGAGGCCTGCTTTTTGGCAGTGATCCAGCTGTGCACATTTTCAGCATCTGGAATGCTAATGAGGCCAGCTCTGTTTAAATGAGCTCCTAAGCACTGCTTGTGCCAGCTTCCCCAAACAGCAGCCAAAGAACACTTAGCGTAACATGCTTCATAAAAGATGAAAGGACGGCTCAAATACCTGCTCAAGGCTTGAGTGAACCCCCTTTCTCCAACAAAATTCAGGTTTTGTGACAAGGTCAAAACTATTTCTCATGTTTGTTTCCCTTGGACCTATTGGAGTCTATCAAAATACATTGCACTGGCTCAAATCAGCTCTGATGCTCCATGTGCAACTGATAGGACTGAAAAACAGCTCTCTTTAAAGACTGCCCAGCACACAGCCACCTCTGGGGTTCCTCATCCCCACTCTTCCACATCAGTAAGGAGAAATCACTTTCAACCAGAGCAGCAGAAGGAATTTGCCTTGCCTGGGCATGCACTGAGTATTTGGAAGCTTCATCATTGTTGTACAGTGTACAACAATGGGGCCCATCTTACACAGGTCACCTTCTGCCTTTACAGTTCTAAACAAGCCATGCTATCCCCAAGATGTAAAAGTATTCCAGGTACAAATTATTCTACTTCCCTCCTCCATACATCTGATACCTTTGACAACTTTGCTTTGGTTCAGGTTTATGTCAAGACCTGGCATGGTGAAATATTCCTTATTTATAGATGAATGGACCAAGATTTTCTCAAATACGGCAGCCTAGGATAGGCCAAGTGCATTTGCTGGAAGTGAACTCCAAAAGGGAGGCAGGGAGAGGTTCTCTCTTGTATCTCCACAGAGAAAAGCACGTTTCTTCCAGTAAGACACGGCAAAAGTCAAGGCCATTTTACTGATGCTTTCCCAAACTCTATTTTCAATCAAACTGACAGTTATTCATGGAGCCTCATGCCAGCACCAAGACAGCCATCAAACATGATAAGTATTAACTTTTATATGAAATCTAAAAACTATCTCTGTCTAGACAGGAAAGGATGAGTAATCAAGCTTGCCAATCAATCCAGCTGCATAGGTTTGTAAGGATATTTGTTTTAGTCAGCATTTCACTTCAAACTGGCAAGTTCCACCTTCTGCTGATACTCCTATTCTGCTTCAGTTTAATTTTCTAACCCCAGGCTCACGAGGCCTCTAATGAGAGGGGTCCCTTTACTTCCAGCTGGCAATGCCTTCCAGCTTTGCACAGCTCCTGTTTCTCCTGGCCTAGAGAACAGAGAAAACCTTTTCATATATGAAATCCAATCTGGTGATTTACCCTAATACAGGAATCACCTCAGTCAAGTCAACAGGGTAGTCAGTGGGAATCCCATGGGAGCGTATTCTGCACATGGGACTGCACATCTGAGATCAGCCATTCCACCCAGTGTCATCAGTTGCTCTTCTTTTTGGTGTCACCTGATTTTTCAAAACAACAGAAAGTATTAACATTCTCTGGAGGAGAGGAGAACCTCAGCCTTCAAAATGTTTATGAGACTATCCTGAGCTTGCTTAATCATGAGATTTTGATCTTTCTTTTGCTTTCCTATGGAAGAGAAGAGTCAAAGGAGTTCAGAGGCTGGTCAAGCTTTGAGATAATTGGTGAGTTTAGGAATTTTAGGAGAGCTTAGGACTAACTACTGCTCTCAAAACACAGTGCAGAAGAGGTTTCAACCTGTGGGGCACTGTTTGTCATCAGCTGCTTACAGATTCACCCATCTATTACCCTGAACTTGGGAGGTGATCCCATTTGTGGCCATTCCTCTTGGCTCCCTGCAGACACATCCAGAGACATTGCTCTGAAAGGAGGAGGTCATGTTTCCAAGACTGCTAGAAGAGTTCCCCAGATCAAAAGACTCAGCTTCCAAGGGCTTTGGTTCCCAGAAAGGGACTGGCTTGGAGTGAGTGGCCGGTTGGTAGAACTGCTCAAAAAAGACCATTGGGATTGTTTTTTTCCATATGTGTATATTGTAGAAGAGTATCTATGTTATGGAAGTGCTTCAGAATTTTTCTTGTATTATTTGTGGAACATGAGTATTCAGTATCTTCAGATACTGGACCACAGCCCAAATTCCCAAAGTTCCACTACAACAGAGCCTTTGTCTGAGATCTCATCCCAAGGTTTATTATTAAGTGCTTGGTGCTCTCACTCAGAGGTGTCAGTCACTCAGCCAGGGTTCAGACACAACTGATGGCAGAGGGAACTCCAGTCCCTTCCCCTCTCACCTCCAACCTGTCTGAGGAGAACCAAGAACAGCCACAAGCACATTCATGTTTTCCAACCCACCCGTGGGTGGGCTTCAGCACAACATGTGATATTTTATTTGCCCATGTCAGTGGTGGAAAACTACATGTTTGTGTAGAAAGGAAGCAGCCAATAATCCATATTCTCCTTTTAGTTCATTTGTATGAGTTCATCTTGTTAGAAGAGGGCTTTTGGCTCTGATAAGCAGAGGACATGGAAAAGCCCAGCTCAGCCTTTATCTGGGATTTGCTTGTCTCGGTCTGCGGTAGGTTTGAAACTTGTGAGTTTTTTGGATAGCACAGCGATTGGCTTCTGCAGCCATACAGGTTTAGGCTCAGCCTGAGTGGGATTCAAGATGAGAAGAGCTGGTAGAAATGAATGGCCGATAAAAAGCTTTCTCTGGAGAGTTTCCAATACTGCCACCTATGCAAACTGAACTCTGGCACAAAATCTGGAAAAATAGTTGGCTTGGATTTGTCATGTTTCCCTTGTACTGTGGGAAGCCTGTAATCATAGCAAGTATTATTATCATCCCTGCTTTAAATATAATACCTAGCCCAGCTTAGTTTTGTCTACTGTGATAAATGCCAGCTCAAAATGTACATTTATACACCAAATTTCATCACAGAATCACAGAATGATTTGGGTTGGAAGGAACCTTAAAGCTCATCCAGTTCCACCCTATCCCAGGATAGGGACACCTTCCACTATCCCAGGGTGCTCCAAGCCCCGTCCAACCTGGCCTTGGACACTTCCAGGGATCCAGGGGCACCCACAGCTGCTCTGGGCAACCTGTGCAAGAAGAAAGTTGGATGTGAAGGATCCTATGCCATTTATTACTTTAGGACAAGAGCTATATTAATACAAAAGTGGAATTTTCAAGGTAACTTAAAAGGGCTTAAAGGGTCCACTTTGGGAATGGGACACGTGGCTCTCCAGGCTGTTGAATGCACCAAGCACCTTCTTTTTCCATGGAAACAGCAACAGAACAGGCAGTCATATGAATAAGTACATGAATGACTGCTGTCTGCCTGACTGCATGGATGAACGTGAAATTAAAAAAAGACAGAGTGTTCAAACACAGCATTGGAGAGCAAAGCCACTGTGCTGCTACTGCTGGCCCACCACTGTGGCCTGGAGATGAGCCAGGGAGAGAACATAAAGCCATCCTCCCCTTAACACTGAATATAAGTACAATCAATACTATTAAGACACTAGCATGAGAACTATGGAAAATAAAGATGCCTATAAGAGAGGCACAATTTCCAGCCCTTAGACAGCACATTTCAAAAGATGTGTTTAAAATAGGCATTTCCTACCCACACAAATCTAGCTCTGGAGTTAGATGAGTTTGGGACATGGGAAGATGGAGGCTTTCAGTTCAGGCACGTATTTAAGTGGATTTTGAGGCTGTTAAGGAAGCCTATATTTCAGATATTCATATAAATCAGATACTATTTCTACAAAGAGGTTTGGTTCAAACACTCCCTTCCCAAGTTTAAATGTGAAGAACTAAACTCCAGCTTAGACTGACAGCTCTTTGCATGGCACTGACAGCATAAAAGGGATCTTCTCAGCAATCTTCCCCAGAATCATGCAGAAAGACTTCATACCTCCTTAAGCCTCAAAAGGTTCTTGGTTTCAACATGTGCATGAGAGTAATATATTGATAAATTTAGATTTTTACCAGGAATTTCAATGCCCCATGAAGAGACACCATAGATGCGATAAAAGATCATAAAATATTCCCATTGCCTTTCCGACAGCACAGTCATAGACAACATTTTCATCCATACTAGGTTTGAATGTGCAGAACAAGACTCACTAAGTAGGTTCGGGTGACTTGTGCAGAAGTGTTAACATAGCACCTCCTGGTTAGTGGAGAAAACAGCCAAAACACACCAGTAAACTCCTTGCTAAGATTATATTAAAAAATACCAAGCCTTGCTGAATAATTTAAAAATACTAATGATTAACATAAAAAGCAACCACAAATTAATGATTAGACAGGCAATCAAATCAACTACAAAACTGATCTGGTTCTAGATAAATCAAGTTATTTATCCATGATAGAAAAGACCTAATAGAATAAGCTTCTGAAGGTCAGCAGTCAGACCATTATGATTTCTTTTACACCAGCTGGCTAAAAGGTTATATATGAGAAAGCACCATTTGGTTTCAGACTCTAGGTCTCATTTTCTTTTAGACTGAATTAGGTCAGTGGCAGACATCTAAACACTCTAAAGGCTCTCAGGCATGGGACCATGTTAGAAGCTACTCTAGGCACATTAAGATGCAGACTGAAACTGATTAAAAACTTTTTTTTTAAGAACTCTTAGTGAGAGTATGGTCAATTTTTTTAAAGGATCTCAGAGACTTGGAGGATTAAGTGATTTGTATTCCCTTCAATGTATTTTAGTCTCTCTCTTAGATGCATAAAGATCAGAACACTTAGTTTAGCTCACTCATTTTCACTTTTCTTCCAAACACAATTATTTTTGGATTCCCTAGCAGAGCTAGCTTAAACTTCAGGGAATATTAGGCATAACTGTAGCTAAAAACTTAGAATAAGTATGGTGTTGCATCCTTCACTAAATCAGGACAAACACAAGATAAAAAATGAACAATTCCTGGCTAATGAGACCTGGTCACAACCCATACCTCAGAGCATCCCTAGTACATTATAGCAGATACAATGAGTGAAAATAATATTTGCAAAAACAAAAGGAAACCAAGGCTATTTCCATTTACTGGCTCCTGTTTCACTCTCCAGTAGGAGCTGGTTATTCATCTGAGTTTCTGGTCATCAGGATTCATAGACATTTCAGAGCTCTTTAGTCTGTAAAAAGCTCAATGAGACGTGAGACAGATCAAAGATTTATCAACTGCTTACAGGTTAACCNTTTTATATATATATATATATTTGGCTTGCAGCAAAATAGGTCATGTTTAGTAAAAAGCATATTCTGAGACAGTTTTGCTAAGTCAGTCATTGCACAGATTTCCACCCAAGCTGTAGTTCCCACACTGCTGTTCACTTGGAGCAGGATCTCAGTGAGGGGACAACTGTGCTGCTTGCTGTAGATGGTGATCCATGTATTCACTGCCTGAGGTTTTAGAATGTTCAGCTGGATGGGGGAGGAGAAGCAGCACCACACTGCCGGCACTTTCCAGGCAGAGACATGAGAGGTACAAAATCCACACTGAAACTCCTTCAACTCTAATAGAGTTGTTGTTAGATGATATTGAAGGGCAAGACTGACTCCAGTCCTGTGCACCACCAGAAAAGCAACGTGCTGAAACCTCCCAAGGCCCTTTGACATCTTCTGCAGCTTTCAGTGTCCCTTGTCTTTCAAGGCTGAGACTGGCTGTGCCCTACAGCATCGGTCAGGCAGGGAGTGGTGGCAGAGGTTCTCCCCTTGGACCCACACAAACACAGCCACATCACTGCAGCACAGGGAGGAAACGTCTGGAGCCTCCAGGCTGAGATGGGGCATTTCAGCACTGCCACTGCAGACAAGGCATTCACAGCAGTCAACTACTCAGCCTGTGTATTTAAGGACTCAGTAAATAACTACTCAGGGGATGGTTTTTTCAAAAATACCAATGGTATTTTCATCAAAAGACCCTTTTTACAGAAATAGACGAAGGAGAAAAAAATATTTATTCAGAGTGTGTTTCAGGGAAGCGTCACTGGCTGGTGTTTTATGGTAAACGATTACGGTGTTCTGGGACAAACAGACCTGGTGGGCCAGACTTACTCCTGTCCTTGAACTGGGACAGGTGCAGGAGGAATAGCTTGTGCCTTGTCTGCTCAGGCCCTGCTGAAGGACAAGGGATTTTTCCATCCAGTCTGCTTGAGAATAGCACTTTATTGCCCAGAGCCACTAGAGCACAACATTGTCCCCATCATTGTGACTCTCCCTTTGCCATCTCTTACTGAACCTTCCCAAAGAGATATTGGAAGTGATGGGTTCACTTTCACACCCTCCAGAACTTCTGAGCTGCTGGGTCACCCAAATATTCAGTTCCTCTTTTGAAAGAAAAGCTGCAGACACATTTATGCCTGGTATTCAGTTACATGGTCTAGGCCCCAACAGAAGGACCTCTTAACAACATAGCCCAGAAAAGTGTCTGAAAAAGGAGAATAAGGTTGTTCTGAGCAGGAGTAAGCCATAACCTTTCTTCTCATCTACAGAAGGTTCTTCCTTAGTTACTATTCCTATCTTCAGGCAAGAATTTTAGGTGGTCTCTCTTTTAGGAGCACTTAGGAAATGCCCCTCTAGCTCTGCAGTCAACCGCTCTTAAGTCTGCCTGCAGACTGGGAATCAGATGCTGGGAAACAGCAAGAAAGGATGGATCCAGTTGGACTAACACTCTGAAAACTGTTCCTACCAGGACCTTTCTCACAGTTGCTCAGACAGCTTGGAATAGTATCACTCTGAAGTGACTCATATGATGGCATATAGTCAGTAAGGCTGGGGCCTTTCGTACAGGGATACGAGGTCATGCTGTGCCTCTGCTCAAAGCAGGGAGAGGTGCCACAACTTGTGGGAGCCATTGAATATCCCAATCAGAGGATGAGAGAGTCCCCTAGAGGAACAGATCCTGAGATGTCCCCCTTGGTCGGGGTGGGGCCTATTGGGATGCTTTGTTCTGCCGTGCAGGTGCGTCCTGGTTCGGTTTCCCTGGCTGGCCTGTTGGTTCCCCACCCCTTTTCCCCCTGTGTGCTGGGGCTCCGCCTATGTCCCGCCTCCTGCCCTCAATGCTCTCCCCCACTCCCATATAAAATCTTTGGTTCCCCCTTGTTTGAGGCTTTCGTCACTGGTTTTCAGCATGAAATAAACCTTGCTGCTGAAATTCTACACGGGAGCCCTTCCCGTTTTTTACTGCCAGTGTGTCGGAGAAGCCTGCCGGTGCCAAACCCCAGCATGGCACCCAACAACAACTGTTCCACATCCAATGAGCAAGTGGAGACTTGCTGCCAGTTGTACAAAAAGGGGCACTTGAACCAGCCAGCAACTCACTCTATTCTTGGGAAGGTACACACTCAGCCAGCCTCACACTTGCAGCATGGTCTGGAAGCTCCAGTAATGCAAGGAATCCTCCACAAACATATTTCTGGTTGATCCCAACTGCTGAATTTTGAGCCGTGCATTAGGATTGGACACCAGACTCCTACACTGTAACCCCCTGTATAGAACAAGGGCTCCAAGGAAGTCAGATACCTATAGAGCTGCTTGTGACCCATTCATTTTGGACGTTTAACCTCTTGCAATTCCCTCTGTCACTCCAAGGACAGAGGCATTCTCTCAGTGTGACTCAGCCCAAGCGGGTCACCTTATTCGGTAACAAGCACCTCATCCTGTAACGAGCCACAGAAGTCTCACTGGGGACTAATAAAGAACACTGGCCCAAGGAAAACGCAATAACATGGGCCTGGCATCCCAGTTTGGCTCATCTCACTTGACAGAGTGCTTGGTGAGTTACACAACATTACGATGAAGGATCACAAATGTTTATATCCAAAAGATTTCCCAGCACTGGCAGTTAAAGCCACAAGCATGGCAAGACTCCTCTGCTCTGCAGGTATCCAACAGCAGCAATGCATCATGCAAGCCCCTCCCAGCTGACCTCTTAAGGCAGATTTAGACAAGTATCCCTCCAAATTGTCCATAATAGATTGTTACTTTTCCAAGAAGTGTCCTGAATTCACTTATACCAGTAAGAAAAAAAACCCCACATGGCAGTGGGGATCAGGTTTCACCATACTCATTCCATGATGGGATCTTTATATTGTATGTACAAGTCTCTCATAGCTGAGTTGAAGTGAGCTACTGCACACTGAGCATCTGCTCACAAGCCAAGTTTAAATCTAAACTAAATCTAAGTGTGAAACTCACTACTTGATTTGGTCCTGGGATAGGTAAGAAGTTGGTTTATGCATTCAAGAGTTGCAGGGGGAAAAGAGATGTTCAGGTGGCAAACAAGACTAACAGATCCTTATGTCTGGATTTTCTGAGGATAGGTTACTGCTGACGGTTTCATGCACTACAAAACACAAAGCCTTCGCTCCCATATTACACTTTGCCATGTGGTTCTTGCATTTACAAACTCCCCTGAATTAACACACTAAATGGGGTTAGGGTTGCTCTGGGAAACAATGCAAATCTGCTCAGAAAGGTATTTCTGGGAAACATAGACAAACACTGGGCTGAAGTCTCTGCTGGCCCAGCTCCACTGAAATCAGAGCAGCAGCAGATAATTCAGCCATACATTCTTAGAGCGTCACCGCTCAAAAATCTCTCCCAGATGGGAACAAAGAAACAAACAAGAGATATTCTCATTAAGAAGAAATTAGAGAAATTTATTTAATCAGAGATAGAAACGTTCAACTCCTACCTCTCACTATATCAAGAGTTTCCCAAACAACCATCAGCTGACACTACAAAACCTCTGAACTTCAGAGGCACTAGGAAAGAGAAACAAACAGAAATGAATGGGAGGTGCTGTTAAGAGGAAAACAATAAATTGTTTTCCTCAAAGCTAATATTCCTTTTTAGGAGACCAAATTGATCATTGTTTCATTCAACTTAGCAAACACACCAGACTTATAAAAAAGGATTTTAAAAACAAGTAAAAATTGCTTAACATACTCAAATTGTCATAACTGCAAGAAACAAAACACTTTAAAATTAGTGCTGCCAATTAGAACACCACAATCTTTCAGTCAAAGGGCAACAAATGACCACATCAGTCCTGCTAATCATTTCTGATACCATCAAAAAGGGGGGCTTCAATTCATCTTCCCTGCCTCAGCAGCTCCCCTCCTTCCAGAGAAGATGGTGTCATTCCCAGGAAGGGAAGCAGGATGTTCCTGGCACCACCGTAAGCATTTCCAAAAGTTGGCTCATGCCTCAAATGAGTGGTACCACAACTTTGTGGCTGATTTACACTTCTGTGATTAAGTCACAATTCACCTCAAGGAGAAAGTGCATCATATTTAAGCAGGTAAGATTTCCCCAAGACCTATGAACTATTCACATACCTTCCAAATCCACTGGGGTAAATGCTCACAGCATCTAGGGGAAACCAACCTGCCCCTTCCCTCATGAAAATGTAGGGACAAGAACAGAAAATATTCCAGCATCCTCTGCCTTCTCTGTCCACACAGGGCTTGTCTACTCCCAAACCAGCATCCACAAAACATCCAACGCTCTGGCAACATTCTTCGCATGAACAGAAGCTAATTCCCTGCCACTGGTATACTGCTAAGACATGCCAGTAGCGACAAGAATTAGGATGCTTTAGCAGGTTTGAGACGGCCAAAAGATAAATTGAAGTTGTTAATTTTTATGTTTGCTGTCTCACCAACATCCAGAATATTCTCTCCTGTGAGCAATCCACCAGATGTGCTCAAACTGTGCATTGCTCCCACTTAAACAGCATCATCCCTGCACTTTGTGAGACCTTTAACAGATCTGAATGTATCTGAAGCTTTAGGTGTCCTGAGGTATCTCGGATTCCAAGCTGCACAATGGCTTCTGGCTGCAGCCATCTGCAGTGCTGTAGCCTCAAGGTTTTGCTGGAAGACCCACAGATTATGACACCTCATTCTTCAAATGAGGGATATCTTTCAAAGGAGAGGGCTCCAGACACAGATGCAACTGGAAACAGAATGTCATCACAGGGAAGAGATGTAGGCTGAGAGTATCCAGCCAAAAGATTTGAGCTCATTTCAATCTAAGTTCTGAATCCTTTGGCGCCTTTCAAAGCTTTTGCAATACCAAAGTTTTTGGCACTGATGGGGTTTTGGTTTTACTTTGTTTTTTCAGTGCCTAAATTCAGTTCCAGTTAGAGTATTACAGCTCTAAAAATCCCCCTTCAAGGTACCACTAAGTGGTTTCTCAAGAAAAAGCAGACCTAAAAAAAAAAATATAGGGGTTTCATCAGCTATGGTGGTACCTCAGCACTGCAACAGAGCGAGGCATTTCCCTTTCTGTGGTTCCAAACAAGCACTAGAGCAACATTTCCTTCACCCTCTGTATTTGATGGGACAGATTTCCCTTTCCTCCCTTTTGGGCATGGAATTGCTGCCATAGAAATTAATCACAAGCATCTCACAGTGGTTATCAAGTTTATATATAAAGTGATGATGGAACTTGAATAGTTTCAAACACTCACTACTCGTGTGTTATTCTCCACCTTCTGATTTAATGAGCATTTGTGACAGCTCAGTCAGCTCCTACTGAGACACGTGCACTGTCCCTCACTTTATCCAACAGCTCTTGTGAAGCAGCAAAGCAGCTGGACATGGAAAAATATCCACTTGCTAGTCCTCACATTTCTCAAGTGTTAAGTGAGGCTTCATTATAAACCTTGGAGGTAATTAGAATTAGAGATTTGATTAATTTGTCAAATATGAGCTACATAAGCAGTTCACACACTCTTGAAAATTATTCTTAAACTCTTGTTTTTCTATCAAGAGATTTTTGAAGGATCAGTAGGGCAATCTGTTCTGATGGAATTATGAGGCAAAAAAAGTTTTATTTGTACCCAAGAGAGAGGAAAGGGGTATTAAAATAACCCAATTATTCTTATGGGTTAAGATTTTTACTGCTAAGTATGTTTGTTCTCATCCCAGTTGTGGAAAACAACAACTTGCCTCTTCTAGCAAGCAGTGAAATTCCAGCAATAGAAGCCAAAAGAAGTGGATGCATTTAGCTAAGCCCTGACTCCCCAGAGCTGGTTTTGCTCCACATGTGTCTGGATTTCTCAAGCAAGTCTCTGACCCCACAACTCTCCACAGTATATCCAATCCAATGCAATAGCTTCCTTTCCCCTTTAAAATTGGGAGCACTCATATTTGGACATAGGCTAAGGGAGGTGAGATTAAATTCTTCAATTTACAGTTAAGCTATTTGTTGGCACTATCATGTATTTTTTTCAGATTCAAAATACTCCCTGCATCCTCTACCACATGAGAAGATCACTTTCACCTACTACAGCATGTTTTACCCCTGAGAAGCAGCCTTCTATTTAAAATACAGGTAGAACTCAGCACTAAATAAATTTATTCTCTTGCTGTTCTCTTGGATACCTGGGATTTTTTAGAGTTTTGTGGGTTTGTTTTGTGGTTACACAAAGTACACCCGCTCTGCAGAGATGTGTCAGGAAGTTTCCCCCTCCTGAAGTCCTTTATTCTGACATTTGAACTGGAGACACCAAGGTCTCCCAAGGAAAGTTTTATTCCAAATCCATCTTACCTAGCAATCAAAGTCTGGAGGTTTTAGCTGTTCATCTGCTTTTTCAAAAAAAGTTGAATTCAGCTCAAAAACTGAAAAATAAGGAGAGCTAAAATCCCAAGCTCATCTTTAGGCTGGTACTGCAGTCTGTGACATTTGACATTACTAAGAACAGTCAAGCTGAACTCAGACCTCTCAGCCACATCTTATCACAACTGAAATCAAAACTATTGAGAGCTGATGCCAGTCTGGAAACTTCTCCCAAGACACTGATGTAGTTTCAGAGACTCTAGCTCTGTCTATAAAGTATTTTATTTATTTTTTCCTATTGCTTGCTTTGTTGGTCACATATAAAGCCAGTTCACATCTTGGGCACTCTGCAGTTGAGTTTTTTGGGTTGGATTTTTTTTTGGATAATTCTTACCCAAGGGCTTTGCAAGCAGATGGGTAGAAAGAAACATGATCCTGACAGCCAGATGAGATCATCCTATATCATGTGCGAGCTCTCACCCTCCCAGATTCAGACAATACCCTATAGACTTTGAATGTACCCATGTTATGCAAGTGTATATCACAACAGTTCTCAGAAATGGGGGAATCTGGAACATTTCCTCTTTTCTTGCACTCAGACCATTGATATCTTGTTGAAAAAGAATATTGTGAGGAGAGACATGCTGCTCTGCAAGACAAGGGGATATGCAACAGCTGGATGGTATCCCTGCAAATCCAAACATTTAGGAACAGCTTAATCCAAAGAAAGAAAGTCATGGCTGTCTACATTTAGAGATGCCCAAGGCAGAGCTGCCAGATCAGTGCAGAAGTCTCTGCCATCCTCACTCTGTTTTATCAACACCTGGTACAATTTGCTGTCAAACACCAAGCTGCCCGTGCCAGGACGGTGTGGGAGGGGTACAACCCAGCACTGCTCCTTTTCCATGCCCCAGGCAGCAGAGCAGAACAGAGCTGCTGCCACCCACCCTCTGCCACAGCTTTCTCTGCATGAAGTACAGCTCAGCAGCCACTCTGACAGCATCTACTGAAAAGGAATGCTAATTTCCTCCTTAATTCAGAGTTAAGCATCACACAGGGATTTATTGGTACAGAAGTGCTGTAAATAAAGACTACAGGCTTTGAATATGGCATAATTTGTCTACCATGAGTGCTACAGAAAAAGGAGTCTTGCCTGTAATATACTGGTTAAATATATATAAACACCACAAATATTCATAAAAGAAGTGTAGTGCAGAACAGGACTCAGACAGCTGGCTCAGCTGAGAATGCAGGAGCACAGGGAAATAACCCAGTAGGTGCCCCAGGGGTATAGGGCCATCAAACCACCCCTCTTGAAGTCTGATTATTTAGCTGTTAGTTAGGTGGATGCTAGTTTGGACATACCCATCCCAGTGACCAGAGTATGGAACTGACCTCCGTATTTAGGAGAAGCCAAGTGGTTTTAAGAGCATTCAAAAAATACTAAAGGCAGATGGGCATTCAGCATGAAACATTTCAACTGTCCTCAGGTATGCACAGAAGCATCTTCATGCCTGATTATCTAAAAATCTGATCTTCAGCTGCAGCTTTTCCTCAGCTTGGACCATTTACAAAAAGTTCTCCCTAGTGGGGAACTCCCAAGTATCCTCTGAGCAGGAGGTTACAGTTTACAGCTAAATTGCTCCACATATGTTGAGTAATATTCAAAACTCACATTTAAAGAGTGATCAGATATCAGCAACTTGATCATTTGATAATTATACAGCATTTTAGAACAGAGCTTTCTTTTATGATTTAAGCACCTGATAAAACAGACACTGTATAATATCTGAAGAGAAACATTTGGAGATTGGGGAAGAAAAACAAGAAGCTTAGGAATGGGACAAGGATGGCTTTCTACAGAAAATCCAAGTGTTCAAGAGAAACACTGGCTGGCAGAAAGCAAGGAGAAATGTGTGGAACAGATGAAACTACATGTGGATTTACCAGTCTCCTAAGATCATTCCTACTGGAAATTCACTGCTCATCTGCAAGAACAAGGGATTATTTGACCATAGCTGGATAGAAATCAAAACCCTCAGGAACATGGTCTAAAAAGCAAGACAACGTCGTTCTTGATATTTTTCTATTTTTCTCCTTCCATAACAACAGTAGGAAGACTGGACCCACTGTGCCTTTGGACTTCTTATGGAATACACAGACTATTCTGCAAGTGTTTGGAGCTGTAGAAATGCCTGTAACAGCTGGAATCATATTTAATGACAAGTTATGGAAGGAACACTCTGATATATGAAATAAAGATGAGAAACAGCACAAGGTCTCAGACAAGGTCACTCGAAAGCTTTTAAGAGATGATAAAAGGGAAGCTCTCAGGAGAGATGCCCAGGTCAAGGTCCAGCAGGAAGCAGCAGGGTGGCAGAAGCTGGCTGTATTTGAAGAGACAGGTCTAGGAGAGGCTGGAAGTGGTGTGGGGTTTGCTTTCATCAGCAACTTTCTCACAGCTCCACAGGAAAAGAGGAAAACCCCAAAATTTATCTTAAAGTGTCTCTAGCTCTTTATGAGGATCACACTCTTTTCTAACAAAGACAATCAGAATTTATGTACTTCTCTTCATACCAAAGTGATAGTTCAAGCCTTTACATAAGTGTTTAGATAAATGTTTGTTAGTCTTGCAGTCATAAGTGATGACTAAACCCAGATGAGAAGTTTTGGCAGAGAGCAGCAGCCAGGACTGAAGGAATGTTTTACCAAAAAGACAATAATAAGCATTTTTGTTTGCTTTAGTTTAGTGGATAAGGCATTCAGGGATATTTAAAGTCTTTATTCATGTCCCTGCACTACTTTGCTGTGCCCAACACACTGGGCTCATCTAAAGGATTGTGAATTCTGATATAGATCTTATAAGCTTCTAAAGCAGATCCTTAACTGAGGTGGTTTGGGATAAGCTTTTCATCAAAATATGTATGTTTATGGTGAAGTTTTGTGTTGGGGAGGCTTTGCTCCAATAATATAGTTCATCTCTCAGAAAAGGAGTCTCCACATTGATAATCACCCAGGAGCTAGAAAATAATTCTGTGCAAATTGTAAATCATCTCATCCAAGAAATGAGATTATCTTCTAGATCATACAAATAGACACCCCCTTTTCTATTTAAATCATAGGTTAAAAATAGAAAACTATGGATATTTGACACACACAGAAGTAACAAGAATGGCTGAGACCCGCATGGTTATGGTTGCTGTGCCATAGTGCAGCAAGTCAGGACAGTTATTTTGATTTCTACTTTTCCAAAGTGTCCTTTTCTGGCAGGAAATTGATGATTTGTAGAAGTGAAAAGCTGAAAAAAAGTTCTTCAAATACTGCATTTTAGTTACAAAACTGCATCCTACCTGATCTGAACAAAACCCAGGTGAATCCAAATTCCTGATTTGGAATGCATATTGACATAAATCCATACTGTCCATCACAGCATATTTGGGGGAAGAATTTACTGTTGTTATGCATGATTTTCACAATGATTTGACAGCATTTTCTTGAGGATGCCGTCTCAGACCGAGTTTTCAGGGTTTCATGTTTTTAAGGCTTTTGTTTTTTAAAAGTATAGGAATTTCAAAGCAGCAGGTATTTCCACATGAAAAGCCTTCACTGTTGACTACCAAGATCTAACACTGAAGCACACAAATCCCACATAAAACCATGGATACCACAACATTCCCTCCAAGCCTTTACTGCTGTCTAGTTGAAAAACCACAGCTTGCAGAATAACTACAGCCAGTGGGGTGGGTGTCTTATTTTAAGTCTGAAACGCACAATAAAAACTCCCAGCTTTTACTTACGTTTATTTATAATGACATTGATCAAATGAGCACTGGAGATATGTATAAATTCCACACTGTCATAGCTAAAATAGCATCCAAGATCAAATAATAAAACCTGGGATATGGTTTTGGACATAGAGAGTTGATTTAAAGCTGCACAACTCCGCAGCCATACCATTTTCTGAGGCACATACTAAACCCTACAAACCCAATTTGTCATTGTCTTAAAGTGCATGCTCTTAATCATGCTCCTGTTCAAAAAATCTTATCATTGCTTTGTAAAATGTGTGTATTCCAAAAGGAAAAATTAAGAGAAAGAGACCTTAAATGTAGGACCAAATAAAAACTTTTCTCATTAATAGTTAAACTGGCTGTATTTAGTTTGCTTTTCTGTTTGTGTTTTTCTCTTAGCAACACGGGGAAAAACAGCCTTTTAACCATAAGAAACCATAACTGTAAGAGCATAAACACTGACTTAGAAAATAGGATACCTGAAACTACCTATAACAAATCACTTACATTGTTTAGGCTACAAATTGAAGGTATTTCTCTAACTTTGAAGGAAGGCAGTTTTGTGTAACTACAAACAAACATTTAGAATTGTATTTTCTACAAAGCCATTCTTCCCAAAGAGCTTTACATGTGGAACCCATTCAAATCCTAGGAAACCCCTGAGGACTTTTATTCAGACTATTTACAACTCAGTGAGATTATTCATTTATTTAAAATTAGTCACCAGTTTATGTATTTGCAGAAGTGAGTGTGCATGAAAGATTTCTTATATCCCACTGAAATGCAGACACCTCTGCAGCAAGACAAAGTTGTTCAGCAGCTCTACACCACAGAAGGCACCAGGAAATAAAGCCATCAGGTTCAAGGGACGCAGAACACAACAGCCTAAGTTAAAACTTCACCAGGACTAGACTTTACATCATTTCCCCAGGCAAAAAGCACAACACATTCAGCAATATGTTCACAAGTTAAAACTTTGCCTCTGCATCTCAGAGGTGGTTTATCTTAATTTAGCAAACCCCAGAGGAGAGTGCCACTGATTTGAGTGCCATTAGCATCACCTGCACGAGATGAGATATTGCACAGCAAAGCTTGGAGGGGAACATGCTCAAACATTTCCCAACCTGGAGGCTGCAGAACTTCTGAGTAACTAGAGGAGGTAAGTTTTACTAAAGTATTAGCATACAGCTGTCAGAAAAAAGTAACACTCTGAACCTGTTATCATCCTGTAAATCTCAGGCTGGGATGGCCTGTTAGGCAGGTCTCACACAGCCTTAAAGTCTCCCTAACACCTCAGCACAGACTGGTGTGATGAGCAGCTCCAAGCCAGTCCTGGGCTCTGCTTTTCACAAACATATTCCAAACAAATATTTGTTGTCAGTAAACCACCAAGGAAAACATGCACGCCTTTGCACCTTCCAGCATAGCTTGGAAATTAATAACCCATGAGTTGGCAGCACACCTTCTCCTTCCTTGAGGTTGGAATAACTCAAGTAAACTTCGATAGCAAAGTGCAAAACTGGGTTTTAACAAGAGACTTCCCAGAGCATGGAGGTCTCCAGCAAATTCCTTTTCCTTAATCTCCATTACTGTATAACCAGCTGCTTCTTTGTGAGCTTTCTGAGGAAGCTCTTATCAGGTGGGGGAAATCAAGGGTCAGAAAAAGAGCTGGGCATGGCTTAAGCCTCTCCTGGGTTTTCTTTCCTCCATCACCATGCTAATCTCAGCCTGAATATTGCCCACAGGTAAGAGCCAAGCCCCCCTGCAGTTAGGAGAACAAAAAAGCAAAGAAGATTATGATCTTGAAACAAGATGGGGAAAGCAGGTGGAATTTGCTGCAGTGGCTTGAGGGGTCAGTATGGCTTTAGCAGGACCAAACATATGCTCAGTGATTTAGCTGACAGCAGGGATGGTGTCATCCCTCTCCCTTTTGCTGTATGAACTTCAGCAGCCTCTGGGAACCTTGCAGCATCACCAGGACTTAGGTTGCTCTTAAAAACCTTGACTGATCAACACTTAATGCTGCAAGCAAGTTGTGTACACCCAGCATTAAACTGCCCAAGGCAAGTCCTCCAGCATTTAGGACACACCTGCAGGAGCTGTTTGTAGAGCCAGAAGAGACCAGCAGGTGCACCTGTACTGTCTCTGCTCCTGGGTAGCATCTGATCAACAGAGCACCTTTTTTGTAGGATTTGTGGAACAATAACTTCCTCCCAGAGCCTATGGCAGCTTTGTCTAAGCAGTTCTGCACATTGAGCTACATTGTCAGTCTTGGAGGAGAGACATTACCACAGAAATGTGTTTCCTTTTAGCAAATTCATTGTCTCTTGTCCAATTTCAGAGTGGAATTAGCTGCTTTCATTCTGGATTTTCATTTTGACTCCAGCCCACAATTAAACTGTATGTAGATTTGAGTTGTACATGGGTTTTGGAAGTGGCAGGCTCTGAACAACTGGTGTGCCTCCAGGTCTGGGAAATAACCGTGCTCACTGCATCCTGCCACAACCAGGGGACCTTGGAACCAAGTCTCACCAGCCCCTCTAAACTAAAGCACCCTCACACTGCATTTGGGCAAGCCCAAAACTATCAGTGGTACCTGTGAGGATCAAGGGGACCTCAGTAGACAGGGTCAGCTGATCCAGAATGCTGGAGTTCACATTTCCTGGAGGGTTTTTCATCAACAAGCTGTCTGCATCTTTTGTTTATATAAAACAACAGCCTGATCCCTGCTGATGTCCTGCTGCCTGTGGTACACACGCAGAGCAGCTGGTTTAATGCTTTTGGAAACCAGATCCACCTCATCCCCTCTAATGCATCCTGGAAATGATCCCATCAAGGAAGAATTCAAGACAGGGAGGCAAAGAGGTAACTGCATGAGGACAGGGTCTGTAGGCTTCAGCCACAATCTCTTCGGGGTTTATTTGTGACCTACAGAATAGAGGGAATGGGATGTAAATCCTGCATGCCCTATGAAGGCATCATCACTTGATGCAATGGAAAATGATACAAGGCTGCTTCATGAGTGCTGGAATTTCCACCATTCAAAGCTTTGCCAGCAGTAGGACTGTATGGACACTCCTTCAACAGAAATATACTAAATTAATCCTTAAATTAGCTATAGTCCAAGGTCCTCATATAGCAAAGCAAAAAGCAGTTTAAGAAAGTCCTGAGCAGAAAGTATTATGTTTGGACAGACTGACAGAGCACCAATATAACCCTACTGCTGCTGACTAAACCTTTTCATTACAAAACATAAGCTCCAAGTACGTGCAGGAGCAGATTCTTAGCATGAAACATGGAACTCAAAAAATCAACTGTTTACATGTATAGTAGATATCTGAGAGAGAACTGGCAGGATGAATCAGAGGTGGTTTGAAAAACACTCCCAGGACTTGCCTTTAACAAGGCTGACAACCTTTTGGTTTCTTAAATGATTGCATAGAGAGCTTTGAAGAAACAAAGAACACTGTTAAAACACATCACAGAGCAAAGTAAACACTCCACCCTAATAGGAAGTCTCTCCTCCTGCTTCTGATCAGACATTTTTGTGTGTTTTCAAGCCTGAATTTCAGATCCAACCTCAGAAGTTCCAGTCTAATGGTTATTGGACAAATCCCCAGTACCATGCAGTGAGGAACCTTATTCCAAGCAGTGTCCTCACAACAAAAATAAATTCAGTACTCTGGGTTTATGTTGGATTTCCTGAGTGACATATCTTGGTGTAAGGTACACAGGAAAATTCAGACTCAAGCTAGTTACAAACAGCAACTTAAAAGCCATTAAAAGCTCCAAACTGAAAACAAAGCTTCAGAAGTCAGCATCAGACTTACACTGACTTTAATCCTGTGGGGTTTGTGACAAACTCACACCAATACCATACACAGTCAGCTGCTTCTGAAGTCTGGTGCAAAATAAATCAGTTTTAGAACAACTAAATCATCCAGCCTCTTTGGATTACTCTTTATTTTGTATTAAAAGAAATTTATGCACAATGTGCCATATTTCTCTCCCCTGAGATCCTCCGGGAATGCCAGTGAAGCTTTTTGCCTTCATACCATTGAACATTTCTTAGTGCTGTTTAAGCCTTTCTGAACATTTCTGCCTAGGATTGTGCCTACCACTTATTTCCACTGCCAGGCTTGCACCAGGTCTTGTGGCTCACTGCATGTCCAAACCCAGAGTTAACTGCTCTATAGTGAGAGGGGAGGATCCACTTACAAGTACAATAGCCAGAGATATTTTTTCCCCCAAAAATGGTTAAGAGAAGAGACTTTAGTCCAATTACTGCAGGGACAAAGAGCCACACTCCCACAGCAGTCCTCAGATAACTTCCTCACCTCAAATATTAGCCATGTCCAGAGCAGAACATGAGCCAAAACATTCAGACATCAAGAGTACTGAATTGGAATGTTTTCCCCATTTGTGCATTTGGAATAGGCAAGATTACTTTTGGCTTGTAGAGAGTGAGAAAGTTCCTACTCAACGCTTTTCCAAGAGAGAATAGGAGCAAAAATCACCTTCATTCAAGAAATATATGCTTCCAGAACATTACAGCAACTGTTGGTACAGGCTGTGAAAAACCAGATGAGCATTAGTTCTCCTAAAAACAAGATCAAACTCCAAGTTTTCAGAAAAGGTCCATCCTCAATAACTAGCGCAATTGGTTTTTGTTCAATTGTTTTTCAGTCATTGTATGCTCTTAGTAACCAGCTCCACACATGCTTGAAAGCACAACCCTGAAGTCTTTAAAGACTTGAAAAATTAGGAAGTGACTTTCCACTGGTTTAGCCAGTGGACCAGTATGAGCTGTCTGAACATTACCATAACAAACCACCATTACACCACTTGAAAATAATATTTATCTACTGTTACAATGTCTGTTACAAAGTCATCAACTTTGAGCAGTTTAAAAAAGGCATCAAATTATAGGGTGGAAGTGCTTAAACATAGTTTTATTTGCAGGGAATTTGCAGGACAGTTTTGCTCTTTTATCAGGAGCTGGCAGATGAGGATTTTGCATGTTTTTATGATCCTGGCATGGAGAGGATTGTGGCTGATGTGACCATTTATGGCCCGATCCAAACACTACCGAACTTAGCCATTTACTGACATTGAGTACACTCAGACATTTAACTCTAATCTTGCAAGAGTGGTCCCATCAGCCCTGGTCCCAGTAAGACTGGTTTATTTTGGTGACCTAAACACCCAGAGCCAGCCAAGTGCCATTAGTCTGGATGTGGGGAAACATTTTATTGCAGGACTGGCATCAGCACCTACTCCACCCTCCTCACAGCACCCAGAGCCAGGGCAAAATGAGGTAGAAAATGCTCTTCCTAGGCAAGTATCACTAGGAATGCACACAGATCTTATTTTCTCAGCCCAAACCCAAAGATCTATGGCTGATAGGATGGACACCAACTTATAAAGCAAGATTTCTCAAGTCTGTTCCTGGTCCATCACCTACCTTGTGATCTAGGACAAATTATCTTTGCTCCCTCTGCCTCAGACGATTTCTTATCTACTTCAAGCTCCTTTGGAGAAGCCAAGGACAGGGAAGGAAGGATACAGCTCACGGTTTATTCATACAACCCAGAGGTCCAGGATTCCTCCCACGTTGTGACTAACATCAGTAAGGTGCGTCAGTATTTCTTCCCCATTATGTCTGCAAAGCCCAACATCATCAAGAAAGCAACACACATCTTCTGCTTTAAGTGATAAACTTCCTAAGTAACAGCCACCTCTCAGCATGTGCCATTCCCTGTGCATCATAGAGCTCTCACATTAACTTGTCCAAAGAGGAAGAAGTCTTTCAGTGAAGACAAGCAGAGACCAGAGCAGACAGCTAGCCAAGGAGACAGATACATACTACAGAATATTTTAAGTCAGGGAGTTAACTCCTTAGTGCTGACTTGCAATATTTAGAGGGCAGCAAGAGGCTGGTTTGCAAGGCCAGGCTCTCACCTCTCTTTCCATGCTCCAGTGATGAGTCAGCAGGCTGATTTTTAGTCAACACAGGTGAAATGTTTCTTCTTTGCTGTCCCCACTCATGATGCTCTGGAGCAGAGTCACAGTCAGCTGCTCTGGGATGAGGCAACAGCCAGTTCATCCTACAGCTGGAGCAGGGAGCAGTCACAGCTTCAGCTGTGGCATTCCCAACAGGCCTCATGTTTGAGAGCACAGCTCCTGGGATGACAGGCTGTGGACACAAGCAGCAGATGGGGAGAGGGCCACAGGGAGCTGTGCTCAGCAATCATGGACAGCAACAGCTTTTCAGTCGGGAGGTTTCTCTTCAAGTGCCTTCCCTTTCTATTCACCTTTGTGGCTTCCCTCACAGCTCCTGCATAGGCAGACTTGGCTAAAGAAGTCCCCATGGCACCTCCTCCCTCCATAACCCCATTGGAACAGCATTTTAAATAGATCCCTTCCATAGATGTTTTCTTCACGGTCTTCACTCTACACTTAAATACACTCCCCCAGCTTCAGACACACAGGAGCTCAACTGCAAGGCTGATTCCTGTCTGTAGCACTGGCACTTGGAATTAGCACACAGTCATTGATTACAGAAATTAATTCCTGGAAGTCACATTCTTGGATGCAGATGTTTAAAACAGGGTTTGACATTTCCCATACCCTGCCATTCAAAGTTTCCTTCCATATGTTGAGCATGGTCAAAACTCCCAGCTGGAGATTTCAATTTTACTGGAAACCTCCACGTTAGTTTTCATCCCAAATTAGAGAAGTCTTCTGTTTCAACAATTAAATTACCATCTCAGGAAAATGTCTGCTGGAGTAAAAAAAAAATCATTCTATTTCAATGAAATTGAGAAGGTTTGTTCAAACAATAGTGTTTTGAAGCTTGATAATACTGTAACTCAACGTATTTCCCGCAAAAGCATTATTGTGAAAGGAAATCCTTCATCTTTGTTTGCTTACATGACAGAGCTCCACCGATGCCAGCATTTCACCATCAAAGTTTTGGATCTGTTAAAATAAATTTGTTTTGTGTGGAAGCTTTCTGTCAGAAGGCTTCCTACCACATGTGCTCCCCAGAGCTGTTTCCCAAGCTGTCAGTACAGGGCTCTGTGGGGCAGTGGGCTCTGGGGAGAGGAGTCAGGAGGTTGCAGACAGGACTCCCAGAGATCAGCACCTCCCCACTGCTGAGAGACCATTGTTTATGTGTCAATAAATGTTCTGCAGCACAAGCTGTATGTTCCTTACACTGACTCCAGCTTCCCTCATTACTTCAGCTCAATTTTTGCATGGTTTCCCCACCTCAATGATTTTTGATCAATAAACCAAGAGAAAAAAAACAACTCAAAGCTGTAAATACATAATTTATAAAGCTTCTAATCTCAGTTTCTCCTAGCCATCTCTCAGGGTGGTAATTATTCAGGCAACATCTCCATTGAAGACACCAATTTGCTGCCCTGCAGGTTTCAGCCAGGTAAGAAAAATACTCTCTGTATCCATAAATTGTATTTCTCTCCAGGCTTTTGAGAGAGATATATAACATTTAATAAATGGTTGCCTTTTTGTAACTTGGGACTAGAACCTTAAAATACTTATGTTCAAAGAAGTGATGGCAGATACTGCTCTTCTACTCTTGTATTTATCATTAAACGCTCCTAAGAGGTAGATCTTGGTCATATGCAAAGGAATTAATTGCACTGATAACTTTCCGATTAGTGGAATTTGTGTTTGTTCAAAAATAGCCTTGATATTCTACTTGAAGAATCAGCAAATAAGCCAGGAAAAATGTCAAAGCAAAAAACTAAAGGGATGGCCAAGAAAGAAGAAATAAACAGATTTAGGAGCAGTAATATTAAAATTGGGATGATTCAAATAGTGGAAGGAAAATGAGGAATATTGGGCCACAGACTACAGCCTTGTCTGCCTCTTCTGTTGGTGTGGTGCAAGGACACTGCATTTCAGCCACAGTTTGAAAAATGAGAAATCTTTTGCCTGGGTGTAAAGCTGCAGGCAGCAGTAGGGAGCAGGGATAACGTGTGGATGACCATGGCCCAATCTCCCAATCATCTACTGACAGGGAGATTTTAGTTTGCCATTGCTGCAGAAATTGCACAAGCTCCAATTCTGTTGTTCCAGCCAGCTACTGCCTGTACTCACAATACTCCAAACTGACTCTCAGCACAGAATGGGCTCTCAGCTAGTTTAAAAAAGGAATACTTAGATCTATCAAGCTTGTAACCTCCCCAAGCTGTGAGCTGAACACTGCTTTCAAAAGTTTGAAGCAGATAGCCCACCCCATCATCTGGCAGCAGGTCAAAGGATTCATTTCAGCACGGGAGAGAGCTTCAGGGTGAAGCCCAAAGACACTGATGGCTGCAGCTGAGTGCAGCACAAGCATTTGGAATTGCCTGGGCTGGAATAAAAGTACCAATGTGGCATTTCAGCTTAAATGGATGAAACTCAACATGACAATAGTTCACACTTCACTTCCTCTTGAGCCCCTAACAGCCAGCCTTGCCAGAGCTGTAGAAGCCAGGAGCAAGGCAGGGTGAGGCCATAAATCTTCAGGAGGGATCCTAGAACTTTATGATACATAGGAGGTATTAGAATCGGTGATTTAGTCTAGCACTTGCCCAAACTCTATTAATTCTAGGATAAATTTCTCACCAGCTTGTATGACCACAACCATAGGCAAATACAACACCAGCAGTCATTAACTTGGTCAAGACTTTGCAGCACAGCTCCTTGTTCACAGATAACCCAGACAGGAATTACCCAGTTCATCTTTAAGATATTATTTACAAGTTCTGCCCATCACCTCTTTAATTTCACCATATATAGTTCCCCAAAGAGGCAGTGAACAACAGGAATGAGAAGAAATAGTGCTTTACATTGGGACTTCACTCTGCCTGTTCCCCAGGAACCATAAGCATACCAGATAGGTCTGTGAGTGGAAGACAGAAGAAATAGAAGGATTCCTCTAACCCTTAACTGCTCCAGCTGTGCTCTGTGCCACCCTCCATAAACAAACCAGTCTTTGTCTCAGCCTGGACTTCTGTGCTTTGCTCAAAAGGGGAAGTATTACTCTGTCTAGACTTCCTTACAAAAGCACTTTCAGTGGTTTCTGCAGAAATATTAACACTTCCTCATATAAGAAAACAAGACTTTCACCAGCTGCCTATAAGAACAAAGGAGTGAATTTATTTAAAAAAAAACAACCCACTAGGATTGGGATAATTGACAAAATATTGTAAACTCCTATTTATACTCCACACTTGTTTTTCAAAGAAATTTGTTTCATTGTCATAAAGGCCACAAACTGAAGAATTTTTTTCATGACAAAGAAATAAACTTTATTTTTCTTCTGTTTGATAATAAGTTTTCAAGCACTGCCTGAAGTGTGCAGAGAAAACAACTCCATTACCTGGGCCAGGGAAAAAGCAAGGAAAAAAACCCCAATATTTGTAAAGCTCTTTCTCAAGAACATCATGGGCAATGTTTCTGGTGAATCAGTATCTCCACGGTCAATCATTGACCATCCATTTGCTCATTTCCCACACACAAGGAAATACTGTCTTCAGGCTTCTGGACCATGAATGGCCTCAGCTTCTCCCCATGAAAACATAGAGAGCTGCTTCTGAATACCTGTATTTATACAGCTTTTTTGCACATGAGCACCAAGAATAGTTGTCTTACCTGTAAAACTCACTGAACTACACTGAAAAAATCCCATAAAGACTACCCAAGACTTGATGAAAACTTTGAGGCTGCTCTCTTTGCAGTCACAGAGCCATAGCTTAGCACTTGCTGATATCATATGTAAGTTTATGCACAGGAAGGCACCGAAAGAGAGCATACAAGAAATCACCTTTAAATCACTTTCGTAATTGGTCTTTCATGGGGGTTTTTAGTTGGTCTCACACTTCAGAGGTACTCAAAGCAAGCAGGGCAAAAGAACTCCCAGGGTTTATTCCAGTCCCCCCTGGTTAGTACCAGCAGAAAGCACAGGCAACACTAAAAGCAGCAAGAGGTTGAGTATTCCCCATTTTAAACATCCTCCGCATAAAGGAGATTTAAATAGTCAGCTCAGCTCTCTGCAATACTTTTCAGTTTTGAAGGACAGTGGTGCATAATTAGAACGAAGTAAAATAGTCAGCATCTAAAAAACCCCTTACACACAGGCACAGCAGATTCTGCAACACAAGTTGTTCTTCAGAAAAAAAATAGCCCACTATAACAAGTTTTTATGCTTTTGAGCTTGGAGGAAGCTTCACGAAGTTAGGCCAAGCAATAGAAAGCCAAGGAAAAGGGATCACATAGCCTATCCCAGGAATTAATACCTTTTCCAAGCCAGAACCCACAAACAATTCTGCACCTACAAGGACAACACCTAGAGAAGATTTCCCCCTTAAAAAGTACCAACAGCAGAGCTTCTGCATTTAAAGGGTGCGAACAGCAACCACGTGGTGCTTACTATGGAATGCACTGGAGTCTCGTCCTCCTCCCGTCCAGTTGGCACCCCAGTAATGAGCTTGCTAACGAGCTCGCTAATGAGTTAACGAGCGTCAGCTTTCTGCTGCAGCTGGGCACAAACGCCGGGCTCCAGGCTGACAGGAGCTGAGGTTATTTTATTTCTCCCTTCCTTTTCAAACAACTGAAAAGACCCAGTAAATTCAAAGCTTAATTTGGCTCAAATTTTGTTCAGTACACGCTAAAGTTCTGTATTTCAGAGGCAAAGATTGTCCCTCTTGCACTGCTCTTCCTTTGGCTCTGCTGTCTAAGCCCCCTGCCATGCACGGGGTTTGTCCACCTAAGACATGCCATGTGGGCTTGAGAAACATCAACATTTTCCATAAAAACTCTGCTTTTACCAGATATTTCCAACCAGTTTTCCTTTACCCCGAATATATTGGAGGCAACAGGAAAGGGCTCTCAGTTTCAAATCACACTCCTCACCCAATTTCTTTTTCATCCTATTAATCCATTTATTACTAATCACACCCTTTAGAACCATTAGTGTTCCTCTTATTAATATTACAACCCATTTGATTTTAATTATCACTCATTTACAGGAAGGGCGTGGCCAAATTAAATTGTAATTTGTGAACTGACAATTCTCATTTGCAAAAGAAAACAGCTGTACAGCCAGATTTTTCACCATCCCCCCACTAAGAAAAGCTGGGAAAGAGAAATCCAGCAAGGAAAATGTATGACAAAGAGCTTTATTAGTTCTCTTGGACACTCCTAACCATCACCCTTTAAGCAGCATATCCAGCTCCCAGAGGGATGAACAGCAAAACTCTCCCTGTTTCAGTGGTGCCAAGGTTGATTACGTGGCTGGAAGGGAACCACAGATGATATTTCCAGGCTACTGGTCCAGGAGCATCCCACATTATCTGCTACACAGATGTGTCCAGATGTGGGGGTGGCAGCCTCCTGGTCCGAGGCAGGCACATTTTAGAGCAAGGCAGCTCGCAGGCAGGAAGACCCTCTGAGTTTGGGAGTTCCAAGGACCACCCTCACCTCCATCAGCAGCTTTATCATGAACTTTTTCCAGGTAGAGCTTAAGTAGCTGGAAATTTTCTATGGTCAATAGACCATGGAAGATACAGAGAGGGATTTTTGTTATTAATCTGCAGACAAAAATAACACTCTACAAAAATGTGCTCTAAGAAGGGCCAAAGGAAGGCTGCACAAGGGGTCCGTGCCATGGCTGCACAGACAAAAGGGCTTTGAGAGGAAAATGTATCCACAGAGCTGCAGGAATGATTGCTTCCAGAAGAATGTAGGAAATCCTCACCAGAGGGAGGACTGAGGCCACTGACTCATCTGGTGCAAGGCAAAATCACTAATTCACAATCATAGCCCATTTAGGTTGGAAAAGGCCTTGAAGATCATCAAGTCCAACCACTAACCCAGCACCACTTCATCAGTGAAATTATACTGATTTGCAGAAGCAGATGCTCTGTGTCTAATGAAGTTGCACAGACAAGTTTTCTCAGCCAGCATTTTTCCTCACAGTCTCCAAGAACTTCTGTGTCCCCTCAGATTGGTTGATGAGTTTATTATTTTAGTAACATTCCCCACCACCTCATGGAGGAGAGTTGAAAATTATCTTGGAAATAATGCATTTGCTCTCAAAACATCAGAGGTTCTGCATTAGACAAAGAGATGTTCTGGAACCAAATTTGTCATGTTTCTCACAGAAAGTCCTTGCCAGTAATGCTACCAAAAAATGTTACCATTTCTTGCTATTTTAATGGTTCTTTCAACATCTGGCTATTTGCCTAAACACCCCAACTTCTGTGTAACATGGTAAAAGACTGGTCCTGTTGTTAAATTCTTGTTTCTTTTGTTAAGGTGCATAATAAAGCTCCAATCTAATCTAACATCTTTAAAGACATCACCTGGTAGGGAGGAAGAACAGGACTTTCTGAGCCAGCAATGTCCTGAGAGTAGGAGCATCAGACTCAGGCCGATATGGATCGGAGGGGATTTTTGGAAGTCATCTGGTGCAACCTGCCTCCTCTTCCGAGGAGGGACAGCTTTAATCAGGTTCTTAGAGGCCTTTTCTAGGCAAGGTTTAACATCTCTAAATCCACTTCAGCTATTGCAGGGAGCACAAAGACACCTCAGAGTTAATCCTGGAAGGCAGCAGAGTAAGTCCATTGATGGGAAGGTATAGGAAAATGGATGGAATTGTATGTAAAAAGCATTCTTTTTTTCTATGAATCCTACCCAGAATAATAACCATGAAATTGTTTTCTGAGAGTTCATAGATTCATGGAGTTCTTGTGGCACATCACCTCTGGATCTCCATACTGTTATAATCTAGGATCCTCCAAAGACCTCTTCTGTGCCATCAACACCTTTAATTTTACCATTAATCTCAATTTATTTGGCATTTTTCTTAACAGCTCAGCTTCTAAAGACACAGAGCGCTAGAACAATGTCGACTTTCATGGTGAAAAACTCCTGCTAGATTGTGGAGGAAAGCAGAACAGAGAACCTTACAGATTCCAAGGCCACAAGTCAAAAGCACCCCCAATTAATTTTATTAGTTCAACATGCAGTGAAAGCTGGTTTGCTACCAAGCCACGTCGGATATGGGGATTCTCAATCATTTCCCCATTAGTGGAGCTTTCATAACATCTCTCCTGGGCACATTCAGACCTACTCACACCTGAGCTCACACTTCAGTCTTTCCTTTCAGTCACAAGATCTCTCTCTCTCTCCTACTCAACAATTTATTGCTGACTCTTACAGTGACAAAATTATCCTTGACATTTCTGCCCTTTTGGTGCAATTGCTTGGCTTTAGTCAGTGGGTTCAGCAGTTGAGGGGAGAGGAGGATGATCACCTAAGGAAACAAAGTGTAGGCAACACAGCTAAAAAAATCTCACAATCTGTAATCCAACCTCATCTTTTCTAAGGATATGACTCCCTCTTTAAATGACTCTGCTTGCAAGTAGCAAGACAAAGCAAGGCTGAAGCTGAGAGCAGAATTTATCACAAGGAGGCTCAAATAGTAATTGTGTTCTGTTTTAGCATTATTGTATGAGTGCATAGACAGATAATATAATGTTTTATCCTGGGAAGTGGGAGGCATGGAAAACATCTGCTGAGAGCATGACCACTTCTTTAATATATTAAATACAGGCATGCTATAAAGGCAGATCACCCTATGTATTACTGAATTAAAAAATAAATATTGCAATGATTTATATCCTGGCTTCCTGTTGCTCAAGAGACATTTGTGATGAGGTTTCCAAGCAAGCAGTGTTTCACAAGCAGCTAATTCTAGCTGCTGTGTCATGTTATAGAACAAGACTTCAGAGCGTTGGACTCAACACCCATTTTTCTCAACAGAATTTCCTACAAATCTTTCTCCTTTTTTTTCTCTCTGCTACCAATTCTGCCCTTTGTGCCTGAGTGATGTTTCTCTAAAAAGAATGTGAAACCCTGTCTTTTCTATGATCACTTCACTCTTTTTCTAATAAACACCTACTGCTATTAATCACTAGGTACCTAATTAAGCACTCTGCTTAATGTCCTGTGGTTGGAAGGCAAAATGCTATTGCCTGGGTTTTTTTCCCTTCTACTACAGAAAGTGTTTAGCTTTTGTCCTTATCTTGACCCTGCCTTCTGCAATTATTTTTGCCATGTAAAAAGCGCATTCCCAAATCCTTGTTCTCAGAAACTTCCAAGGGTCCCAAAGCCATGAACAGAACAACCTCTTGCTGCAAGAAATGGAGTAAATCTCCCCCATTTTCAGACATGTTGACTTGTTTTATACTTCTATCCATTCATCCAGCATTTAATCCAATTAAGAGTCACTCCACGAATTTTAAAGATCTCCAATGTACTCATCTCATCCTACCTCTCTGATCTCATGTTATCTTGGTCCACCAGAGACTCATTGTATTGCTTTCACTCGTAATTCTGCTCTGCCTAATTCACCTCAGTGGAGGATTGTTATTTCATTTGCGTGGGTCCATCTCTTCAGGATCCTTTCTCCTGTTGCTGAATCACTTCCTCTGCAACAAACTCTTTTTTTTTTTTTAAATCAGGCTGTGTAAGAACTGATGGTAAAGCATTTTATAACATGCTCTCAGAAAGATCCACAGGGGGAAAACTGTTGTATGACAGTATTACTGAGTGCAAGTTGCTTGTCAGTAAAGACTCTACTTAAAAATCATGTTAATGGAACCACCCAACTTCATAAAGCCAGTTTTGGAGGCATTAAGTAGACCTTTGGTGGTCAAGACCAGCTGAATGTATTCCAGCCCCAGAATACTGAGTAGGCTGTGTAAATGGCCTCTGAACTGCTAAATTACATGGCATTGTTTTTACCGAATGATTAAAACACTCCAACACCCACAAAGAACTTCCAAAACAGCTGAGCAAATGCTTTCAGAGGGTGTCACACTTTTTCCTTTCCATTTTTGAGATATACTCTTTTCCACTTTTATATTGTTGTAAATAAAAGCGGTCGGACAGATGTTTGGAGAAAACAAAGAAAAGGGGTCACAAAGCAAATTAAAGCAAAATTAGCCTGTTCGGAGCTGAAGAAACTGCTCACAGTTTCTCTTAAAAAATACAGATTCATGTGTCTTTATTTCAGTGAGCACAACCCATGGTCATTTTATGTCTTCTGAGCAGAGTGAAGAGCAATGAGCCATCACCCAGAGAAGGAAGAGCACAGAGGAAAGAATAACAGTAGAGTAGAAAAGCCAGAAATCCTTCTAAAAACAAAGCACATCATTAAAGGAGAAAAAAGCTCCATTAAACATAATATCTGAGACAGCAATGGTTTTTTTATATCTTACGCTAGCGCCACGAGGCCTAAAGTGATGATCAAGAACTCTAAAGCATGATGTTTTGTAAAACAAACTACAAGACAGTCCTTGCCTTGAAGTATTTACTGCTTCAGCATGGAAGGCAAGAGGCAGAGGAAAAGAAAATCCAGGCCCTGAAGAGTTGTAGGAGAGGGAATGGGAATAACACACTTATTCCCCTGACACCAGTTAAATGTTCAGTGCAACAACTCCCTACTCTGTTATTTTCCTGCAGGAAGAATAGATCTCTGCCACTTATGAAGTGTTTTTAATTTAAAACCCCTTTTACTCCAAAGTCTGAAGTGCTGTTTTATAAACCCATCAGTCTGGTTTCTCACCAGTGACATTTTCATATCAACAAGGGAAATAAGAAAGGCAGCAGGAAGGAATTGAGGAGAGGCTATCCCAGGACACAGGAGTGGCCCAAGAAAGCTGCACTCCTGTGGTCACACAGACCAAGGTTTTCCAAAATCAGTAGGTCCCACAGACAGGATTGCCAGCTGGGGAATCAGTGTCACGGTGACATGACCTTGGCCATGTCACAATACAGTCACAGTTCTCAGCTGTCTTTTATCACCATTTACAGCCAGCCATCAGGGCAGGGTTTTCCATACCGGCATGTTCCTGGAAACACTTGGCATTCCCGCAGCACTGAAAACAGGGCTACGGAGGAGGGAGAGCACATTTTGGAGAAAACCTTCTGGTCTTCATCAACTCCAACTTGTGTCCACCAGGACAGACCTTGTGAAAGTGAACTGGCACCAGCTGAACCTCTTGACACTGAATAGGGGACTTTGAAGAAATAAAAGTGAAGGGAATTTTGGTATCCATGTGGCCAGCATGAAAATAACCCCTCTTTGTGCAGCAACAATGCCCCACTCTAACAACTGGGACCAACACTGAGTTGTGTCAACATATGACTCAGAAGAGGAGGAGGAGGAGAAGATGAAAAAACAGGCCAAAGAAAGGCAAGGCTGCTGGAAGAAAAGCAAACAAAAAGCAGCAGTGAAAGCAGCTGTATTCTGAGGGGAGCGTGCACAACTCAGAAATCGGTTAAATTACAGGGAAATTCACCTTTCATACTTCCTAATGCTCACAACAAGCCTGCCTCACATTCTCAGAGTGGGCAGGGGAATGAAAAACCTACTTGGGGATAATTAAGCAAACACGGGATGATTAAGAAGGTAAAGCTGCTCTCCCTTCGATCCAAACCACCATTCCCACCACCCCAGCTCAGAGCACATTCCATCCTCATTTTTCAAATCAGCCCACTCCTGATTGACTCCCTCCCTGAGCAGGGAATACAGCAGATTGTGCAAGCGAGCGGGACAGAAGTCCAACCATGCAGGAAATACATCAGGAGCTCATAAAGCCCATACAGGTAAGGGATTTCAAGGGAAGTAGCCCCATCCTACATGCTACGACTCCTATTTAATAGAGCAGGGCAAAAAATGCCAGAGATCTCATGTTTCCACCACTTGAAAGATCCTGAAAAAGTAGAGCCAGTTGGGTTTTTTTTGGTGGCCTCCCCGAGACCGTAACACAGAAGCAGCATTTAACAGATTCAGGGACATACCTGTGCAGAAAGTTAGCCCTAACTCATTGGAATTTCTTACGTGTCACCGAGGCTCAGTACAGACCTGTGTTTGAGGTAATAAACCAGCAATCTGACTTTCCAATCACAGCAGACTCACATCCAAGGCATTTCAAAAGCCCTGCAATTTCAGCATTTATTTTCATTCCAAATCAAACAGGAATATTTCTTTTCAAGATTTTCATCGAAACAGAAGCAATCTGACTTTCATACCAGGTTTTAAAAGAAAATTTTCTTTAAAATTTTTAAATTAACATAAATTTAAAAAATCAGATTTTCTGCCTTTTTGGGGGTATTTGATATTATCAAAATGCTGGATCTGATCGTCTCTGAATTTTGTGGACATTTTGCTTACGTTTCCAAAGTTCTGACTTTGAGGATACAATACCTTCCAACAGCAAAATATTCCATCATGGCATTTGAGTCCCACAGATTCTCACCCAGGAGTGCACTCAACACCTTGGGTCATGAAAGAATTAGAAGTAATAGCTATTAAGTTAAGCAAAAAGAAATAATACAGATTCCTAAGAGACACACAAGGCATTTCCCAGCACTTTTGATGTCGCCTAATGGCAAGGGCATAGGATAAAATCCACTAAGGAGGTAGGAAAAGTCAATTTAAGGGGATCTTCCTGCTTCACCCAGGCACCACTCTACATCGACTGTCTCTCATCATGAAAAACCCCATCCCATTTGCCACAAGCGTAGGAATGAAAGCCCACAGCCCTGGCTTAGTTTCAAATGGGATTTCGCCTGCTTATAATTTCACTTGTGGTTTTAGCCAGAAAAAGTTGCTGTTCCCCTCTTGTTCCTGTAAATGCTGCTATGCAGGGATGGTGCGTGGATATGCTGCTTCATTCCTCCTGATCCTACTTTCTTCTGAGTAATTATTTCCCTTGAATAAGTGTTTCCACTAAATAATTATTCTAGTGAATAATTATCCTTGTGAATAAATAAAAGCACTTCAGGACCTTACAGGGTGGGGCTGTGGAGCACATCTTCCATCCCAACTGTGGAACAGCTGGAATAGCTGTACCCTTGACCTCTCTGCTGACCCCTTCATTTCAAGCCTCTTTCAGAGCTGCCTATGGTAAGAACGAAGCTCTGTAAGAGACAGCTTATGAATAGCAAGGTCCTCAGCATAAGCCTTTCTGAGGATTTCCGCCCACTCTGTTTCAGGGAGAGAGGCTCCTCTGGAATCAATTAAATGACTCCCAACTGCATCAGCTAAAGATCTGCTCAGGTTATTCTCATTCCTGCCTCTTGCCCCAGCTCTGCAGCAGACGAGTTCATGCCTCCACAAACACCCTTGATCATTCTCTCTGTGAAAGCCGTCTCTGACTGGTTTGCCCTGCTTGGTCTACACAACATGCTGGCTGCTGTAACATCAAGGTATTTGCATTACCAGCAAAGTCTTGGGTGTGAAAGGAAATTTTAATTTCCTCCTTAGCTGAGCACTTTACAATATGTGTTTTAATAAAACAGAGAGAGTCAAATTATTGCTTGTAAATGCCAATGCGCAAGAGAATTAATTAGGGCAGCAGCAGTCTGGCTGTAGAGCCTCTCTTGAGGGGTTCACATGCTCAGGACAGCCAGAGCGTGGATTCCCTGAATAAATGTCTCCTAAAATTGCAAGCTTATGCATTTAATCCCTAGGCAAAAATCGCTGCTTTTGAAATCACTCATGATACACCAAGGGCCAAGTTTATCTCTGTTCCTATGGTATCATGCATCAGCCCTGAAGGAAGTGGTGATCCTGATATGAGGGAGGTGTGTCTGCCAATGTGTCTGTAACCTGGAGGAGATTACAAAATATTTTTTTATAGCTTCCAGTGAGAATAAATCTTGAGAGGTATTAGGCAAGATGGTATAATAGTCTTGCTAATCTGCTCCTCCAGAGATTGCGTTTAGGCCAGTACATAATGGTTTAGTCAAAATAACCCCCAAAAATGTAGAGGACAATCATCTGCTATGAGCTTAGATCCAGTAAATACCCTGGGTGTTTAATTGTGCATCGTTTTACATGCTGTAATCCTCCACCAACACCTCAGTGCAGCTCAAAATGCTGTCAGTCATCTTAAGCTTTCACAAATCCTTCAGCTGACTGTAGGAGTGAGACACACTTTTCCAGTCTCTCAGATGTCAGTATAAATTCTGGCCCATCTACCAGAATTAAAAGTCAGGATATAAAATTAGGTAGAAGTGCAGGATGGTGTGATAGGCAGGATGAGTGCGGTGCCAGAGAAGGGAACAGGAGTGAGCAAGATCTCATGCCCGAAGGTGGCTGAGGTGGGTCCGAGGATGGAGGATGCATCCCTGGAGGTGATTTGGGTACATGAGAAGAGGCTGAGCGTGCCCGACAGGAGAATCGCCACCGTATGGGACTATAAAGTGAAGGGAAAACCCCCTCCTGATTCATGCAAGCAAGAAAACAATTGCTATCCCTACCTGCCTGCAGGCAAAGGGTTTTGGTGTGAGTCTGCTGTTCCAGGCCCTGCCAAGGACACAGCTTGTGAAGCTCTTCCAGTATGATTCAGCCCAGTTTGTTTTGAAAAGCCCCACATATACACAAACACATATACAGGAGGCACGTGAACTGCAGCTTGTGCTGGGAGCAGAGTTGCTGGGTTTATACACTTCAGCCAGAAAGAAAGGAATTCTTGTTGAAACTTGTCCTGTCTGTTGCTCTGTATGTAAACCACATATTTCTTGGGATGCTACCTCCACAGCAAGTAATCTGAATGCATGGAAAAAAAGAAACATTTGCACATAATCCAGTTTCCAATTCTGCTTTGCTGCTGCCCATTATTAGCACATTGAACATAACTGCTAGAGTTCACTTACAAAGACTATGAATAAATCACTCCTTTGATCTCTTTCAAAAACCAAGAGAAAGAGAGATAAGGCAGGATAAGGATTGCATTAAATCTGATAATGTTTAGAATTTCTTCAGTCTTGAATGCTCTTTTTTCAGGGACTGACGTTAAGTTAAAAATTCAAATTATTCCCATTAAAACATGGTTCCCCGGTACAGATGTCAGGAATAAATAGAACATAACTAGGACATTTGTGTGTGGCTAAAAGTCACCAAAATTTCCAAGAATTCTCAAGGAGAGTGTCAGAATCCCAAATGACCTTGATATCACCTCTGAATCAATAACTTGACATCTGATAGAGGCAAGTAGAGAATGCTCAGCGATAAAAGGAGCTTACGTGGTTCACCAGCAGAACTCAGGCAAAGAATGAAGGGATAAGGAAAACTTCAGACTATAAAAATCAATGAGATGCTGTTGCCAAAAATTAGAATTCTCATTTTGGGCTGTAGGAAGGGAGAAAGGCAGTAGAATAGTGTAGGCAATACTCAGAGGCTGATTCCCATCCTCTGCCTGATCAGGTGTGATGCCACTCGTGTTATTCTGGAGCCTCTCAACAAGTTGTCTAGGGACAAATTGTAAAGAGTCTAGAAAGGAGCAGTAGGAAAGGAATAAAAGATCAGATATCAAAGTGAATTTTATCTGGNAAAAGAGGAAAAGAGGAAAAGAGAAAATCAAGAACTGTCACTCTCTGAGGCTGCTGGGGAACACCGATAAGGAGAATAATTCAGCACAGTTTTTATCTCTAGTGGTTTAGGAAAAACTTTCTGCAGTACCAAAGTGCAGCTCTGATTACAGAAGCAATCTCCTCCACAGGAGGTGCTCAAGTCAAGGTCAAGCCAACATCTTCTGGACCACTTTACACCTTTTTATGTTCAAACCCTGGATTGGAGCATGTGACTTTTTGGAGAGCATGTGACTTTTTGGATCCTGTAACTTTAATTTCCAATGAGTTGAAGCACCTGCAGTAACCAGGTCTACATGCAATTCCTCTCTGCAATCAAGATTAATAGCTGAAGTCTTGAACTTCGAAGAACTGACGGAGTTCTGCACCAGACTTGAAAGTAGCCCAGATCTCAAACTTTGAATCCCAACATGTTCACTGTGAAAGTGAAGGTCAAAAACCAGTGAAATTCGTGGGTTCAAGTTTTCTCTTACGCAAAGGACTCACGTCCATCCTTCCACCAGTAAAGCTGAACATATATAAAACTGGAGACAGAAATGACAGTTCTTGAAAAATAGTGTATTGTTTTTTAAAATGCAGAGGGGTTATTTTGATGACTCAATTTGTCTTCTGTATTTGTTCCCAAGGGTGAGTTTTTTATAAATCTAAATACATTTGAGACACTGAATGTTCCTTCTACCTTGAAAACAAGCCAGTGTGTATTTGCATACACACAGACCCATTAGCAGACTAAGTGGTTGACACCAGGATCTGCAGAGCAGAGATCTCCATCTTTTCTTTCACTTGTTGTACATTATGTCATTTCTACTTACAACATCCAAAATAGCTGAGTTTATAGCCCTTTGCAGGAAACAATCCTTGCATTGACATCTTTCCTCCCTGAGTTCCCTCAGTATTGTTTTCCCAATGAGTATCAGGATACCTAGACATTTTAATGGATATCAAACTGGTTTATTTTTTTAATTTATTGTTAAAATTTGCCATGACATTGAAGTTGAAACATTTCTCTAACTTTTTCCTTTACACAAATGATACATTTAGTTTGTTCAACATTAAGACTTTTTTTCCCTACAAAGATGAACCTGAAAACTGATTTTCTCCCTGTTAACTTTCAGTTTTTCAAAGGGGAGAGCTGCCAAATTTTGCTGACTTGAAAAGGCTTTAAAATTGAATTTGAAAAGAATTTCAGAACTTGAAAAGAGCATAGTTGCATCATGTTATTCCATGTAGCACCTGACCCTAGAGGAAAGTGATCGATGATTCTCTGAGATGCATTTGCTTCAGAAAGGGCAGCAGGCTTTCAGGAGCAGGTGGCCACAAGTGAATTCCTGTGGACCACAGGGGGAACAGTTCTTGCTGAAATCCAAGTATTTCAGTTCTTTAAAAAAAGGAAACATATTTCTTAATGCTGCAAGTTGGATGAGGGAAAATCTGCACAATAACAGAGGTGTGGTCAAGGGAGGATTCCTGGAAGAATGGAACAGGGATGGTTGAAAATACAAAATACACAAGGAGTCAAGGTATTTCACTGTAGTGGAAGGAGAGATGATTAAGACAGAGATGTGCAAGCCAAGGTTTGCCCATAAAAGCCTTTGGTCTTCTAAACAAAATGAAAACAGGCTGTCACACCAGCATAAAGGATGGTTATTACTGTAGACATAATAGACCCACTATAAATTCACTTTTTGTCTGGCTTGGCCCTCTGCCATAAACGTGTTGCAAACCATCACAATGATGGCTCATAGCCTTCCTTGACACAGCATCCTAAATTTCCTCCTTAGAAAGTGCGCCTCCAAATTTCCACATGCATACTGTTGGTTTAACTCCTTTGGTGATTGAGACAGAAAATAGTATTTTTCAGATGTCATGTAGGTGCAGAGAGCTAAGTATACACTAGATTAGGAGAAATCTGACTTGTTCTCAGGAAAGATTTCCCAAGATCTTGGATATTAGATCCAAGCCATATTAGAACCTGTCCACCAGAGCAGCGCAGCGGAATAACACCTCTGTTAGCAGATAAAATTGACACCTTCTGCCTGCATTTCTACTGGCTTCTGCTCTGAGCCCACTGCAGCAAAAGGGAACAGTTACTAAAAATGTCACAACCTTAATTTTAAAAGAAGTTTTGTGGTCCAGTGTAGCAACAGTTTTATTTCAAGAAGCATCTGGATTTTATTAGATGCAAACAGAGTTGGTAGACGTTGAGGAGGGGGGAGAGATAAAAAATGTTCTCCCTGGAATATTTTAAACCAGAAGCATTCATCATGCACAGCATACCCTTATAATCTAACACAGGGGTTTAGGGTGATGGTGCAGTTCACTGCAAAGCTATTGCTACTGCAGTGAGTTATTGTATTTATACTTTCATTGCCTCTGGCAACTTGCAAATGGTGACAGGTGAAAAGTTTCTTTCTTCTCTGCAGGATTCAGCAGCTGCTTGCAGCCTCATTCAGATTCCTTTGCAGCAGAAACAACTGAAGCCTGATTTCTGGTCATTTCCAGACAGTTATGGACACTTGCTGAGCCTCTTCCCTACAAAAAAATCCCTTTATTTTTGGGAAGTCATCACTCACAGGTGATGTTTTTGATGCTCTCCCTGGTCATGGCCCTTCTGGCACCAGTTTAACAAGGCCATGTCTTCCAGTTCCCACCCAATAAACATTATGTAATTTGTTCATTTAGACTGAATTTATGTTTAGTAGACACATGAATACAAATCTGAATATGAATCTAAATTTAAAAATTCCCAAGTCACAACACCTTGAAGTTATGCTTGGACTTAAAATCAATATCAAAAATCAGTTTTGTAAAGGAAGTTTCTTCTTTCAATAAGGCAAAACAAACCAGTGACTGATATCCAGTGTGGCATTCAAATACCAGAAAGTGTTACCTTCCATGGAGGTAAATGTAGTTCAGTTTATATTTATTCTGCCATTTAGGAGAGAACTTTACCTAAAAGAACTTAAAGATGCAAGCAGTCACCCTTAGCTGCGGCATGTCTGCAGTGTCCCTGAATACTCATAAAAATAAATGGTGTGCATAGCAACGAACACACCATGGGGCATAGTTTTAAAATTAATTTTATCTCTATATGACCCCTGATTTAAAGTGCTGTGATTTGCAAATTTTTCCAAGTGTGTGCCCCACTAGCAAGGCATAAGCATGCCTAGGATGCTCTGGCATATTCTTCCATCCCTAAAAAAGGCAATAATTGTATGTAGCACCAATAAATAAACAGATTTCTGAAACAGCTCGGTAGCACTGAAACCTGCTGTGTGGCACTCGAGGACAACCGCAAATTAATCATTTTAAGATTGACCTGAGGATGGATTAAGCTCAGGCCATTTCCTCTTCCCTCCTGCAGCTTGGCTGTAACCAGCAGTGTTGGAAGGCACGTTTTGTGTATCTGAGAACTGGATCTAAAAAGCCATTTAGCACCACTCATTAAAGCCAACTAAGAGCATAAACACACAAATATTAACTCATGAGGTCTCACTGATTCATGGTATGAACCTACACCGCTCTCCAGGGAGGGGGCTTTGGCCAATACACTTAAATCATGGGAGGGATTTTTCTAGATGCCAAAAGGATTAGGATGCTCCATTTTCATTAATAATCAGGCACTGTGCAAGGACCCACAATAGCTTTGAAAATTCTTCTCCACGTGTTCATTTCAGTATGAAATCATCTGGTGGGCTGCATCCTCCACTGGCTGCATATCTGTTTGTTTCTTTTAAAAAGTTTCCAAGAGCAGGAATAAACTCTTAGAAATACCTAATCAGTGTATTCAGATCATAACCAATACAGCATTACAGGTCTTTATTTCCTGTTCTGTGTTGATTTTTAATTAACGTTGACATTTATATATAAAATACTTGGTTTTCAAAAGGCCAACTGGAAACCCTCTTGTGGATTACCTCATCCAAGCACAGATTTTTTGGTGTGCATATTTGTAATTGTTTGAAGGTTTTCCAAGCATATCTTAAAGTCACACCACAGTCTTCAAACACACTTATAAGAATGTTATAAGGGTATGAAACTTCAAAGAAAAAAAATTAATTTTACACAGTAACCGTGCTTAGAGTTTGTGACGGACACTGGACGTGGAAAGAATATTTAGGCCCACATCCTGTGATGTGGGCCTAAATATTCAGAGATACAGCTGCAGTCCATGGATTTGGAGATGGGCATGGACAGTATGTATGCTTTTGTGAGATTGCTCTGGCCTGCTTCAAAATCAGTGGCACTTTGTGGTTTTGATTTTGGCTTTTCTATAAAGAAGGAAGAATTTCTAATGGTCTTAAAGCATCAATCCTTCCCCGAGAGTTGAGACAAAAAGAAAAACATTAAACAGAAATTAGGACACTGAGCCTGCTCCCAAAGAAACCAAGGTCAGAAATGGTCTCATTTCAATGGAACAAAGTCTAGTAGTAAAATTTCTGCCTTCCTCTTGAATATTACTCTTCCTTTGCTTCTCTTCTCATGTGTCTGCCACAGCTCTCATCTCTCCAGCAGCTGTGATCTGCTGCCAAGATTTGCTCTACTCTCCCTGTAATTTATGACCCTGTCATGCAGTTTATTCACACACACTTTCCCAGTGGCAAGGCTGAGGGTACCAAGGTATCTAAATGCTGCTCACAGAGGTGCAGGGAGCGAGCTTTGGAGAGACAAAGCACATGCCTGCCTTTATTCAGGTGACAGCGGAGGTAAATCAAATAGTGGAATAACTGCAACAGGTAAAGCTACAGACTTTAATTAGTCTTTGCAGGGTCAGAATGTGAGCCTTTGAGCTGCAAACCCTCGCAGATCTCCAAGCTGAGAGCCAACAACAGTGGCTTGAGTTGCCTCTGGCCTGACAGCGCTTCTCCCAGCTGATCTGGGCAAGGTTTCTACCAGACACTGTTTCTGCAGGAGCCAGGGGCATAAATGACATGGCTGTATGGACTCAGGCACTAGGACACCAAAATTTACTGTCTTTCAATGGGATTCAGGCTCACAAGTCTCTGGGACCTGGCCTGTCAAACAATCTTAGGTCATAAACACATGGGAGGTAGATGTCCTTAGGTCGACCTGAGCCCCAGGCATTTCAGAGGGGCTCAAACACCAGTACTCCAGAGCCCAAAACTCTACCACAGAGTCGTCTTACAACAACACTGGTAAAAACCTACTGATTTTTCTGTGATCCTTAGGATTCTCTTGTCTTAAAGATTTCTTTCCCATGCACGGATGCTCTGTCTTCTATAAAAAATTGCGATCAAAGGTATGTCTCTCTCTTCCCCACTTTGTTTTCCCTATAAGAAATGTCTCAGGGTGTTTTATTTGATAGAGGAAGAAGAGTAATTTTTTGAATTTATATTTCAGGAAAATTTTCTCTAAAGAAATGAGATTTATACAGACCCTTTGCAGCCTTCCATTTCTATGTCCCTGTGCACCACTGAAATGAAATATAAAAAAAGGGAGAAGGAAGAGTCTGTCAGGAGATAAATTCTTTGTGTAGCACTCATTTTCAGTACTACACATGACATTTTTGACTGTAAATTTATTGAAGAGACCTTCTGTCAAAAACTTTCCCTTCATGTTATGAGCATGTAATCTTCATTTTATACTAATGCACTCTATGGAAAATGTGAATGTTGTTCCTGGAAAGTGAGCTACGACCTCTTTCCACATTGTATATAAATCTGGAGAGTATAATCAGATGCAGAAGCAATATATATCTACAGACTCTGAAGCTCTACCTTCCCCTGTAAATCTTTCAGATGTGGAATGGACAGCAAGTGGATTTATACTAATCCTGTCAGATTAATACCCCAGTCTGATGATACGTATTTAGGTAATGTTTACTTCAATTTCTGCATGACCTGGCTAAGCAAAAATGTGCCTCCAATAAATATAGCTGGCTTGGGACATATTCAATCAGTACAAACACCAGATGCATCATCTAGAGCTTTGGGATATTTGTTTTTAGCATATGACCACAAGATATGATGCATCTTTGAAAAACTTCCTACTTCACTTAATAATGATGTTCAGCTTTTTTGGTGTTGCCAGTATCTATCCCGCATAAGATAATGAGAAACTTTCCTCTTCAGACTGTGTCAAACTATTCAGGCTTTTTTTCCCTTTTGAAACAGCTTTTTTTTTTTTTCTCTCTGTTTCCATGTCTGTGGAAATGCTAATCATTACCCTAAATTATCCAGCTAACAGATTGAAATTCTGATCCTTTTAGGAAAAAAGCAAATTTTCTTGGTCAGTTCAAGGGCCTGGACTGCAACCACCTTATTGTAAGGTAAGAGATTTAGTTTGCTATCCATTACATGCCTAAGTGCCTGCCTGGCCACTGCTCCCATGCCATTACAGGGAAGGTGTAACCAAGAAAGTGTAGGCCAAACTACGAAGCCATCCCTCTGCCCAGCAGTCGAAGGTGCTGGCTGGTCTTGAGAGGAGAGTTCTGCAAGAGAAGAGATGTGTCTGAATCACCAGCTTTCCTGCAAAACACGTCAAAGCTTTAAATCAGTGTGTAAGTGTTTGGGAGTAGTGAAACAGACTCCTGGAACATGGGCATGGCTCCTTGTTCTGGGCAAACTGACCTGTTTTCACTTGTGATGTCCCAGTGGAAAACCTCTTGCAGCATCTCTAGCTAAGCCAATCCCACACATGTCATGGCTGAATCCTATCAGTGATAAAACTTTCATTTCCACATGAACTCCTTTGGTGTGGCTGTATCAGGGTAGAGCAGAAAGAATTATGTAAAATGGCCCATGAAAACCATGTATATTTATTGTTACTACAGTAATTCATCATCTCAGGAGTGAGGACACTGCAAACTCTATAAATGCTGTCAGAAAGGTAAATAAAGTGAGTGATGGATGTTGGAAAGCTACAAATCTGTATGATTTCATGGATAGGTAGCTCACTACAGACTGAAAATGTGAGCTCCAAGGCAGTCTAAGATGCAAAGAAACCCCCAAACCAGAACAAGGACCAGAATCAAAAAACATACGCAGACTATTAGCAGTTTATTATTGACTTCTGACTATTAGCCAGGAAAAAAAAGTCTAACTCACTATAATCAACAGGTGAAAGTAAAGAAGGAATTCAAAGGATTAATGACAGAGCAGAAATTTTCTGAGTCTGCATAGAAAGTCCTATGCTATGAGGCCCAGCTTTCAACCAAAATGAATCCAAGCACAACTAGAAGGTAACATGAAGCCACCCCAGAAACAGTTAAACAATGAGATGTAGGACTAAGGTAGCTCCATTTGCCAGAGGTTTCCAATGGAAGTGATGGGAGGAAAAAATCATTTCAATACTGATGCCTATAAAGAACCAAAACTGTCCCTTGGCAAAGCTCCCCAGGGAAGAATCATACCTGTAAGAATCCCTGACTTCAGGCTAATTATGAGCTGACAGATTGACACAGAATGAAACTCCAGCCTGCCTTATTACAATTTCTTTCTAGAAGATCAGCTTCCACACAGGGTTTGAATAAGACAGAAACAACCCTTCTGCCTTATTCTGGGCCTCTCTCTGGGCTGGATTCCCATCCAAGAGAAAGAGTTGTGAAAGTCCCACAGGAGAAGTGACACTATTGCTGGGCCATAGAAACAGCCAAATTAAAATAAATACATCAGAAACCAAGGAACATCTTGCTGGCATGGACTACCGGAAGGCAGAGGGTGAAAGAGCAAGAAGAAGAAAGTGAGAATGAAGAGAGGGAGAAGACACAAGTTCTACCCCAGAAGCTGGAAAGTATGGAGCAGGAGGCCAATGAGAACTTCTGGGCAGGGCTGAAAAACAAGCGAAAGTGAGAGCTTCTCTCATCTCTGAGAATGCAGCCAAAAAATCAGATTACTTACAGTAAAAGAAGAAGAAGGAAACAAGAAAAAAGAAAACCCCCTCAAAACTGGCAGCAAAGAACTATCCACACTCCTTGGCTCCATGTAACGCTGGGTGGAAGGGGTAAGAAGGAAACGGGACAAACTGCAGCTTGGAGCCAAAACATTTCCCTTTGGGATGCTCCTGGCTCAGTTCAGCCCTTTGTGACTCTCAATTTCAACCCCTTATGCACTCCCCTATAATCATCATAATATGTGGCTGTTTGCTTGCTCAGTGTATTCAACTTCCTCACAGCAAGCCAAACTCAACCCAGCACTAGCATTTATTTCTGGATTTTAACCAGGCCTGCCTAAAACCAAACAAGACTCAGTGTGGTTTGCCATATTCACTGGGAGACAATAAAAGGAATTGCACTCAAACACCAGGGTTTGAGGCCAAGTTCACCTCATGCTGCTGGTGGTGATATCACTGTTATTTCACTTCGCTTTAGTACTTTTAAAAGTGTTGTGGAAAAAGGGAAAGTTTCAGTTCTGTTTCTGGGCTTTGAGGGAGAGGCAAGTGATCCTAACAACATGGACATAACTAACAGTTGTCCTTTCATTAAAAGAAAAACCCTTTATTAGTCAAAAGTCAAATTATTGTTAGAAACCCATAATGACTACATAAAAACAGGCACCAGAATGTGAGCAGGGCAGACATCAACTTGGGAGATGGAACAGCCCTTGAGACAAAATAGTTCCAACTCTGCCTAAATGACATCTTTCAAGAGCTGGCCCCACCGTGCTTGGTGTCAGACACCAAGCCAGGTCCCACAGTCCCAATCAATGACGCTTGTGACACATCCTGAAACGCCAACTCAGACTTCCAGAGCTGTCCTGAGAGTTCCCAGAAGTGCTGCGGAACTCCCTGTTGGGGCATCAGGATGAGATTTCCAAAGGATTTAGGGCAACATGAGCAGGATTCAGACATCTGTGAAAGTCTCTGCCAAACATCTCAAAATGTGATGAAGAACAGGTTTTCAGCTCTTTGAAGCTGGTGCTACCCATGCAGGAGCTTCACCTGGGAAAGAGGGACTGTCCCATGCCACTTGCCTGCCAATTCCCATTGTCATGGGTCTAATGAGAGTTCTTATTTTTGCTGATGTTTTGGCATCAGGAAGCATGTCAGGATCTCTGTTTCTGTTCTTAAATCACTTGTATGTGATGTAAACACCACCTTAAAAGTCAGGAAAACAAACAAACAACCTGAAAGCCCCAGGAGAACTCCTCTACCTGGGAAAGAATGGAAATCTCTTCCCCCTTGACCTCCAAAGCTGCTCCCCTGATTTTGCAGGGAGTGGCTCACGAGGGTTAAACGCCTGGGGCTGACAGTACTGCAGACTCTAATGCGAAACAAGAGCTGTAGCTGCAAACTTCTCATCACTGGCAAACTACAACAGTTTGGGTAGACCAAGCTAAATACCCTAATCCACGGACGGGTAGAGAAAGGAAATGCGTTTTTTTGTGTTGATGACACTGAACAATTCGTTGGGAAGGACTAGGGAGGAGGGAGAAGAGAAGGAATTTCCATTGAGAGTGCCAAAGATGCAATTAATGTCCTGTCACGGAGCATTTATACTTGATGAAATTCATTCCTGTGCTGAGAGCCGGCATAAAGTTATGTCTCCCTGAAGCTGCAGTTAACGGCAGAAGGAATGGATTTCATTTCAAGAGCAATGTTCCGGATTCCTGGATGAGACACTCAGCAGTGAATGAAGCACTGTGCAGTAGAGCCTCAGCAGCCTTGAAGTGAATTTTGCTGTGACCTAACAAAAACCACAGACTTAAAATTGTGATGATTCAGAAATTTTCAGCTCGCAACAGGGGTTCTTGCAAAATATTTGGGAACTGCAGGATGTGTTTAATGGTCTCCCTATGTCAAGGCGAGGAATCCTGACCTTTTCTGTTCATGATTCTTGTTCCTTATAAGCAATAATTTTAGAAAATGATTAAGCCTGGGTGGCCTTTTTTTTCTAAGGTTGCTTATAGAACAACAAGTGACTTGGATTGGTCCTTTCTGTACTGATTCACCTCCTCTTTGCTATTGGAATTCGCAGAACAATGGCTACAGGGACAGACCATGCTCCCAGTGACACGTGTGACTCCCCACAAGTGTGTGCAGTAAAGGGAACCAAGTAGAGAGCTTTATCTGCAGGGCAATACAATGGAGCAACAGAAGTCAGGAGAACCTTATAAGGGCATGTGCCTTTCCTAGCCAAGAGTCAAAAAGGTAGGATTTCAGTAGGAAAAAAAATTTGAATAGACCAAGAACATGAATCAGAATACCAATGGCTAAAGCAGAGGTTTGGGACATTCCTAATCCTTATTTGGATGCAGAAACCATGAACGGGTGGTTTATAAATTCAAACTGACGTCATCTGAAGGAAGACTTCAGGTGAATCTTCCTTTCATTTCCTGTTAGCTTGAGGGACAAACTGCCAGCAGGACAGACAAAGGAGCTACATCCATTTCCTGAAATAAATAAGAGACTTCTCACAAAGTTTAACAGCATGCAATATAATAATTACTACATGCTTGTGTTGTAATTACTGTCAGCGATTCCTTTAAAAAAGAAACCAGGCTGTTCCAAATCATCTTGAAATACTACTTGTAAGACTATTTCTGCCTGCTTGTAAACGATGGCTATGCAAGAAACTAATTTGAGCATCGCTGGAAATTATAATTTTGTTTCGTGTGCTTCCAGTAATGTTTTCTTAAACAAGGATCTTGCATTTGTCCCTGTATTTGTGTAACTAATTCTGTGGAAAGCATTAGACACAGTCACACGCTTGATGATGCTATCTTTTCTCATTGAAATTTCAGAAAATACAATTTTCAGTTTGTGTAAATACTTATACTTCCCTTGAAGACCTAAGAGCAGTGCAAAATGGCCTGAACTGGACTTAAAACAGACAGAAATAAGGTCAATGTCAATAATTTAACCTTCATGGAAACTATGCCTGATATATGAACCTTTTATACGCCACTTGCAAATAATTGCTAAAAGCAGATATTTCTTCCCCATGCTTCCACCACATCCTGTTCCTTGGGTACTTAGCTCTTACACTTAAGCAGCTTTCCCCTATCAAATTTTATATATCATAACCCTCCTGTCATTGAAGACTTCTCATCACCCTTTCCTTTTCCATGTCAATTGAGCTTAATTAGCAGCTTGTATCAGCAGCAGGATCTGTTCACACATTCATTGGATCTATACTCAGGAACTGGGAAAATGACCTCAAATTGCCTCCTCATTGCATGTATGTGTTTCCTAGGATAGAAACTCCTCTTTTCCACTGATTTCCACTAAGTAATTCTTCCTTTGGAGCAGGCTAGGTAAAGTACATCCAGTGTTCATACAGCAATATTTTCTGACAATGTGCTTTTCACCTGGCTTTTATCAGAGAATTCCCTACATAAGCTGGAATGTGGGATGGAATTTGAGGATGACACGTCATATCTTAGGTCTCAGAAAAGCAGTAACAGTTTCGCAAAGCAGGTTCTCATCTCAAGAAACTGGATATTTGCTGGTTTATGATGCTGAGTCCTGCTTCAAAAGCTAATACTCTCCCTTGCTGAGGCCACCTTAGTTCTGTGAATATTCTGAGGGATAATGTGTGTCTGGTGACTCAAAAAAAATAGATAAATTTTAAAAAAAGGCAGTGCGGTGGATCTAAAAATAAAAATTAGGAAAGGTGGGAATTAGCTCACCACAGCTCACCTCAATTGCCAGGTCAGGTTTCAATTTCCAGTAAGTTTTCAGCAGAGTAGCTTGTGTAAATGTATCTGTGGGCACTCCTCATACAGGGAAAAAAGAAATTTCCTTGAAAACATATACCTGACATCACAGCTACGTGTTTTCCTGGAACAGAGCATGCACTGGATCCGTACTCTGCCTACTGACATAGTCTCCATCCCAAGAGTGATATTACTGCTTGCACGTCAGTATAGAGAACACAGCAGGTTTGCAGTAAGTGGAACCAGAGTGTGGTGCTCAACATGCTGAAGAGCTCTTATGGAAAACTGTGGATGTTCACGTTAAGGATGTCTGGAAACACTGTAGACTACTTCACACTCAGGTTTGCCTAAAGAGTTACTTTTATACATCAGGAACCACAGCAGACTTTTTAGATTAACAATCCCTTTGCCAGAACAAGAGTATGTGTGAGAAGCACGAAAATGGATAGCAACACAACCTCCCTGTATGATCTGAACTTGGGTGCTGGTCCAGGCGCTGTACCAGAATGAGGCATGCACTGTGCTTTGCTCACTGGCAGCCTGAGAGCCACACTTATTGTGCACATGCTCTGCTTTGCAGTATTCCTTCAAACTAGGGAAAAGAAACTCCCCCCAGAGCAGCAGAGATGCTCATGGGAAGAAGACAGAAGAAAGAGGTTGACAAAATTTGTGTACAGCAGGGTTACGTTAGGGCATCACACTGAAGAACCCTTCTACTTAATAAAGGCTCAACACCTAGAATTTCTGGTTTTCACTTTTCTTTTGTTCTCAGAGTTGATTTTGGACAGCAAGAAATAAAGTCAGAGAAAGAGGGTGCTAAATTTATTTTGAATGGAATGCAATGACACCGATTTTTCCAAGTGAGGTGTGAAAGCTTTTAACCTTGAGTTCCCAGCAGTAGATAAAACAACACTCAGGGTTTCTATTTCCAACCGGTACGTTACACCTCACCTTCTCCCCTGTGTAGAACATTACTTCTCCTGAACGGAGCAGTATCCACTTACAGGCAGCGCTGCTTCAAGGAAAAAAAGAAAAGTTTGCCTCTCCCCTCAAAAATAGCCATTTTGTTCAGCCAGATGTTGTACAAAATGGCACGGCCGCTGTGCTTGAGGGGGGCCGGGCCTCCCACCCCGGCGCGGCTCGGCGGGGCTCGGCGGGGCGGTGGCGGCCCCCGCCCGGCCCCTGGCGGCGCCGAGGCCAATGGGCGTTGGGGCGGCGGCGGCCGCCTCCTCCCGCCCAGCCCGCCCTATATAGCGCCCGGACAGTAGCGCCGTCCCATCCGTCGGGCTGTCCGTGCCGAGCCGTGCCGAGCCCAGCCGTGCCAGGATGCCGGGCCGCACTGTGTGGCGGCTAGCGCTGCTCGCCCTCTGTTTGGGGGCCGCGGCGGCGGGGGGACATCGCCGCGGAGCCGGCGGCAAGAGCCGGCGGCAGGCGCAGACCCAAACCACCTCGCTCCCGCAGGGCACCGCCGCGCAGGGAAAGCGTGAGTACCGCCCGCGGGTAGGGCACGGCGCGGGGCTTGGCACGGCAGCGCCGGTGGCCCCGGGGGGCTTTGTCTGTTCCCTCCGTTCGCCCTTAGCCGCCCCTCGGCTCGGCTGGACCCGCACACGTGTGCGCCCCATGCCCCTTCCCTCCCGGCTGCTGCCCTCGGTAACGCCGAACTTCGCTTTCTCTTCCCCCTCTGCACCCCCATTCCTTCTCCCCCTGCTCTCCCCCCAGAGACCTGCTATGACAATGGACGGTACTATCAGATAAACCAGCAGTGGGAGCGCACTTACCTGGGAAACACTCTGGTCTGTACATGCTACGGTGGGAGCCGAGGGTTCAACTGCGAGAGCAAGCCCGAACGTAAGTTGGTGGCCCCTTTTGTCTGCATCGCGACCCCAGCAAGGCTTTTGGTGCCGAGTAAGCCAAGCCTTGTACGAGTTAGGGCTGGTAGCCCAGGTTTTCCGCTGAAGTTTGGTACTTAGGGTCAGTAATGGGATCTACACTCAATTACACTGAAGATCTGGCTTGGGATTTTAAGAAATGCTTTTCATTAGCTATGGGCCTGCCACCAGAACCCTGAGCCAAACATCACTCATCTCTCTGGAGGATTGGATCTAAACATTAATTTTGGAGCCAACCTCTTCTCTATAATGAACTGAACTGACTCCTGGACTAGCACGAGGAAGTTCAAATCTGGAGTCAGTTTGCAGCTCTGGCTCTGCTCTTTGATTGCTTCACCCCAACTTTTCATAGCTGTGCAGTGTCGTCAACTTGTTTAAAAATATTTCAACTTACGACTTTCCACAGCCCCCGGCCATGCTGTGAGCTTTCTATAATTGAGTGTAAAATGAGATTGTTTAGTCTGTACAGAAAAAGTTTAGGGAATAGAAAGAAGTTTGAATGCAAGGTCTGCTGGAGGATGCATCTCTCCAGGATTCGGTGTAGTTCAGATAATCAGATGCAATCTATCTGTATTTATTGGTCTGAAGCCACGGGTTTGCCATAATTTCTTTATGTTGCTGTGGAGATAGAAGAGACGAAAAACTGGTTCCTGGCTGACAGTGTTCATGTAAGACAGATGTGAGCATCTCAGCCATCTGTTTTGCAAGGCTTGTGTGCTGCCTGCCTCATGGCTGGAGTATTTTAAGGAGTACTCAGTCCCATTACTCCATAAAAGAGGGTTCAATCTACTTTTCCTTCCCCTGCAGAGATTCCCAAGTTTTACAGTTTTGAAGTCCAGTAGCAAGTTTTCCTTATGACACAATGAATTTTAGCTACCCAGTAGTGAAGGAAGTTGTTCTGCTTACGTCTTGAGTCTGGTGGCAGCACTGATGTTCTGTAATCACTTGCCTATGCGTGAGTGTGAGCAATACATAGGTAGTGAAGTTTGCTGTTGACTTTGGTGGGACTGCTGCAGAATTTGGGATTAATCTACTCAATTTTTGCTAAATCAGAGCGAGGAGGATTAGCATGACAAAGCACACAGTTTCCAGGGGTTGTTTGCTCCTTCCTGTCTTCTCTGCTGTTGGCTTCAAACAGCTGGGATTGATGCTTTCAGGCGTACCTGCCATGTGCAACTTTTGGTTCCCTGAGGGAGGGAAGAAGAGGTTATTGAGGTTGTTCAGCATCGTGAGGACCTCAAGGGGGCAAATTTCACCCAACTTCCTCTCTGCTGTTTCATCCCATGAAGAAAGAGGAGACTGATAGGCATTTTTCCCCAGGAAAAAAGGAGTATCTGTGTGAGGAGGCAAGGAATGTGTTTCTGTTGACTCTACATGTTACTGGTGTGGTCACATGAAGGTGATTTTTAAAAATTTTTTTCCTCCCCTCATAGCTGAAGAGACCTGCTTTGACAAATACACTGGATCCACTTACCGGGTAGGGGAGACTTACGAGCGCCCCAAGGACTCCATGATCTGGGACTGTACTTGCATTGGAGCTGGACGTGGGAGAATCAGCTGCACCATTGCCAGTATGTAACTAAGAGCCTATTTCTAGAGCTATTGTTCCTTAGTGTCATATTATCCAGAGCAATTTACACAATATTCCCAGTGCCTGTTAGCTAGAGTTGTGCAGAGTTTAATCCAAAGCCCACTAAAGCTTTGAAACTGAAAGTCCTTGCCCAATGTACATATATTTGCACAATCAAACTCCTCTTTTATTCAAGAGGTCAAGTGATATGTGAGAAAACATAGGCCAAAAATTACTGTTAGTGTCCAGCCATACAGGTTAGTAATTTATTATGTACATGAGTGTGTTACATCTTCACAAGTGCAATTATGAAAGTAGTTTTTTGACTGGAAAAAAGTGTGCTCTGCAGCTGGTGAGTCAAAATAACACCATCAGCATTAATGGGACTACTCAGAATAAACAATAATAAATAAATGCTGCCTGAGAGCCTGTCCTTCATCCTCCAAAAATGTCACTGAACACTTGTCTCTAAGGGAACTGGGATTTGATATCCAGACAGCAGCTTAATGTGTTTCTGCAACTCTTTTTTCACTAGCCTGACCCATATTTTCCTCTTGCTCTTCTCTCTCTTCCCTTGGTCCTTTATCCCCAGCTCCCCTTTCACGTCTCTGTCTGGAAATCCTTTCCTTATTGAGTCACTGAGTTGTTCACAATTTCCCTTTAGTTCATAATTAGACTTTCTGTGAGCACAGAGGAAGATTGCTGTGTGTCAGGATTTTTAGACTGAGATTTCTAAGTCTCTGAGGTATCTTTTGAGAGAAGTCTTGCTCTTAAAAGTATCCAGTTTCTTGTTTAAGACACACATGCAGATCCTAGTAGTGTTGCCACAGAGGACTCGGAAACCAGCCATCATTGTAGCATGGGAAAAAAATAATGCATTAAAGTAAAGTTGGAGCCCTTCTGAATTTAATGGCATTTTACTGGGCAGGGATGATAAGTCTTGTAAGAAAAAGAGTCAGTAAGGAAATTGCAAGTGTGAGAGCAGCCTTGTTTCCTCATCATCAGCCTGGTTTAGAGCTCACTGGAGAGTCTCACTGACTGCAACTGGCTTTGACTCAATCTTCAGAGCTCGTACATTCCCTGCTTTCATAAATGAGCCCACAAAACATTTTACTGGCTCTTAATAAATGATGGGATGTGGGTGTTTTTTCTTTCTTTTTTTTTTTTTCTTGGATTCTTCCAAAGAAACAAACCCTGTGTTTGCCAACTGCCCTGCACCATGCTTCCCTTCCTCAGCCTGGGCTGCCTCAGAGCTGTGGGGCACTGGTGGGCTGGAATCTGCCTTTCCAGGGCAGGCTTTCCAAACCCAAGAGGTCTGATTTCCCACTGGGCTGTCACACCAAGCATCTATTTATCCTCCACGGGCTGTCCTGGCCACCATGTCCCTCATGAATGGCTGCAGAGAAGCCCAAGTAGCATTGCCTCAAACAAGATGGCAGCAAACCCTCCCTTAGCAGCCCTCAGCCTGAGAGCAGGGTGTGAGGGAGAAACAGCACCTCATCACTCCCTGGCATTCCCTTTTCACCAGCCAGGCTTTGGCTGTGGTTTGGAACATGGAGAAGTTAGCTGAGGGAAGAGGACAGGGCCTGGGAAGTGCGCAAAAGGGCGGGCATCAACAGAAAATGGTGGGTGCCAGTGGAAAATGTCGAGCGCTAGTTTACTCTGATGTTCCCCTACATTCTCCTCACTGTCCCCCTTCCTTCTTGCTGCCCCCTACCCCAGCTGACTCCCTTTGCCCCTGGCCAGCTGGCCCTTACTTGTCACCACCATGCCGTCCCTGGTGTGTCCCTCACCTTGGCTCCCCTCTCTCCCACCACAGATCGCTGCCATGAGGGCGGCCAGTCCTACAAGATCGGCGATACATGGCGCCGGCCCCACGAAACAGGCGGGTACATGCTGGAGTGTGTGTGCCTGGGCAACGGGAAGGGCGAGTGGACCTGCAAGCCTGTGGGTAAGTGGCTGCTCTTTCCTTCTCCCTCAGCACAGGAAGGGTGTGTGGGCCCTTTCTCCTTGTCTTCCCTGAGGTGTCCCTATGTGGGAATGCCTTGGGTGTGCTCTGATCCACTTCCTCCTCACAGCCGAGCGATGCTACGACAACACGGCCGGGACATCCTACGTGGTGGGAGAGACCTGGGAGAAGCCCTACCAGGGCTGGATGATGGTGGACTGCACCTGCCTCGGTGAGGGCAGCGGCCGCATCACCTGCACCTCCAGAAGTAAGTGCCAGCCTGGCAACTGCCAGCTGCTCCATTTTACTTATCTTACTTATTTTTTCATTTATTTTCTTACTTATTTTCATCCTGCATGGGAAAGGAACGTTATTCCTTCGTCTGCCCTGTGCAAGTAACAGTAGTTGGAGAGGGATGGCCATGCCCTGGGAAGTGGCAGGAAGCAGTCCCTTCTGAGGGGAGAGGTCCCTGTGTGGTGCCCCAGCCGCCATTTGCAGTCTGGGAACACCACCCAGTGCTGGTGATCAGTGCTGGGGACAAAGGTGCCTGGATTATTTGGGGATTTAGTCTCATGCAGAGAGGTTTAAGGAATCTGCATGTCAGCTGAGCCACAGCCAGGCATCTCCCAGGAAGTCAGGGAAATAGCTTGGCCCACAAAATGGCAGAGTTTAGCCTAGGATGTCCATTTCTGTGCTTTCAAAGAGCCTTCTGAGGGACAGTTGGGTGTTTTTAAAGTTAAATACCCTTTCCAACAGCAGGCTCTGCAAGATTAAAATGTTTTCTTATTTCTTTCTCTCTATTACTGTTTAATTTATGTGTCAGCTAAACCAGGGTTTGTTTTGCCTGCTCTACCTGTCGCCTATCACTTTTCCCACCCCATTTCCCGCTCCAGCAGCACAGGTGATTTTTTTTTTCTGAAGTTTTTGCATCATTGAGGGACATTACCGTAAATACTATATTTTATTTGTATTTGCAAAGCAAACAGGGCTCTTAAAATCCAAAATCTTGCTTGTTTATTGACCTTCTGTTCCAGTCCTGTTAGCTCCACCACAGAGCTTGCTCCTATCTCAGTTTACACCAGTTGCCTCAAGAAAATTTAACTTTGTACCTTACACGTTGGTTATGCAAGGTTTGAGAAACACTTCTATAGCCTTTCAATTGCCTCGTATTCAGTTGCCTGGGGCACACAAATAATGGATTTTTGCTGATATAAACAGCAGACCTGTAAAGAATAAGACACTAAGGAGGGTGGAAATTAAAATGGAAGATCTGGAGAGACTTGGTCAAGAAATAAGCTCTAAAAATCAACCCAGCCTTGACAATATTAAGTCTGTGAAAGACATACGAGGCAAAATCATTAGCTGTCAAATAGGAATGAATAAAACAGAATGTGTTGTTTATGAATTTTGGAGGACTTACATTTTATTAGTAATAATATTTGGCAGTAGCTTTCTTTCCATAACTCAGGTCTGCCCTGTTGTATCACGGGGGAAATTGCAGTATAATGACCTGTTCATTTTTCATTTTGTTTTCCAATTACATTTGAATAGAGAAATTCAAATTTATGTATATAAAATGATACCTCTATCCCACAAAGTGGCATTACACTTCAAGTGGGTGCTGCTCTTATATCTTTTATGGCCAGCATTTTCCAGAGTCACAGCTGGTTGCTTCAGTGACATTTCAGCTTTTCATTGAGAACAGTGTCCATGAGACACATTTTTTTCACATTTGCAAAATTGCATGATGAATACCTGACCAATTTACCATTCTTCTGGCAAATGCTCAATTTCTGGTCATTTTAGCACTGTGAATCAGTAACATGTTTTCTACATTCACATTCTATCCCATGCGCTCTCTCAGTGGCAATCTGGCTTAATGCATATGTCCTTCCAGAGTTCTTCATAAATCTGTGTTCATTGATCCATGATTATATTTGAGCCACTGTGTCAAGTTTGCCTTGAATAGAAAGGTATAATGTTGCAATGGAAGAAGAACTAGTTAATACTTGTGGATCTGGCATCCAGACAAAAGTAGTTTGTTGTGCTGTCCTTTGAACCTATTTACTCAATTCACTGGGGTCTGTGGGTTGTTGAAGAGATTTAGAAAGTCTGGTACTCCTCGTATGGGTTGAGCAGCTTGTGTTAACTTCACTGCAGCTTCATGCAGGCTTCTTTTGGAAGAAATGGGGTTTTACGTGTTGTCCTCAAACATATTTTAGTTCCTTCCAGATGAAAGAGAGCCTTGAACTTGAACTGTGCCCTGTGTATAGTATGAAATGACCCAGCTACAAAGACTCCTGTTTTTTTCTTAAAAAAAAAGGGGCATTAAAACAAGTTAAGCTTTAAAGGTGTATGCTAGACAGAATGGGTTTAGAGTGGCTTTAAAAAGTAGCTTTTTGACAATGGCTGCAAAGTGAAAGAGCGGTTCTGGGAATTTTTACTTAGGCTAAAGCACCAGGATTTTGGGATGCTCTCAGCCTGTGCAGTTTGGTGCAGGCTTTAGTGCACGTAGGAATTGCAATAGTGGACTCCAGAGAATGAGGTAGGTCTTTAATTCAGGCTTTAAAGTATGAGCTTGTTTGGTAGAGTTGGTGGTTGAGTGCTAGAAACTGCCCAGTGAAGCCATCCAGAGCAGGCACAGCTGAGAATCATGTTCCTCACACAGATCGCTGCAATGACCATGACACCAAGACTTCCTACAGAATTGGAGACAACTGGAGCAAGAAGGATAACCGTGGGAATTTGCTCCAGTGCGTCTGCACCGGGAACGGCAGAGGCGAATGGAAATGCGAGAGACACACGTCCCTGCACACCACCAGCACTGGTAGGTGGGACATCGTGGCATGCAGCGTAGGGGAGGGGAAAAGGAATGGCATGTTTTGACAGGTTAAGACTTGGAGTTGAGTTGTTCCATCCTAATTCAGCTATTTCAGAGTCTCGTCTGGGAAAGATCAGCAGCAAAGAGGGTCAGAGTTCAGGAGATGCTCCTTGTTTGTGTGTGTGGAGATAAGATCAATTGGTACCTTGTTTCCATGCACAAATGGGGCAGGCACATACAGATGGGATTGCCTGCACAATCATGAGGCAGTAAATCACATCTAGGGCCCTGCATCCACAGGAACTATCTTTGTCTTGGGAGCATGGCACTGCAAGTTAATGTTTGAACTTTATGTATTCGCCTCAGGGTAACTTGCTTGAAATGTCCTTAATTTAAACCCCACTGAGACCATCTGGTTTCTTTGACATGATAAATACACCTACTAATGGCTGGGCTTCAAAAACCCAAAAAATGTCAAGGAATGTGTACAATGCTGTTTAATACATGTACATGAGAGAGCTTGTAATTTTGGTATGAAATACTGCCTAGTTTACAGAGAGCATATTTTTTGTGCCCAAGGTTTAAATCTACAGCTCCTAAATTCTTTTGTCATTTTAAGGATCTAGGTTTCTTATCAGTGAGTGTAATGTAGAACTTCTGTTTTCCTGCAGTGCCTGCACTAAATTTTTCTTAGTAAATGACCTTTAACTGTTTGGTACCATCAGGTTAACTTAAAACTCTCAGAAGGTCTGAACTTCAAAATGCATAACACTTCAAGGGTGCCAGTATTTTGTTTCCATGATTATTTCCCCTATTTCAGCAGAGCTGAATTTGTGGAGGTTCCTGTGGGAATCAGCAAAAATTGATATGATGTAGACAACAAGAAGCCTCTTTGTCTCTCAGTATTATTCCAAATGATAATGTGCCAAAAACTTTGATTCAAAATTTTAAAATTGCTGAGTAAAAGAACACATTTTAAGTTTATTCTTCTTGGTTTTCAATGAAAAATTCAAAATTGATCCTTTTTTCCTTATCTCCCTACTTCCTTGGTAATTTTTTGTTGTCTTGTCACTGATAATGATTCTTCTATTCTACATATCCTTCAAGTAATTTTTTTTTTCCAGAAAAATTGTCTTCTAAACAATTCCTGTGAAAAGCAGTTTCTAATTCCTTTCTAAAGCCACTCCACAGGGTTGGAAACCAGAGGCTGTCATTAGCAGAAGGGGGAGTTGTTCTTCTGATTTTGAAATTTGCTAAGTGGAATAATTAAGCCGCATCTTGGGAAGCTTAAGAGTGTTGTGCCTTCCATCTGATGGAGTGCCTAAGGTTTTATTATCTCAGCATTTAATGGCAGCATTCTCTTGCTGAGCTTTGCATGCCACATGTCCCTTCTGTCCCGTGTTGTGCTGCAGGCTCTGGCTCTCCCAGCATCACGAACGTGCAGACAGCGCTGTACCAGCCCCAGCCGCAGCAGCCCCAGCCCCAGCCCTACGGCCAGTGCATCACAGACAATGGCGTCGTGTACTCTGTGGGCATGCAGTGGCTCAAGACACAGGGCAGCCAGCAAATGCTGTGCACCTGCCTGGGCAACGGAGTCAGCTGCCAGGAGATAGGTATGAGTTGGTGTGCAGTGCCTGTTCAATCCTGTGAGGTCTTTAGGACTGTCCTGTGGCTTAATTTCCAAACAGAACCCTTTGTGTGTGTATCAGAAATGTCCTCTGAAGAAGACATACTGGATAAAGGTGCAAGGGGGAAAGAAATTGTTTGGTTATTCGAAGCCTGGTTCTGTAGGACAGAAACATTTCCCACCCAGTGAGCTATATATAACCTGCTGAGGGGAAACTGAGCCCTTGGGGAGCAGCATTAATAACTTTATTCAAATGGAGCTGCGACAATGTATGTTTGGAAAAGAATGTAAAAGAATGCCACAGCTGTGGAGCTGTCTGTTGGTGTGTATTGGCCCGGGTCCATGGCTGTCAGTGTGGGTTCCCAGCAGCCAGCGACTTGGCCCAGAGGGGCTGTTGCTGTTTTAGAGCCTTGAGATTTGGGGATTGCTTTAAACTGCAGTCTAATGCTGTGATTTTCTTTTTGAAGCCGTGACCCAGACGTATGGTGGCAATTCTGATGGAGAACCCTGTGTCCTGCCTTTCACCTACGATGGAAGGACTTTCTATTCCTGCACCACCGAAGGCCGCACAGATGGGCACTTCTGGTGCAGCACCACTTCCAACTTCGAGCAGGACAGGAGATACTCCTTCTGTACCGAACAGAATGGTGAGTTCTTCTCAGAGGGTCTTCACATATGTGTGACCCTAGTGTAGGGATGGAGGAAGGAGCAGAGGACCCAGGAACAGGCTGCCTGACCAATTCCAGCAGTCTGGAGGGACTGAAGGCAGTAAGGCAGTGCTGTGAATGGAGGGCTGCTTGATGACAGCATCGTTGGAGGGTGCTACAGATGTACCCTTTGAGTCCTGTTGTCTCTCCTCTGAGCTGAACTTAAAATGGGAGTACCTGGTCAGGGTGGATCTTTGGCCCAAAGGATGCTTATCTTTGGCTTTGCTTGGGTGAAATGCTTTGAGCAATGCCCCTATTAGGCTGCAAAGAGGAGGATATCCATGGAGTACTGTTTGTGCAGTCCTGTCACTCCCTCCATCTTGGGTATCTAGCCAGGCTGCCATATATAGCAGTGATCTTCATGTGATTTGTGGTCACTGATCAAGAGCTGGGGCATGACTAATGCAGCAGCATTCCCTCTTGTCTGTGGATGGTCAGTGTTCCGTTTGCAGCACAGATCTACCAGTGTGGTTGCACTTCCGGGAATACCTGTCAGACATCCATGGAGTGGTGTCCAGGCAGCTTCTTTGGGATCTGACCTTGGAAAGAATATTTCATGTTCCCACATGAAAATGCTGCTTTTTACACTGCATAGACACTTCAAAAAGTTTTCTGTTCTACTTTGGTTGTTTTTTCCTGATAAAAGTCAAGCCTTTCTCTGCAGGGCATATAATGCTTTCTTTTTAAAAAAACAAACAAACCAACCACCCCAAAAAAAAAAAAACCAAAAACCAAGCAAAAAACCCAAACACTGTCCCTGTCCATGCACACATCCTTGCTTTAGAGAGGCTTCTTGTGATACACTGTGGAAAAGAGAAATGTGAATATAGAAAAATCTCAGTAAATGTCTTCTTGTTCTCCAATGTTTGTAAAGCAGAGTTGCTCAAGAGGTGATTAGTTCAGGTAGATTACAGCCCTCTTTCCACTGCTGCTTGCAAAACATGAAGCTTCCAGCCTGCAGAGGGGTTTTGGCTTGTCCTGTTGTACATAACTGAACTGTAACGCTTTCCTGAGGGTGAAGGCTTCCCTTACAGCTGAAGGGCACCACTGGGACATAGCTTCAGTGAGATAATACAGGTATGCTGAGAGCTATGAGTTTATTTCATTCCCTAGGCGATGGGAGAAGGGATCTGCAAAGCTACCTCCCGAACACAGTAAGCTTCGGTTTTCCCTATTTCCCAGGAATTCCCATGGCTGGCTCTGCAGCTCCTTCCAAAGCAAAGCTTGAACTGATGTGACCTTGTGCAAAGCTTATATTCCCACATCTGAATTAATTAAAGCTAAGAAAAGAGGCCTGTGGATTATATACAGGGCACACGTGGGAAAAAGTAGTGCTAGTGGTTTGTTTTCCAAGCTCTTCCATGCATGCTAAGAGAGAGTGCAGAGGCTTCATTGGCATCTATTTTCTTTTCATTTTTGTAGTTTTGGTCCAGACACGTGGTGGCAATTCCAATGGTGCTCTGTGCCACTTCCCCTTCCTGTACAACAACCGCAACTACACCGACTGTACTTCAGAGGGACGGAGGGACAACATGAAGTGGTGTGGAACCACTGAGAACTACGATGCTGACCAGAAGTTCGGGTTCTGCCCCATGGCCGGTAAGACTGAGAGCCTTAAAAGGGTTATGGAGCACCTGTATGTGGTTCTTAGAGCTGGAAAGTGAAGACCTCTCTGTTAATCAGCTGTTGATGGCTTCCAGTGAGCTGCGTGCCAGCCCAAAGCCCTTTAAGGCATTTCTGAAGTTTTGTTTTGTCCTTTTTTTCTCCATTGACCACCTCTGGCAGAGATTTAGGCAGTGCCAGGAGAAGGCAATTTTCATTACTTCTTTGCTACAAGCCAGTGAGTGGGCATGCTCTTCAGCTGGTGCAAACTGGTTCAGATCTGCTCGAGAACCTAAAATTTGAGTGGGTGCCTAAAATTTCCTTGTTAAGCTAAGTGGTATGAAGGGGCATTGCAAATGGTCTCAGTTCTCAAGATCTTGTAAATTCTGGCCTCAGAAATATCCTTCTCCTTTCTTCTCACCCAGCCCATGAAGAAATCTGCACAACCAATGATGGTGTCATGTACCGTGTTGGGGACCAGTGGGATAAGCAGCACGACATGGGCCACATGATGAGATGTACTTGTGTAGGAAATGGCCGTGGAGAATGGACCTGCATTGCCTATTCACAGCTCAGAGGTACTGATTTGCATGTTGATATCACCACTTTAGTCCAGGAGATTTTGGTATTTTTTTCTGTCATTGCGGGCTTGAGCCCAGGCTCAGGAACTGCAGTTTACTCTTTGGAGTAGGAAGGGAATTAGAGGAGCTGTGAAGTTCTTGTCTTCTTTATGTGCTGGAGAAGTATATTCCAGCCTTTACAGGCTCTCAAGCAGAAGCAAACCTTGATTATCTTGATTGTGGTATCTCTCCCTCCTTTTGTCTACATTTAGGCATTGGCACCACTGTGACTTTACAGAGAGCTCAGTATAGGCACCTCCCCACCTCAAGAACAGACAAAACTCCAGACTAGTCTGAAGTTTGAAAGCAGAGCTGTTCTGTTTTATGGTTCTGCAGTGAAATTTTCAATTCCTCTGTGCTGGATTAGCCTTTTGCTGGCTAATCTATATGAAAAGCTGGCAGGAAAGCATGGAGATCACTCTTATTTATTTACTCATTTGTATGAGTGGTCCAAGTGGAGAAGTACTTAAGCAATACCAAAAAAAGAAGACTTAAAAGCACAGACATTTGATCATCCTGCAGCTAGCTCACAGCATTGGCTTCATGTCTGGAAAAGGCAGGGGGGTTGCTGTCAAGAGGCCAAGAAAGGACTCTTTAACACCACTGCTGAAATGGGATATAATTTATAGGGAAAGGCTCACTCAAGGGTTTTGGAAGGGTTTTTTTAATGTGTTTCCTTCAGAACAGTGAGAAAGGCGCTGCTCAAAGTTCTGGTCTGTGTACCTCCTGTTTCCACTTACACAGCTAGTTCTCTGCAGTTCATTCTGGAGTTGAAGTGGTCTTTCTTGATGAGGAGGGGGTAGAGATACTTTGCTTTTTCAGAAGGCAAAGGTTATCTGAGTAGAGCTGTTTAAACACAGCAGCCAGACCTTGGCGCCTGCAGGGGAGTCTGAGCGCTCCTTGGCTTATCCTGATGTCGTGCCCATGGTGTGGGAAAATATGATGGGGAATGAAAGCCTTGACTCACTTCCCCAAGGATGGTCCAGAGTTGACTCCGGAACTGAACTTGGGTCTCTTGGGTCTCACTTAACAAAACAACTTGCTTCTGGGGTGGTTTTCATGTTTGTTTTGTGTTTCTGCTCCTTGCTGTGATTAGACTGGCTTTAGGAATTCTGGGCCAGATCCCAGATGGACATTGAACCTAATAGAGTGATACCATTGTACTAAAGCATGGGATCTGGTTACTGGGTTTTGAGGGAAGAGTAGACTGGTAGGCACCAGCAGCATCTTATGTGTGTAATAGATACGCCTCTGCCTTCAGATTACTACGAAGGGTAGCAGAGATACTCAATGGAGTAACATCATGAGGATGTTACTCCCTTGAGGTTGTATTTCTTCACTGTATCTTTATGAATTTGGAGCAGCCCTTTTCTCCTTGTGTAGTTGCAGTGATTTGAGGCAGTACTCACTGAGGAATTTCAGTTGAGATGTTCCTCAGAGAGGATGGTTGGAGAGTCAGTGTGGTGGTTTAGATTTTTGTTCATACGTGGAATCTGTCCAAAGGAACGACAAGGCAGTTCTGTAGCTGGATTGGGACCTACAGACCTCTTTTCTGCAAGAGTTGCTTATTTGCACACTGCTGATAGATGAACTCGGGAGCAGGGGCACACTTGTGTGTGCAGCACTGTGAGGGTCACAGATGACAGGAGGGCTCCTTTCTGCTTGAATGGAGCTTGTCATGGTCAGTCTGTGCTGATCAAGCAGAGGAACTGATGTCCCAAGCAGAAGGGTTCTCTCTTAATGCTTAGACCAATTGCTGATAAACTCTCTACTCTCTCCCCCAGACCAGTGCATTGTGGATGGCATCACCTATGATGTGAACCAGACCTTCCACAAGCGTCATGACGAGGGGCACATGCTGAACTGCACCTGCTTTGGCCAGGGCCGGGGGAGATGGAAGTGTGATCCTGTTGGTGAGTCACTGGCTGTCCCCACTTGCCAAACACCCGCTGTGGCTCTGTACAAACTGGTATGGAGAAACTGCTGTGTGAGTTTGAGCCCAGCCTTTTTCCACTTTCTGTCCTGAATTGTACAAATGCAAAAACAGAAGCACTACTGCATTTGCTGGAGGGTGAGTGAAAGGGCATTTGTTAATTTAAGGACATAAGCTTGGGTTATCACACCTGCCACAGAAGAATCATGATTGTGGCAAGCATATGTTTTAAAGTGCAGCAGGTTGTGGTAGCAGGGCAGTTAGCCCTGGGCTGTGGTGATTTGGCTGGATTCTGGCACCTGAGCTGTCAGCTTAGCAGGGCTCTCTCAGCCTGAACACTGATAAAACATGCAGCTGGGCACTGATGTTAGGATCAGTTTTCTTGCCTTTCTCTATCCTAAAATCTTTCAGAGTTTTCTCTCTGAACTGAGGAAGGAGCACCAGCGTATATTAACTTACCTTGGACTGAATTGATTTTTTGGCTGCCCTTTGTTCTGGCAAAGAGAGAAAGCTCAGGATGAGAACACGTGTTAATAGTGTTCTGGAGATTAGCTAAAACAATCATGGTTCTCTGCAGGAACAAGGAGATTTCATCTCTTCTGCCTCCCCCCCTTCCCTAGCAAACCTTGATTGGAAGATAAGACCTGGCTGTTTGGTTTGCAATTGCTAAGTCCAAGAGGGCTTCAAACTATGGCCAAGAAAATCCATTAGAAATTACTAGTGGTGAAGTTCCACTTTATTTACAGTAATATCTGTACGTGTTCACTCAAGGAACATGGATTGTATAGCCCCTGAAAATTACCAGTTTGAAGGAAGAGGTGGGGGATGATTTCAGCTATCTGTATAGACGCAATTAAAGTTTTAATTTTGTTGGCTCTCTCTAAACAAAGCTCTTATTTATCCAAGCAAACATAATACTAGTTCTCACTGAAAATTTCCATTGAGCCAGGCATACAGGCAGTTGTCAGAGTAGAAAGTGTACTGAAGTGCTGTTCGGTGCTGTATTTACACTAGTTAAGCTGATTTCAGGATCTGATCTGTCCCCCTTTGGTTTATACAATGGTAAATATGGAAAGATTCTGCTGAAAATTCATGGGACTTTTAAAGCATAAACGAATTCTGCTGAAGGCGGGAGGAATTTTTGCCTTTGATCTCCTTGAGAGCAACGTGGCTTAGCTTTGGATGAGAGATGAACTCAGTTGGCCAGAGCAGAACTGGGCTCCAGAGTGAATGAAATTCTTTCTAGAAGGAACACCCCACTGAAATGCATCACAGCTGAATTAGCCCCCTAATATCTAACTTAATACATGCAGTGATTTGAAAGTCAAGTTCTGTTGCCACTTCATGGACCTGTATTTGCAAATAAACATTGGTGTTGCATTTCTTTGTGCAAAAGTCTCTCGGGACTTTCCTTTGTCGATACTTCACTGTGGTTTCAGTAACACAGTGGTGAACTGTCTCTCTTGTGCCTTCAGACCAGTGCCAGGACTCGGAAACTCGCACCTTCTACCAAATTGGAGACTCCTGGGAGAAGTATGTCCATGGGGTCAGATACCAGTGCTATTGCTATGGTCGTGGGATTGGAGAATGGCACTGCCAACCTCTGCAGACCTACCCAGGTAAGAGACCCAGCAGAAAATGAACTCATCTGCTGCATAAGACCTGAGGAAAGCCAGCTTTCCACCCCTCACCTGTTCAGGTTTCTGTACCTAATGCCTTTTGGTTTTCTTTTAAAACAGAACAGATTCTCCCTGTCCCTTGGCAGACACAAGCAGGTGTCAGGGCATTATAAAGAGGGGCCCAAGCTATTTGCAGGTATTCCTGAGGCCAGGATTAGTTCAGAGAGTGCCTCTCAGTGCACACAACAGCTTGGGTTTACATTGCCTCTTGGTATTTAGCAATACCACATGCGTAATCTTCATCTTATATTGCCTGAAACTTGCATATGTGTAGTCCTTCCTTTTCCGCTCATTAGAGAAGCAAAATCCATCATGGAATGGAACGTTTTTCCTGATCAGTGCTCCAAAGAAATTAAATATTTGAACTCTTGTTTGTCCAGGCAGTTCCAGGAACTCTTTATAGGGATGGGCAATGTCTGTCTGTTGGTTGTTCAGCTTCAGTTCCCCAAACAGAGCGTAAGGGAACCTCTTTACTTTCCTTTTTAAGGTTGCAACTGCCACTGTCTTAATCTGAATAAAATGAATTATTAAGGCTTGCTGAGCTTCATTGACTTGTCAGACTGCTTAAACAAACATCTCCCTGAGCTGTGTGAAATATGCATGCCTCTAGCCTGGAGACCAGGGCTTTGGGCTGCTTTAGACGCAAGAGTGACTGAAAATGTGTAAATAAACCAAATCGAATGTTTCTGAATGTAGGTTTGGGGTTGGGTGAACTTTGAAATTTTCTGCCTGTGGGCACAGGTTTGTTTTTCTAGAAATCCTGTTAAATGGGGAACAGGTATATATGTTACATGGTTGTCCAAATAAAGTATTATTAGAAATGTTGGGAATGGGGTGAGGGTGCAGCTATTTAATGGCTAAAACACTTTCCTACGGATTCTAGGGAACTCTTTGCTGGGATTTTCTGAGAACTAACATAAGGACAGTGCTGCTGAGTGTTCAGTGAAGCCTCGCCAGTGGGGCTGGGAGGGACTGAAAAGAGAGCCATGGGATCATAAAATGTCCTTCTCTGTTGGAGACCTTGTGGAGAAAATAGGCCTGAGCCTGATCTAGCTGAACGCAATCCATAGTCTTAAGTATTAGAGCGCTGCAGAACTTGTATTTTTGTGAGTTCATGGGCCTGTTTTGTCTCAGGACTTCCACCAACCCTTCTGATGGGGTTTGTGTGCAGAAGACAAGTCTCACCATCTGTGGAGTCCTCCACAGAGTCATGAAAATTCAGTGTTTCAAATGAACTGATTAAGAATTTTAGTAAAATAGTAGAAGATTAGTGTCTCTCTTCAGGGTTTATTTAGTGTCAGGTCAGGAATTTTCCCTCAGTATGCTGCTCGATTAGACCTGGATTTGGCAGATGGTTTTTATTAGCTTCCCTGCTGCCGTTGCAGAAGATACTGATGATGAAAACAGTTGCTGAGAAGATCCCCTCATCTCTTTGAACAGCAAGACTTTGCTTTGCAGACTTTTTCTGTACTAGACCTCTTTCATTTTCCATTTCATTGATAGCTCACAGGAAATGAACCCAAGCAGTGCACATTAACTCCCCCACAGAATGTTGTGATTCACTGGTTTTCTAGGTAGTGATGAAGCATTAAGGATAGAAAGACAATACAGCTGATTTCCCATATATAGAAATACTGTGTGAGCCATGCAGCTTTCTCCCTTTTTGGTGACTCCAGAACATCCCCAATATGTTAAAACTGGCAATTCTTTTTTTCAGGGTCAACTGGGCCTGTTCAGGTAATCATCACAGAGAGTGCAAATCAGCCAAACTCCCACCCCATTCAGTGGAATGCTCCTGAACGATCTCACATCACCCAGTACATTTTGCGCTGGAGACCGGTGAGTGCCACGTTTGTCATCATTTGTTCATCAAGAGTACTTTATTTGGCTTTTTCCAGAGTCTGAAAGAAGTGATTGACACAATTTCAGCAAACTTGAGTTGCTTATTCAGTGTCTTTGTCCTGTTGAGGTCAACAGCTACTCTTGAGCATTGAAGAGAGCCAGTGCTGTATAAACACTTAATGTTTTCCTGCGTGAACTTCACTGGTTGCTGTGTTCATAAAATATTTTATTAAACAAAGCACTAGTACAGCAAGCAGACAAGTTTATATTCTTCCTTACCTTAGGAATGCAAATCCTTGTGGAAGCTTCTTCATCCAAAGAAATGCTGTTTTAGTAATGTGCATATCCAGAGACAACTGGGACACATTTTATTCTATTAATGAGGAGGTAAAAGTGAGTAGGATATGAAGTCATAAACAGCTCAGTGTAGGATTAAATAAACGGTCACTCCCATCTTCTCCAAAGTCTAAACCAAGACTGGTTAACCACTGCTTGTTGGCTGATTCCTCTATGAGGAATGATTTGGTTTAACCAACACAGATGAGCTGTGTTCCAGCTCCCCTGAGTACAGCTTCGCAAAAGACCACTTAATGATTAAGAGCATTGGTACCTCAATGCTGCCTGTTATTAAGAGAACAATAAAGGCCCTGATCCAAAGCCATTCAAGGCACTCAAGTCTTTTTACTGACTTCAGTGTATCTTGGATGAAGGCCTGAATGAAATGAACTTTAAAGCACTGGAGTACAAACCTCAGAGTATGGAGCATTATTTTAAAGCTTCCCATAGAGTTCAAACACAGGGTAGAAGGGAAGAACTTTTCTGTATATTGTTTTCAGATGATGGCTTAGAGTGTTATGAGCAGCCTTCAAATATATATTTTCCAGCCACTATTTCATGCCTTACTGTGCTTTTGATGAAGGAATGAGTTGAGTTTATAACAAATAATGCTCCTTTTAAAGGGTAAAGTTCAAAGCTGGGTTGTTTGTAGTTTACCCCTGTAAAACCTAATAACTCAATGCCATTAGTCCTGCTTCTTGGCATATCATCTCCTTTGACTTGATTCTGTCTGTGCATTAAAGCCATTTAAGTCACACCTGTGTTTGAATATTGCAGTGATTAGTAACCACACAGCAGTTTAGGTCACTAGATTCCCCTGCTTGCAGGCTACGGAGTTGCTCAGTTTGAGTGTCCTTTTTGTTGCAGAAAAACTCTGGAAGGCAGTGGAAGGAAGCCACCATCCCTGGCCACCGGAACTCCTACACCATCTCAGGCCTGAAGCCTGGTGTGATATATGAGGGACAGCTCATCAGTGTCCAGCAGTATGGCCACAAAGAAGTCACCCGCTTTGATTTTACCACAACCAGCACCACAGCAGTGACAAGTGAGTTGAATCCAGGAAAACCTAATCTCCTTCACCCATGTCCTTGCTTCGTGCATCCCAGTTAACACAAAAGTAATGATGCTTAATGCAACCTCTTTCTTCTCTCTTGTAGGCAACACTGTTTCAGGAGAGACAACTCTACTTCCTCCCGTGGTTGCTACTTCAGAATCTGTCACTGAAATCACATCCAACAGCTTTGTCGTCTCCTGGGTTTCTGCTTCTGACACCGTTTCTGGGTTCCGTGTCGAGTATGAGCTGAGCGAGGAGGGTGATGAACCACAGTACCTTGGTGAGACAAAACTGGAGTGTGCCAGACCATAGCATTGCTCACAGTCAGTGCATCACTGTTTTGTGGCAGTCAGTAGAGCTGGTGTAAACATCTAAGCATCTCCCTGTCCTTCAGCAGTAATCAATTAGGATATGAGAGTGGCAGGACCAGCTCAGATTAAAAGCTCACTTAGTTCATTGTCTTTTCTCCATTAATAGCTGTAAGAGAATAAGGCAAGTATATAGCAATATCCCCTCAGAATACTATCCCAGAATTCTGCAGAGGAAAAGTGCCTGAGCCAGCAGTGGTGGATGAGTAATAACTCTGGGTAGATATAATTACTCTTTTCATCTCCATGAATTTGCTCAGTTTTTTCCTTTTAAAATCATGTAAAGTTACTGGCTTCCACAGCATCCTGAAGTGAGCAGCAGTACAGATGAGAAGAGACCCAAATCTGTTGTTTTGAACCTGCCTCCTGGCTAATTTCCTTTGGCATACCTTTGTTCTTCCATCAGAATGGACAGAGAGAAATCTTTCCCAAATGCCTTCTCTTGGCTGCTTATTATCTCATGGATATCTCATGTTCCAGTCTTCTCTGTCAGTTATTTTGTTTGGATCAAATCTTCCTCATCTTTGATATTATGACAACTTAGCTGAGCTGGGAAGCTGGTTAAAGGCACTGGACTCAGACACAGGAATCGAAACTGTTTTTCCAACATTTACTGTAGAGCCTGTGTCATCACTACATGTAATTTCATTTTAACTTCTTTTTCCTAATTTCCTATCTTAACAGTGGTAATAGCAACATCTCACCTCAGATATTTGAGGTTACAATAGTTATTGGGACATGAGTGTGATAGAAGAATATGACAAAAAGAGTAGCAGTCTCCTGACCTAATAATTCTCCCTGGACTGTTGGTCCCCTGAACTCACAGGCTTGGACACTGCACAGAAGTGGCTCATATGGGGACTGCCAGCACTGTCACCACCTTTCTTTCTACCCAGACAGCTGAGCTGTGCTGTGAAGCAGCTCCTGAGCTCATCTGTCTACAGACAGATGTTTACAGGCAGATTCCCAGTTTCCCTTAAGATGCTTGGCTTCAGTCTGGCCAGCAAGGAGCTGCTTCTTGGGGAATTTTCTACATCTGGCATGTAGGTGGACATCTGGGAGCAGGGAGAGAAGTTCACCAGCCCTCGTAAAGTCATTCATCTTCACTCGTGAGTCAGTGTTCCCACATAACCTATTCATGTGGAAGTTTTTCCATATATTTTTGTACTGAAAATACAACAGGGTATGAAATGAGTGTTCAGCTGTGATGGCTGCAGTGTGCAGGGGACTGCTACTTAAGCTGCCATGCCATGTCCCACATCAAGCCTTGCTGCCCTTGGTTGCTGGTCCCACCTCTCCTCACAAATGTTCTGAGGTGAACCAAAGGCAGTGCAGAAAAACTGTTGTTTTATTGCAGGAAGACTGTGCTTCAGCCCAGATTAGAACAGACATCTCAATTATTTTCTTTGGAGAGAAAGCAAGAAGATGGAATTGCTAAAACAAATTTTTCTCCCCTGCCTTCCTCAGATCTTCCAAGCACAGCTACTTCTGTCAACATCCCTGACTTGCTTCCTGGTCGCAAGTATATTGTTAATGTCTATCAGATCTCTGAAGAAGGAGAGCAGAATCTGATCCTGTCTACTTCACAGACTACAGGTATGTGTGGGTGGCTCTTGCTGCACTTTGAAAGCTGTTGTTACTGTTGGCTTAAGAATTTTTTGTTACCTCTTATCCTCACTCTTGCTGTCCTCCTCTGTTTATTCCCTTAACAGCTCCTGATGCACCTCCTGACCACACAGTGGAAAGTGTGGATGACACATCCATTGTCATCAGCTGGAGCAGACCACAGGCTCCAATCACAGGTTTGTCTAATTGGAGTGCACCTATTCTGCTTTATTGGTAGAATCTGAAATGTAGGTGAAAAAAGAAAATGAGATATGACTCTGGGACAAAGTTAGTGCAAAATTCTGTCTGGTCTGAGAGACCAGCTGGAAAGTACATGAGCAGTTTAGCATTTCCTTGGCTTCAGTGACTGAACCAAGCAATTCAGAAGGCTGGGTGCAAAACAATTCCTTCTGGATTTGTGTTAAATAAAAACAAGCCCCAAGACCTTATATTTGTATCTGTCATCCAGACCATCCCATAGTGAGCATGAGAACTGTACATGCCTAAATCCACGTCAGACCTCAGAAATATTCTAACCCCGGTCAGATTGTGCTTTGGAAGGTGATGTGAGTGTGTGGTCTGTAGATGGGACGTGAGCACAGGCAGGCCACAGGTCCTGCTGAAGTTCAGGACTATTTTTATCAAAGCTCAGTAGTGAGATCAGTTCAGCCCTCATTTCTAGCATTCTTTGTGCTTGCTGATTGTGCCGAGTATTTCTCTTGCTTCAGGCTACAGGATTGTCTACGTACCCTCTGTGGAAGGCAGCAGCACAGAGCTCAATCTGCCTGACACTGCCACCTCTGTAACACTCAGTGACCTGATGCCGGGGGTTCAGTACAACATCAGCATCTACGCAGTAGAAGAAAACCAGGAGAGCACTCCTGTCTTCATCCAACAGGAAACCACTGGGGTCCCACGCACAGGTAATGCTCATGTTCTGGATTTCGGTCACTGAGATCTCTGTTGCTAGCTGAATGAATGCTTAAATGAACTCAGTTCTGGTTTTGTGGGTTTGAATTGTAAATTTCACTGGTATTGAAGTTCTGTAGTGAAATCGTACTTATTGACACAGTCAAGACACCACTCTGCAATTAAGAGGGTTGTAATACCTAGGGGTTGGACTGCAGGCAGTTCTTGCATTGTCTGCAGAAGAGAGATCAATATTCCAAGTTATCATAGGGGATTCTGCTAAGAAGTCTTCTGAAGTGCCTGATATGTCCTTTTGCCCCAGTACATGGCTCAGATGTTCAGGGTTACATACTCAGACACCACAACACACGTTCAAATTGTTCACTGACTTTTCCCTCTCCCTTCCAGTCCTAGCCATTATTTCCCTTTGCAGTCGGTAGGGATGGGAGATTACTCAGCATTGACTGATGTGCCAGAACAGCACCATAGGTTCTAAACTTGAGGCACCCAATATTTAAAAAAACTACTGGTTTCAGGGTTCTTTAAGTATCCAGTTGGACTGAATAACCAAACCAAAAGAAGGGATAGTGAAAGAATTGGGATCTCATGTGGTAAGCAGTGGAATTTGATGGTCCTGCAAGTTGCAAGCATGTGTTTGCAAATGGGAATTTACCAGGAATGAACTCAGCTCAATGATTTTATGGTTTGGCTTCTGCATCTTCCAGAAATGTGCACTGGTTAATCTTAGGGCAGTATCGGTCCTAGTCTCAAGAAATTTAACTTAAACACAGGAATTCAAGAGTGCAGTACTGTGGCCCAGCACTGAGGGAACTACATTTTGCATTTTACTATAGTAAGGCCAGATCAGCCTCTGTACTTGTTTAATTATTAAAGGTGGATTTCAAGTTAATCATAGACATTCAGAACATGCTGTGGGTTTTGAAAACCCTCTCTTTTAATTTTAGAAGGAGGTTACTGTTTCCAGTCTCTGGAGTACTTTTTTTCCCCTCAGGCTTTGGTTCTGCATATACTTGAAGTTCTGTAGCATATTACATCTGGTCTTTCAGTTCTCTTTCTGTTGTAGCAAGATACCTTCTGAAGGCATAATAGACTTTAAAGTAGATAGTGATGTTTTAAGTTGTAGTCTGCTTGAATATTGCCTGGGAACATGTGTAGGCATGTCTACAGTAAGGTTACCCTGACTTTTTAATTTGGTAAATATTCTTGGGCTAGCCATTGTTCAAGCAAAATTCACTATTTTTTTCCTTCCATGGAAACCTATAGCTTCTCCTCCTCCTAAGGACTCCCTCTGACAACTGTTGTACCCCTGTGCTTACAGATGAAGTGCCTTCCCCCAGAGATCTGCAGTTTGTGGAGGTTTCTGACATCAAGATCACAATCATGTGGACCCCACCCCAGAGCCAAGTGTCTGGCTATCGGGTGGAGGTGATCCCTGTCAACCGCCCTGGCCAGCACGGCCAGAGACTGCCCATCACCAGGAGCTCTTTTGCTGAAGTCATTGACCTGATCCCAGGAACAACCTATCTCTTCAAGATCTTTGCTGTAAACCAGGGCAGGGAGAGCAAACCTTTGACTGGAGAGCAAACCACCAGTAAGTGTCTTTCCTCCGTGCTTTTTCCAGCCTTTTGAAACACGTATTTCTCTGTCGCTTGGAGAAATGTATAAACAGAGCACTTGAAGTGCAACAGTTCTAGCCCAGGAGGTATCCCATCAGTAGGATGACAGGGCTGGGAATTCATTCAGTCTAACAATGATCTCTTCAGCAGGTTTATCCTCCTCCAGGGCTTTCCAATAGGAGTTTAAGTCTCATGGCACTTTAAAACAATTTTGTATGGCTGGAATTCAACTTTTTTATTACTGACTGAGAATTGATGGACCTTGCAGTTCTTTTACAGCACAGATCACAGCCTGTGATTTTTATAATTTTTTTTTTTTTTTTGCTGGTGCCTTAGGGCAGATTTCAGTATAACTTAATAGCGTTGCTGAGATTCCTCTGAAAATCCCCATCCCCCTTCTGACAGCTCCATACCTATCTGGCTCCACTGGCAGCAGTAGCAGTTGTGCCTGCACATGCAAGGATCATGCAGGATCCCTCAGAACCCAGTTGCTAATGATCTAGTGGCAGGGCAGCACTTCACTAGTGTGAGGAAAAATGCACTTTGTCAGGCATTGTGTTTTGCTTTGCAGCAGTGCAGAGAAGAGACAGGAGCAGTGGCTGGGCAAGGTGTGGGTTTTCAGATGGAAGAGTAGGAGTTTAATCTGGGCTTGAGTGGTTATCCCCATTTTTGATCCAAGAGGAGCAGATCATACAGAACATGGGACATGGTTTGTTTGATCAGATCCTGTTTATTGGGCAACAGATGGGTGAGTGGGTGTTTTTGGTGTTCTTTGGCTGGGTCACTTAATTCAAAGGGACAAAATTACTCTATGTGCATCTGCTGCTCTTCTGATACTTTTCAGTAAATAAGAGCAACTTCTGAGAAGCCAGCATGGCTCTTAGTAATATGAGAGGGAAGGAAAGCAAATGAGATAATCTGTGTCTATAGCCATGCTGTTTGGGAAATATCCTTACTTATATCCATAGAGTTACGAGCCATGAACAGTGCCTGTCCCTTGGCTGTGCAGGGAGAATGGGATCCTTATGTCTGTCCTTTGACATAGGTGTCTAATTTGGACATGGCACAGATGGTGTGAGCACCCTCCCTCCTCTTTCAAGTGAAGCTTTCAAAGCAAGGATGCGACTTAGGAATCTGAACTCCCTTGGAAGCATTTAGAACAAGAAGGGCTCAGTTCCCAGCTAGATCTGTAATTTTTTTGTGGTTGTTTTGAGGAGCCTGGGCTAGGTGTAGGGTTGCTCTGAAGCTCCACATAGAGGTGTATATTGGAGTATAGGCATTTAATTCAGATAGCACAGTGTCAGTCACAAATGTCTGGAATAATTTTCCATATTCTGTGATCATCCGCTGAACTGCTTTGCCTAAACCATATTGCAGAAACTATTCACATAAATTACATCCTGTAATCAAAAGTCCTGGGAAACAGAAATCATTCAGGGTTTCCAAGGAAAACCCTGCAGCAAAAGTCTCTTCCCACGGTGTAAATGTGATTCTCTTTTTGGCCTTCTGTTAAAAAGCAGTCTACAAATAAACTGTGTGTGTGTGTGTGTGTGTGTGTGTGTGTGGCTTTTTAATTTTCCTCTTTTTCCTCTAGTAGGGGGAGGGGAAGTGATAAAAGCCTAATAGAGCTGGCAAATTAAATTGTGCAGAAAGGAACTGACTTTAGGCTACACATTTTAGGAAAAGACAATCTTTGTCAGATGAGACTTAGAACAGATCTAAGTACCAACAGGGGATAAAGTTGACTTTCACCCTGTGGGTTGGAGATGGGCTTAAGCTGGGTCACACTCATCCTTTTTGTTTTAGAGTTCTCCCCTGTTTTTTCCAGTGGTGGAAGAAGGAAGACTTCACTTCCCTTTTCCTCCCTCCTCAAAAATGGAGAAAACAACCGGGGAGAAAACAAAAAGGACAAAAGCATCTTCCTGCAGAATCACTGGGAGAATGATGAAAACAATTTTTTTCACCAAAATATTACTACTTCAGAAGGAGAAAAAAAGCGTTTGCCTGTAAAAAAGAGCATTGATGAAACCTCACTGCTCTTAATTTCAACATATGATTAGAACCTAGAAAAGGTGGGGAGACCTGCCATGTGAACACTATGAACTCCTTGCTGCAGGCAGTGCTACCCTGCCTGCTGTGGGGTCAAATTCCCCTCCAGAGCCTCACCTTGCCTCAGCCAAAGGCAGTGACATCTCCACCAGTCACCGGGCTCCATTGTGGTGCTAAAGGAGCTGTGCTGCCTCAGCCTCTTGTTTATGTAGTTATCTGGGTTATCAGCTTCAGCAGCTTCCCAGGGGCACTGATAAAAAGGGGAGGAAGCTTGGTAAGAGCTGTTCCCTGAGTCCCAGGGGAGAGATGAGCATGCTTGGAATTGTTGTATGGTCAGTTCCATGGTGTGAGTATTTTTAAGTAGATCTAGGAACTGGTTTTCTGCAGAAAGTCGCTGACTATTACTTATTTTGACATTCAAATGACAAAGTAGGGGTGGTTTATTTTGGGAAGGGATTTTGAGAGGACTGGGCAAGGATTTGAAAGAATAAATCTTTTTCATGGAAAAGGGCTAAAATTAGGTTTCCGTGCTTATGCTAACAAGTCTAAACTGAGCTGGTTTTTAAAAAATGCTCAGCGCTCATGAGAAACTATTGAAATTCCTAAGTGTGTTGGGTTCATCTGTCTTGCCTCAGCCTTTAGGCTGCCTTCCCCATGGGATGCAGAGATGGCAGCGACCCAAATCAGTGCAGCCCAGAATGCTCAGGGCTGCCTGTCTGTATGTTAATGGATGGCACTGAGGCGTGGATAGAGAAGTGAAATAACTTCCCAGCTCTCCCTTGGTCCCACCTTCTCTCTTGCCTACTGCTGCCCTCACACAACACATGCGAAATACAGGCCCAGTGTACACGCATGGTTTGGAAGTAGGGGTGAAGTAGAGATTCAGCTGGGAAGCTGATGGATGTTGTGCTTTTCCTTCCCAGAGCTCGATGCCCCCACCAACCTGAGGTTCCTCAACACCACGGAGCACTCAGTGCTGGTGCTGTGGACAAGGCCCCGTGCTGTGATCACGGGGTACAAGCTGACAGCGGGGCCCACCAGGGGAGGGCAGCCCCGCACCTACAACGTGGGACCCTCTGCCACCAAGTACTTCCTCAGGAACCTGCAGCCTGGCACCGAGTACACAGTGTACCTAGTGGCAGTTAAAGGAGACTTGCAAAGCAACAGAGAGACCGGAGTCTTCACCACTTGTGAGTGAGACACACACACACCACATACTCCTCTTCCTTTATACCCTGGCCCTTCTTCAGAACTTGTGCTGAAAGTGCCTATTGTGAACTGATTTACAGAAGCAGCCTTTTGAAGTAGCATTCCAGCAGAACAGCTTGGGAAATATTCCTTGTTGTTCTTTCTGAATGAGTTGGCGGGAGAAAAGAGTTATTTACATCAAAAAGCTTTTAGTAAAATACATTTCAGCTTTCCTGATGATTAAAAACAAGAGGGAAAACTTACTACTGGTACCTCACTTTTTGTTTAACTGGATGTCAGAGAAGTTTTATTTGACTTGATTGTCCTAATTGTTTGGTTTTGGCATGACAAATCAAGGAAAGCATACAGCTCCCTTGAAATGGACAAGGAATAATTAGTCTGTCATTTATATAAAGCTGAAAGCTGTCATTTCTCAAGCCCAGCCGTACCATCTAAGACAGTTCAACTGCAATTACCCAAATGGACACAAACATTGCATTCTATCTTTTTATTTTATTTTAATTTTTTACATTTCAGTCATCTGTATTTGTGATGCTGGCTTGGAAGAAATATTAAGCAAATTTTGAAAGGAAAGGGAGTTCTGTAAGAACCCACACATACTTCTAGAAAGAACAAATAGATTCAGTGTTTAAGTAATGATGAAGCCATCATATAAACTAGCAAGACTCAAAGCCACCCAAGCCCAGAACCACATCCTCTTTTCAAAAGAGAATGCGGTTTCTTTTAGAACAATGTGAAACTAAAACAAGGGCTGAAACTTTTAATCAGTGTAACACTGTTGATGTTGGCACGGTGCTTTTTGCTGATGGTCTTATCTATAAATACTTCTCAATTATAATATGATTTGGTATCTTAGATTTAATGTTACCTTCAAATTCTGGCTTGTCTGAATGAAACCAGTCCAGTTTAAGATTACAGAATTGATTAACCAAGCCTCTTCATTAATAACAAGGCCATTTCAGATTAAACTCAGCGCTGTTATTTAGGCTGACTCTGGCATGCACAAAGCTTTTGGCTTCTGTGTGATGCTTCTGACAGATATCAATGAGGCCACAGATGCCTCAGACTGACTTTGAGCTCCTTTCTGCTGACTTTACAAGATGTTGGTGAGGGTTGAGATGGTCCTTGCTGGGACAGCTGGATGACGGACAGGGGTATAGTGTTCTGCTGATTGGAAGGCATATGGTGGGGGAATCAAAAAAATAGCTGACTTCTGAGGAACACTTTAGATATCATGCCAAAACACAGGATTCCCCAGATTCTTGGGGCTGGATGCATAGAGGATCGTGCATCCAGCTGAGTATTTTTGTTTTCCTCACAAACAAAAGCTCTGGCTATGATTCGAATGCTTGCATACTGTGGCTATCAAGCCCAGCAGCAGACAAAAATCATCTGTCAGATCCTTCCCAAATCACTGGATTTTCAGAAGTGATCTAGTTCAGCACTCCTTTCATACCTCTGGCTATTTGTACTGCTGTAGGTCAGGTTTTCAAACTGTTTGGAGCCATCACAGCAAGTAGACTTGAACTCTTGTCAATTCACTTCACAGATCAGCCTGCTGGCTCTGTTCCTCCTTTTAACACAGAAGTGACTGAGACGTCTATTGTCATCACCTGGACACCTGCCCCAAGGATTGGTTTCAAGGTAGGAGGAACTAAATCCCATGTTGGTTTTTCCTCTTGCTTCACTGTGTTGGGGAGGGCAGATTAAAGCCATTTCCTATGGACTGTGGTGAAGATGGCAGCACAAAGGGGAGAGGTGCAAAGGGCCTGCTGCTTACAGGGACTGGGTCTAGGTGACAGAGGTCAGTGCAGTCATGGGGCTTCAGGCCAAGTGGGACAGCTAAACCACAAGTTAAGGACTAACAGCTGGAGTCCAGCATAAGGGCCCATAGTGCTGCTGTTGGATGATCAGTCAGGATGCTGACAGCTGGTGACTGAAGAGCAAACCTTGCTCCCCTGCAGCTGGGAGTGCGCCCAAGCCAGGGCGGAGAGGCTCCTCGGGAGGTGATCTCGGACTCCGGCAGCATCGTGATCTCCGGGTTGACCCCCGGTGTGGAGTACACCTACAGCCTCACAGTGCTGATGGATGGCCAGGAGAGAGAGACTCCCATCGTCAGGAGAGTCACTACACGTATGACACTTCCTTTTCCGCCATCGTTACTTCTTCCACTCCCCACATCAATGGCTGCCTTCTGGGTGGCAGTTCTGGTCTTTTCTCCCTGTCGTGGTCTGGTTTTTCATTTGGATGCATAGGTGACAGTAGCACTGTTTCATGCAGTGCAGGGTCACAGCTTCAGGAGAGTATTTTCACCTAATTCCAGAGGTTGAGGATATTGTGGGGAGAGGGGTGCTGAGGCAGCCAGCATGATTTGGTGCCACCACTGACCCATTTGTCTGAACACTTGCAGCACTGGCTCCACCAACCAGCCTGCGTCTGAGATCCAGTCCTGACACTGGCATCCTGATAGTCTCATGGGAGAGAAGCACATCTCCAGGTAACCTAACCATGTGAACTCACACTGTGCTCACACCTCCTCTTGTAGCAGAATGCTAACACTTGTTCTGTGGTGCCTTGTAGTTTGGTGAGAAATTTGCTGTTGAGTAATTTAAGGAAAAATGTACATGTTTCTAAATATATTTAAGAATATATCTAGAAACAGATATATATATATATAAACAGTTAACCACAACTTGCCACAGGACTCTTAATGATTTACATTCTATGTAAAATGCTGTTTTGGAGCATGAATGTGTTGGAATATTTCAGCTGTTTTAAGGATTTGAAGGGTTTCTTCAGGTATCTCCAGTGGTTGAAAAATAGTCCAAGGCAAGGAAAGCAAAATGGACCATAAAGATTTCTGGAAGTGACAAATGAGCTTGTGGTGTTGAAAGTGAGCATGGAAGTTCTGAAAGTGTTCAGGATGAACTCATCTCCCACAGTAGCTGATGGGAGCTGCACAATTGACTCCCATAAAAGGTGGATTGAAAGTTTTTGAAAACCCTGGTCTGTTGGTAGCTGAATCTTTTTGTGACAGAGTCCTGAGAAAAGTTCCTCTCAAAAGTCCTGAGACTTTCATTTTGGTGAGGTCTCAATGAGAACTGAAATGCTGTGAGGGTGGCATGGCTAGCTCATTTCAAGGTGCTTGACAAAGCAACCTCTCTCCTGCTGGGCTCAGAGTGACAAAATCACTTGTAAAATGTCATGTGTTTGCTTCAGGTGTTGTACTGAGGCCTGATGTAAATGGATTCCTGACCCTGTATTTCAGGCATCAGCGGGTACCGTGTGACCACTGCTCCCACCGACGGGCAGCAGGGCTCTACCCTGGAGGAGGTGGTGGGTGCAGATCAGACCACCTGCACCTTTGAGAACCTCAACCCTGGCGTGGAGTACAATGTCAGTGTCTACTCTGTCAAGGACGACCAGGAGAGTGTCCCCATCTCAGAAACCATCACACCAGGTAACGAAAGGATGAGCAGCGCTTTCAGCTGCTCAAGGTCAAATGACTGAGCCCAAGAGCTCTACATTGCAGAACTTCTATTAGTCTGGTGGTGGAGGGCTTAGGCTTCACATTTAGTCTCAAGAAGCAGAATAGCAACGTTCCAACATGTGACAGAACTTCTAACACCTGTGTTCTTCTCTGCACGGGCAGCCTACGTTGTGTGTCACAGGGGGGTGGTAAACACATGGATCTGCTCTATCAGTACACTGAGCTGGGCAGCAGCAGGGATTTAACTTAGTCCTGAAGTGCCCCAGCATCTGGAGCACAGCTGATGGGAACAGGAAGTAGGTGAACAGAGATATGAGTGGGAAGCGAGCACAGGAGAAATTCTGGCAGCAGTAGTGGCAGAAGATCACTTTAGCACAATGGAGAGGGAAGCCAAGATGGAAAGGTCCATCACTGTAGCGCTTGAGACACAGAGTGGTGTGTGCCACCTCACATGACGTCTGTGGGGACTGCAGAAACTGCCTTTGTAGCCACAGTATCAAATAATGTGCATTTCCCTAAATGGTTGCATTTAATTTTCCTTTGTGAGGGCTTCATTTGTTTTTGTTTCTGCTCTGAGATGATGCCAGCTACTGTGTTTGCTTGCTCTTGTAACACTGCTTTAAAATTTCTGTGCTTCACTGAAGTGCTGTGTGCCTCCACACAACTAATACTGTGATGCTGCATAGTTATGCAGTAATAGCTTTAGCCCTTCACCATCTTCGGGTGGGGGAAAGCTAAGAATGTATGTGTCTGGCTTTTACAACTCTTTAAAGGTGATATGGTACATGCATTCCATGTGGATAAACAATTATTTTACAGAAAACTGGCGCATTTTTTGCACCTATTCTGTAAAGTAAGTGTTTTCCTAGAAGGACATGAAAATAGAACATAACCACTGTTATTAAAGCAGTATTTCTGTCCCATAATTCCTTTTCAAACTAACTTGTAATGAACAGAATGGATACAGAGTCCTGCATCTTTGACTCACTGACTGATGTCTGATCCTGAGTGAGGAAGAGCATCCGTTAGTTCCCACTGATTTTAGGATCACCCTGATGAAGTTACACAGCCAAATCTTGTGGCTTAAACCAATACCAGTTTATTGACTTGAGCAGCTGAAGGTTTGGCCATTGTCAATTAAAGATGCATCTAAAATTACCCATTTCCTGCCCAATTCTGCTGGTCCTAACATGCAGGAAATGAGCACCTTTGCTAATGGAATCATATCAGTAGGGAAAACAGTCACAGCTGTGCTTATTTTCCCTACAGAAATTCAGGCAGCATCTAAAAGGTCATTAAAGAGTATCCTTATTCAGTGGCTAAAACTTGAGCTTTTGAACAATTTTAGCCACATATATCAGGCTCTTGGCCACATCATGTGCTGGGCATAACCTCTGAATTCGGGGATGTTGTCACTCCGATAGAATTAATATCATCTAAAGGTCATGTTTAACCATTTACTCTGTTTCCAAGGAAGTGTGTTATCACTTATTGTTCCATATAATCTGTTTTTAGCACATATATTGCAGCAGTTAATTGTTATGTAGAACTTGAGGAATTCTGGGCCAGATCCTCAAGTTCTACATAACATCCCTGCCATTGCAGGGATTTGAGGCTTTTTTCCAAGTGCAGTGTAAATAGTTCAGACAGTGGATGATCTACCCTGGAACTCTGTGAAAGTTCTCACCAGCTGAGGGTCTGATTTAGCCCCTTCAAATGAGTTGATATTTTTGTGATCCAAGTGATAAAAGTTAGATTCACCATTTGAACAAAACGAGAATTTTAGAGGGTCAATCAACTATTATTTCAGAGTTGTTTTATTTACACTTTAGTAAACTTTGCTCTTTTGCAATTTTCCTGTAAAAAGAAAAAAGGGCTGTGTTTTTTCTGCTTCTATTTTTGTCAGAAAATGATAGGTCTTTGTGGCTTATCATTGCTCAAAGTAAATTTGTTGCAAGTTAAGTGCTTCTTGTAGGGCTCTTTGAAAATTATATGTCTAAAGAGGATTGGGGTTGCAGCTTCTGAGGGGATTGGGGTTTCAGCTTCTGCCTGCCCAGGGAAGCAGCTGGAGACTGCATTGAAGGGTAAATGTAAGAAAACAAACTGAAAAAAGCAAAAGCAAAAACGCAATGAAAAACACCCCACCAAAATCCTTCCTTTTCCCCCAAACCCCGTGAGAAATTCTGCATATCACCGCAGTTGCTTCCAAAGTTCTGTCGATGTTAATAGTGATGAACACTGCTTTTTTCTCTTTCTTTCTTTTGCCTCCGTGTGTCTCTGCCTCTCCCGTTTGCTCTTTAACTCATTAGAGGTGCCCCAGCTCACTGACCTAAGCTTTGTTGACATAACTGACTCGAGCATCGGCCTGAGGTGGACCCCGTTAAATGCCTCCACCATTATTGGGTACCGCATCACAGTAGTTGCAGCAGGAGAAAGTGTCCCTATTTTTGAAGATTTTGTGGACTCCTCAGTAGGATACTACACAGTGACAGGCTTGGAGCCGGGCATTGATTACGACATCAGTGTAATCACACTCATTAATGGCGGAGAGAGCGCCCCTACCACTCTGACACAGCAAACGGGTGAATTTTGAAAACTTCTGTGTTTTGTGACGTGGGCGGTGTCACTGGCTGTCACTGGCTGTCAGGGTGCTGGGGCTTTGTCCAAAGAGGAATTGAGCCACTTGCTGCGGGGAAGCCAGACAGACCCAGCTCGCTCCTTTCCCCAGATGGCAGCTGGGGATGGATGTGCGCTGCTCGTTTTCGAATTGGAGGTGTATTAATATCATGAATGACTGCAGACTTGCCAGGCTCATTCACCTTCTACTAGTCAGATTTCCAGGATCCAGTTGGAATCAAGAGCCTGAAACATGACCTGTGTGTTTGCCAGACTTTAAAACTGTGATTCCCCAAAATAGGAGTGCTAAAGGGCGGAGCAGATCAGCAGACACCCTCCAGCCTTGACTGCTGTTTGAGCTTCCAGCAGCCCGTTTCTGTGGTGGCCCCACTCTTTCCACAATGCCCCCAAGGATGCAGATGGACACCACTCCCTGAGTACATGCCAGTGACAGCCATGCTGCACTGTCGAGGGTCTCTATAGTGCATGAGCTGAAGGCGAGCTGGAAACTGGTTCTTGCATGAAATCCTGTTGTGTTTGAAAGTCCTGAGGCTGTAAATCCTTCGACACGAGTAGAAGTAGAGTCATAGGAAATTAGCGATATACCCTCTCCTCTCCTGTGTGTGCATGTATGGATTCTAGATGAGATTACTTTTCCATCTGTAAGCTGCTGTATGGCAACTTTAAACCTCTCTTGGCACCACATCTGTAATACAAAATCCATCTGCTAGAAGCACATTAGTGAAACTTGCTACCTTGTTTTTAAATTAGCCCCGCGGGGTACATTTAACGTATCACAAATTGCCAAGAGGTTAAAGCAGTCTGACAGTAGTGCAGACACATTTTTCTCTTAACTGTAGTAGAACCAAATGTAGTTTAGAAGTCTGTTTGCATGAGTCTGAAGCTGTAGTCTGTTGTGCATGATCTACTTTGTCTGGTGATTGGTGCCCTGAACAGACATCTTGATCAATATGAATCTGAGAACTGAGGTAGATCTGTTCTTTGCTGTGTAGCTGTGCCTCCTCCCACCGATCTGCGCTTCACTAATGTGGGGCCTGACACCATGAGGGTGACTTGGACTGCCCCGACTTCCATCGTGCTGAGCGGTTTCCTGGTGCGCTACTCCCCCGCCAAGAAGGAGGACGATGTTGCAGAGGTGACAGTCTCACCCTCAGACAGCATGGTCATCTTAACAAGTAAGTGGGATACCTATGTAAGTCAAATGTAAGAGGCCCCTCATCATAAAACCATAGGATTACTAAGACAAAAGACCTCCAAGGTCATAGAGTTGAACCATCAATCCAGCACCACTGTGCTCACCACCAAGCCATATCCCCAAGTGCCAATCCACACACCCCCTGAACACTTCCAGGGATGGTGACTTCACATCTGACCAACCTTTCAGTGAAGAAATTTTTCCTGATATCCAACCTCGACCTCCCCTGGTGCAACTTGAGGTCTTTTCTTGTCCCATCACTTGTTACCTGGAGAAGAGACTGAACCCCACCTTGCTACAGTCTCCTTTCAAGTCGTTGTAGAGGGTGAGAAGGTCCACATGACACAAGATGAGGCAAAAAAAAATTGTTTTAAGTGTGGCTGGCCAAATTCTCAGCTGATCTGAGCCCATGTTGCAAGTAGCCTCATACAAACTCTCACTGAATGGGGTTTGGCCTCTAGCTTTACCCAAGTTAAAGCCAAACCACAGGCAAGTTTTTTCCTATCAATCCAAGGACAGTGTTGAATCAGGCTATGAGGCAATTGCATTGATTTGCAGCCTGGTTAGGTATTAACAGTAAATACATGTTGTTCACCTTGTTTGCCAATAATGTCAAGGACTTGCAGAGCAGAGGTTCAGAGAGAGGATCAGAGTATGCAAAAGGTCATTGCTCCTTTGACTTTGTATGCTTGGAACAGAAAACACATACTGTTTGGAGCCTTACAGGATGTGGCAGCAAAATGTAGGCATTTTCCAAAAGCTGACGTTAATTTGGGGGGCAAAAAAAGCTGTGTTGTATTTATAGTTGGGGGTTTTTTCACTATCCTAGAATCAGGTTGGTTAAGTGAGAGACAATACCCGCTTTCAGAATAAAAAACTAAATCTGGAGCTTGTCTGACTTAGAATAGCTGTGTTGGAAATCCTTGGCCCTATTTCAGCTTATATCAGCTAAAGCTTTGGCCGGGTGCATAACTAAACTAGTAGATAACTAGAAGGGACCCTGTAAAAAGGTAGTTGCTTCTAGTCAATCTCCACAAACTAATGAAGCACTGACATAGGATATCACGCTCCTTTAGGCTAAAGCACTGAAGGAACCACAATGCCACAAAAATAACTGATTTAAGCTTTTGATTGTCCTGGAGGCTCAGATCTTCCATCAAGCAAAACCGATTGTCTCCTAAGAAACACAGTTAAAATTGTGTAGGTTGATTAATTTCTTGCTGTTTAGCAAAGAAATATGTCCAAATTCTTGTTCTTCAACTCCGCAGACCTGCTCCCTGGTACTGAATATCTGGTGAGAGTCTACAGTGTTTCTGAGCAGCACGAGAGTGCACCTTTGTATGGAATCCAGAAAACAGGTACTTGGATGCACGTGTGGTTAATACCATCCTTTAAGAATTCATTAATGGGACTTCATTACTTTTTTTCCTGTGCGGATACCAAGCAGTTTGGTTGAGCTCAGTCTCGTGTCTCTTGAAACACTCAGGTCTTGATTCCCCCACTGGCCTCGACTTCTCGGATATAACCGCAAACTCCTTCACTGTGCACTGGATTGCTCCTCGTGCCACCATCACGGGCTACCGGATCCGCTACCAGCCAGAGCAGGGTGGGGCCCGGCCCAAGGAGGAGCGTGTGCCCCCCTCAAGGAACTCCATCACCCTCACCAACCTGCTGCCAGGCACCGAGTATGTGGTCAGCATCATCGCCATCAATGGCAGGGAGGAGAGCCTGCCCTTGGTTGGCCAGCAAACCACAGGTGAACCTTGAGGGAATGCTGGATTTGGGGTGTCCTCTAGCAAAGTAGTTGCTGTTAAACCACATCTCCCCTACCAGCTTTGCTCATGAGGAAATGCCAGTGTACTGAGGTAGGGCCTGGTTTAGAAAAAGGTGGGAGAACCTATGCTGCTTTCAGATGTTTCTAGGGCCAGCAGAACTATTTTCATTAAATCCAGTCCAATGCCATATGGTTTTTAACCAGATGCATCTCTTTGGAGAGGAGTGTGCACTGAGCCAGAGGACGGACAGATGAGTAGCAGAGGAGCACAGTAGAAGTGGAGCATGTCGCTGATGTACAACTGTGTTTAAACTCTCTTCTCAATTGTCTCTTTTTCTAGTGTCTGATGTTCCAAGGGACCTGGAGGTCACCCCTACCAGCCCCACCAGCCTCAGGATTTCCTGGGATGCTCCTGCAGTGACAGTCAGATACTACCGGATCACTTACGGTGAAACAGGTGAGGGCAGGCAGGTGCAGCCAGTCACAGACCAGAAACTCTATTCTGAGGCCATTAGAAAGAAAATAGCAAAGGCACCTGGGACTGTAGTGGACTTACAGGTGCCTTTTTTAAAGAAGAGCAAATCCTATTTTGTCTACCCAAAAGAAAGGGCATCTGGAGTATTCCAGTAATTTTAGAGGTGGTTCTGTGTACATATTTCATTCTATTCCTTGGAATGGTCAAAACAACTTTGACCCAACAAGCACTGAAATCAACAGGGTCCTGTCTTCAGCTTGATGCATGTAGGACTGTCCTGGTTTTTGTAGTGATTTAAAATGCACACTTTACAGATCCATTACATTTCTTTTTTAACCTACTCTTCCTAGGTGGAAGCAGCCCTGTGCAGGAGTTCACAGTGCCTGGCACCGTGTCTACTGCCACCATCACTGGCATCAAACCTGGTGTTGAATACACCATCACTGTGTATGCTGTAACTGGCCGTGGAGACAGCCCTGCCAGCAGCAAGCCAGTCACTGTCACCTACAGAACAGGTGAGACCTCATTAAACCAAACAAGACAAAAAATCCCCCACAGCTTTGTGCTGGCTTTTCCCCATAGATGTGTATCACTGATCCCTGGTTTCTTTTAGAAGCCATGGGCTGTTAAGCCATCAGTTTTAGTGGAGTTATGTGTCTTGGTGACCCAGCACGATAACTGACGTGGCACAGAAGGGGATCGTGGACTTAGAGGAGGGAAACCTTGTGGAGTCCAGACGGGGATAAAAGCAGTGCTTGACTGCTCATTGCAGAGTAGAAATCCAGTTGGGCTGTCATAATGTGTGGTCACTGCTGGTTTAACTCTAGTGCTTCACTGTCAGATTATGTGATCCTAAGGAGACCTAATTAACTCCAAGACTGTTGTCTCATTCCTGATTTGGATATAGCTTAATCCTACTCCTGATACAGCTGCAGATAAAGGCATTTAGTAGCCTTTAAAACAATAAAAATCCTCAACTAACATTGCTGAGATCAGTCACCCACACATCATGGTTAAGGCTTTTTGGCTCGGGGCTAGCATGAGGGACAAATAAATAGCAACATGTGTTTTCTCTTCTGAGCAGTGCAGTCTAGAAAAGGAAGAGCTAGCTGAATAAAATTCAGCCAGGACACAACAGTGGAGGGAGGGTTTCCTGTACCAACATACTCAGAAAAATTATTTCTATTGCCCAGAAATAGACACACCATCCCAGATGCAAGTCACCGATGTCCAGGACAACAGTATCAGCATCAGATGGCTCCCTTCAACATCCCCAGTCACAGGCTATCGGGTGACTGCTGTCCCCAAGAAGGGACATGGGCCCACAAAAACAAAAAATGTCCCTGCAGGTAAGAGTCATGTCATCCTTCACTGGATCTGTAAAGAATGCAAGATGTGACCACTAAAATCTTGCTGCTGCTTGTACCTTTTTTTGCCATCCTGATGATTTTCAGTTGTGTCTCATGCAGGAGAAGCTAGGGCAGATTTTTGCCCCAAAAGTTTTGTATTTCTTTGACACCACTGTACTGCAGAAGTTTATTCTTGGCAGCCTTGGTGGGCCTGAAAAACACCTGCATTTCAAAGAAATACCATTGGATTTTCTAACATCTAGCAAAACTTGCTCTGAAATCCTTCTGGACATCAGATAATGTGACCCTTGGTCATAGCATGGACTCAGTCACATACACCACAGGTTTGTAGTGTAGTACCTGTGGAACCTGCCATGTCAGCTCTCAGGAACATACTGCATTTTGTGGGATCAGCAGAGCACTTGGGGATGTTTGTGATGCAGCTGAGTTGATGGTCAGTCTTACCCTGGAAAATGATGAAAGCTGGTCTCCTTGTGCTCTGTTTTACCCACTGTGCTAACCTGCCCTTTCAAGCTGTGGAGCCTTGGAGCAGGTACAGATTGCAGTTGTGCACTGCCAGAGAAACATGGTGCAATTTAAAGGCAAATATAATTTGTCAATCCCACCTTGTGTTAATGACACTTATTCATGGTATGGCTTAGACAAGCCATTCATTCAAGGCTATTTGAGGCCAGCTCTCTGCAGTTTTGTGCTGTTCTTTCTGACTGATGGTGTTCTTTTCTGCCAGATCAAACTCAAGTTACTATTGAAGGTCTGCAGCCCACAGTGGAGTACATGGTCAGTGTCTATGCTCAGAATCAGAATGGAGAGAGCCTGCCCTTGGTTGAGACAGCTGTCACCAGTATGTATTTCACTTCATGGGAACAAACACATGTTTTCTATTGATGTCTGAACCTACCATCATGTCCCAGGGAAAGGAAAAGCCAGGGGCCTGGTCTCCAGGAGAGTGTGAGGTGGTCTGCCCTGTGAGAAGTACCATGCACCTAAACTGCAGATGCTGGCACAAACGCAGTCCCTCTGCCTCAAACACTGCCAGAATGCAATTTCCTGCCCTCTCAAAATGCTGCGCTTCTCACTTTCTTTCACTAAAGCCACAAAGTCTTTTGGGGTTTTGTTGGCAATCAGCCAATTGGTGGTTAAAATGTGCCAAGATCTTTGTGTGGAGCTAGGTGGCAAAGGTGATTGCTGTTAAGGGACTGGACTGGGCTTGGGAGGACTTGCCCTGTGCAAGGGAGTAAGGGAAACTACATGGGTTATACCAAGAACTTGAGATGAAGCACTGCAAAAGAAAAGGCAGCTCAGTCCTGGAACTGTTCTCTCTGCCTGTACAAAACAGCAGTCCTGCTCTGGTCACAAAAGGGACACAAGAGGGACCTTGTAACTTGGGGATATCTCTGAGGTAAAGTGCCTTTTGAGGAACACCTCTGGGGTAGGGATTTGTGTGATTGTTATTCTCCTGCTGAAGCTTGTATTCAAAACCACAACTCAGCCCCAAACACTACAGACAACAGGAGCTTCTCCAGAGCTTTGCAGAGATGGGTGATGTCCACATCCAAACCAACAAATTCCTGGACAAAAATCACCTTTGCCAGCTAGAAAATGTAGAAAATTGAGGAGTGATACAAAATGGCAAATGAAAAGTTTGAAACCTTATAGAAAAGCAGGATTTTGATCCAATATAAAAATGACATGCTAGATCCTCCCATTTTGTGTAACAGATGGGTGTATTTCTGTGATAGCCTCTCCAGACTTCTGAGGAGCAAGACTCGCTTCCCCTGCTGTCCAGCACTGAGCTCCCACCTTGCCAGGAAAATCCCATGAATTGGTTTAATTGGGAGGTTATCGTATCACCCAGCTGCACCTGTTGGACATTCCCTGTGCACTCAATACAAAGCTGAAATGTTTCTAACTGATTTTACAATATAATGTGCTGAGTAATTTTGCTTTCTTGATGAGTGTGTTAATTGGATATTAATTTATGAAAGAAAATAGCGGGATGGATTCTCCTCAGACTGGCACTTTGCACAGCAGCTCACAGTGGTGAACAGCAAGTGCACCATGAACCCAGAGTCAGGGTAGGTTCTCTAGCTGCCTTTAGCACTAGCAACTGTTTACATGGGAGAAATGGGTCTTAAAATTCCCATTTCTTTTCTTGTCCCCTTTCAAGGGAGCTTAATGCTAATAGAGTTGTGTGAAAGGGGTTTCGGTGTCAAGTGGACTCAGAAATAGGTGAGAATTGGTGTCCTGGCTGCTTTGAAGGTGGCAGTGCAGGTTCTTTTGGTTTCCACAAGGCCAAGATTGACTTCCTGCTGCCTGGCACCTGCAAACTCAGCCTTAGGGATGTGACCATGGGTGCAAGGTGCAGCACAGAGGAGAATCCAGTGCCCCCTTGCCACGCCAAACCGAAAACTGCTTTGCATGTAATCGAAATGCTTTTTATTTTCCTCACCCACAACCTGCTTTTTATCACTTAACCTCTTACCGTTAATTTGCCTAACAGACATTGACCGCCCTAAAGGACTAACATTCACTGAGGTGGATGTTGATTCCATCAAAATTGCTTGGGAAAGCCCACAGGGGCAAGTCACCAGGTACAGGGTGACCTACTCAAGCCCTGAGGATGGAATCCATGAGCTATTGCCGGCCCCAGGTGGCGAAGAAGACACTGCTGAGCTGCATGGCCTCAGGCCAGGTTCTGAGTACACTATCAGTATCGTTGCCATATACGATGACATGGAGAGCCTGCCCCTCACTGGGACCCAGTCCACAGGTACAGCTCCCACCACCCCCAGCAGGCCATGGCAGCAGCAGCTTCTGCCCCGAGGGGTAAAGTGTGCTTCCATGTGCAACTGGTGCTGCGCGCCGGGACACCCCCAGGGGCAGCCCAGGGGATGGGATTGCTCCTGAGGGGTGGCTTAGCTGGGGCCAGAGAGCTGCTTGCCAGCAGAGTCAGCCTGCATACACATCAGGGAAGGCAGGAGTAAGCAGGATTGAAGCAGCAGATCCTAGAGAAAGGAGGGAGGGGTGTCCAGTGGTGTCCTGTCCCTGGTCACGGAGCCTGATCCATGGTGAGCGCTCTCACAGTGCTCTTGTCTTGCCTTTACGTTATGGGACAGCTGAAAGCACAGGTAGTGACCGACAGCAGAGATGGGGGAAGCTTTCGTCCCCTGGGGGCTTTGCTGTTGGATGGAGCCAAAGATCAGCAGGAAGTGCTAGGGGATCGCTGAACCCTCAGGTCTCACAGAGCCTGCAGATCCCTCACTGGCACTGCCCTAGGGACCACAGCCCACTGCATGCCCACACCCTGCACCCTCATCACCTCCACAAGAACAGGAGAGTCCCCTTTATGCCAGGCTGATCCAGCTACAATTCCATGCATTGAAAATTCCTTGATGAGAAAGGAAAATTACTGCAAGGAATTAACTTAACATTGCTTCCAGCAATATGGAATCCATTGCAAGCTTCCAGCATTACCAGATGTGACTTTATTACAAAGACAGGTAGCACCTGTGTAATAAAGGTCTCCCATTCATTTGTGGCTGAAAAGTTGGCACTTTAATTCCAGGGGTGGAATGAATTCAGTGGGTCCTAATGTACAGATTTGCTGTGCCAAACTGAAGCAAAGTGATGTAATGATGGAACAGCTGGCTGACTACCTGCCAGAAATGCCAATATAGTACTTTTTCAAACCCACCCTCTGTGGTTCCTTTTGTGGGCTGTTTAAAGGTGGATTTGAAGTCATTCGAGATTTTCCATTGACTCTCATGGGCTTTAGATTGAGCTCTGAGCAAAGCCAGAAGGAAGAATTATCCTGTATTTCCACTTTGCTGTCAAAGTTTTCCAGTTTTACAATGTGCTGTAGTGGGCACTATGGTAAGGTATACCTTTGTTCTATGTACAGCCCCAGGCTTACCAACAGTAAGGCAAGAAAATATTTCAACGGACACTCCTTTTTTTAGGCAAACATTTGTTTGTAAGGATATCGGATGTGTTAGCTTGTGAACAGGCTCTTGTGTGATGAGCCTCATGGCCACCACAGCTCTGCTTTTCCATTGCCTTGCTCGCTGTGTAAGTGGCTGTAAAATGCTTCCCCTCTCCATTTGCAGTATTTTTATATCTTCTCTGCAATTCCTGAGCCTGCTTCCTACTTGCTTTTGTAAATCATCCATTGTACTTTAGAAATGAACAGATAGGGGCAAGTGGAGCAGGACTAAACCGTGAGCTGTGTGATGAAAAGCAGACTGGTAGAGTAATTAAAACAGACTGGCCTACTAGAGATTTAAGCACCTTCCCAAGCCTTTACCTTATGTCATAGCAAATGTCACTGCTCACGTAACTTGAGGGTTGAAGCATCGGTATCTCCTTATTTCTGCTGAAAAGTGGTACTGTAGATTTGAGAATCTCCTCCTGAATACCGTGTCCCCTCCCACGGTGCTTTATGCCTGTGTTTGCACAAGGCACTCCACTTTCCTGGCCTAAACCTGTCTCATGTTCAGGAGAGAATATTGTCTTACCCAAGACTGTCTTTTTTTAAACTTACAATGTGCCAATCTGGATTTTTGCAGCAATTCCACCTCCAACAAACCTGAAGTTTACTCAGGTAACTCCCACCAGTCTCACCATCAACTGGAATGCACCCAACGTTCGCCTCACTGGCTACAGAGTCAGAGTGAACCCCAAAGAAAAGACTGGTCCTATGAAAGAAATCAACCTCTCTCCTGACAGCACATCTGCAGTCGTGTCTGGCTTGATGGTAACTTTTTTCTTTGTGTTGTGGGAAGGAGATTTTTGGAAGCAGTTTCAGATTCTTGGGTCAGGAACTTCAGTTGGAGTAGATCATTATAGCTCCTGAGGGTCTGGCTCTGAAGCTGATGGCAAGTCAGACTGCAGCTACTCAGTACTGTAGTTTTTTTAAAAGGCAAGTAATTGGCCTGCTGAATCTGCATTCTACCCCCTTCCTCATCTAGCACAGAGAGAGTGGATGCCTAATCAAATGCAAATTATCAGGTTCACAATCGAAAGTAACCCAGCAAAATGCTTTTAACTCATCTTTCACAAAAGAGGTCAGATAAAGTGATCTAACGTGGAGATTTCAAGCTGTGATATGGGAGCTCTGGCGGTCTATTGCCTATTTTTAAGACATCTGCAAAATATAAGTTAAAAATGCAAGTCTTTTGTGAGGAGGCTTAAATTTGCTATATAGCCATCTTCTCCACTGGAAACATTTCAGGAGTTCCTGAACTGGAGAAGGCTGCAAATCACTGCTTTTATGGTTCCTGCGATCTTAAAAAGCTACTGATCTGTTTTTAAGTTTTATGAATCATTTTCGGAAATGAGCCTTAAAAAACATTCTAATCTAGGTGGACCCATCGTCTGATGCAGCCAAGGACAAAAACCCCCATGCTGTTACTTTCACAATTCTCTTTTATTCATATTATTTTATTCCTTATCATAGCAAATGGCATCCATTAACCCTGAGAGAAATAGGAGGGAAATCAGTTTTTCTGAAGAGCCAGCTTTGAAGCACAGATTCTAAAATGCAGGGTGATGAATAAGGTTCTTCCAGGATTTCTTGTGCTCCTGAGTGTGCATATGTGCACTGCTTTCAGGGTCCATGTCTACTCTTTTATTACAGCTGGAAATAATTATAATTATCCCATCAATCCTTCCCTAATTTATTTTAAGGTTTCCTATTACAGTAAGTGGTGACTGAGAAATGTGGCTCCACCAAACACTGACTGAGGGCAGGAATATTTCCCCCTGTGCCTTCTTGTAACGTGGTGTAACTCTGTCCATTCTAGGTAGCAACCAAGTATGAAGTGAGTGTGTATGCCCTGAAGGACTCCCTGACCAGCAGACCGGCCCAGGGGGTGGTCACCACCCTTGAAAGTAAGTGGTGGCCCTCCCCAAATGACCACTTAGTGCTGTGTGGGTGCAGAGACCGGGAGCCTGCTCTGTGTCTAAAGTGGGGCTCTATCCAAAGCTCCATCCCAGGCTTCACCAACACTTGGCTGATGTTTCCCAGTCCCCACTGTACTGACAGGACCCCTTTTCCTTGTGGTGCAGATGTGAGTCCCCCTCGCAGGCCCCGGGTGACAGATGTCACTGAGACAACCATCACCATTACCTGGAGAACCAAGACTGAGACCATCACTGGCTTCCTTGTGGAAGCCATCCCTGCGGGTGGCCAGAACCCCATCCAGAGGACCATCAGCCCTGAACTAAGGAGTTACACTATCACTGGTAAGTGAGGGCTTCTGCAGCTGCAGGGTCATATCAGAAAGTACACTGGATTCTTGTTTTGGGATTGAATATCCTTGATGAGATATATTATAGGAACAAAAGGTGGGAAAAAACATCTGAGGTATCAAGACTAGGCTCCAAGAAGAGGTTATTTGAATGTCAGAAAAGACATTGATGGCCATCTTAGGTGGCTTCCTCTCATTAGCTAACATTTGTGTTTCACCTTTATTTTAGGCTTGCAGCCTGGCACTGACTACAAGATCTACCTGTACACCCTGAATGAGAATGCACGCAGCTCCCCAGTGGTACTGGATGCCTCCACTGGTAATGATCTTGTCTGACCTTTCTGCTCATGTTAACACACGGTAATCACATATGGCCAGTTAGGAGTTGTCTGTATCTGATCAGATTTGATATTCCATGTGACTTACAGCAGTAGATTTCACTCCTGAGTTTGAGAAGGGTGTCCAGCAGGTGTAGCTCAGGTGAAGCTGGTCTTTTCTGCATTTGACCTGTTTGCTTTTGTTTCCACCCAGCTATCGATGCTCCTTCTAACCTGCGCTTCCTTACAACCACAAGCAACTCCCTGCTGGCCACCTGGCAGCCTCCCCGAGCCAAGATCACCGGCTACATCATCAGATATGAGAAACCTGGCTCACCAGTCAAGGAGGTCCTGCCTCGCCCCCGGCCTGGCACCACCGAGGCTACCATTACTGGTAACTCTGTTTTGTCTGGGAGCTCTTCACCTGAAACTCTTGAATTAGAAGAGAGAGGGAGGGGGAAGGCTTAATTACAAAATGTGTTGATGATTAGCTAATAGACAGAGAAAGTTGTGTTCCTTTATTGTGGTTTCCAGTACTAGAGAGTGGTCCTCTAAGTACTCCTGTCCTGCAAACACATTCCACTTCACTGATCAGAACAACGACCACATTTGAACAGTCCAGTGTTTGTTTCCATTGTCACCACAATTGTTGTCCTTTCAAGGAAAAAAGCCCCTGATTCTGGCACCCCACCAGTCACACATGCTGAACCCTTATGTTTGGGTTCATGGTCCCAGCTGACAGGGTCAGATTGCAAACTTGCTCTGATGAGCAGGAGGCTGAACTCTCTGCACTGTCCTGAAAACCTCAGATCTGAAATGCACATACCCGATACTGTAGCCATGCCCATCTCTCATTCTGCTTTAGGTCTCACACACAATCATAAAAGAAAAGCAACTCATAAGTCTAAAATTGTTTTACGTCCTCCCTCCCTCCCTAGGTTTGGAACCTGGCACTGAATACATCATCTACATCATTGCTGTGAAGAACAGTCAAAAGAGTGAACCACTGGTTGGCAGAAAAAGGACAGGTAAAACAAAGCTCTGGCTTGTTGTGTGCCAATGGGAGATGTCTTCCACTTGGGGAATACAATGTGGAAGACATTGAAGGACACTTGTGGAGGACTGAAATAATAATGTTTTTTAAAATATCCTGTTCACACCACTCAGCCACACCTTTTCTTTGAGTCAAATAGGCTTTGTAAGGAGGTTTTCCTTTCTAAGGATGCAGGAGGTACACTTCTAAATTTATATTAATCACATTTACCTGTGTTTGAACACTAGGAACAGAACAGTGTGCTTGGTGCTGGATTCTTGCTTGGGTACCTAATTGATAATTAAATCAGGGTTAACATTACTGTCTTAACACTTGATGGCATCAAATGCAGAATCCATTCAATTTGTTCCTGTTGAATTTCTCTTACTTTGCAACTTTCACAATACAAGATTGAGATACCTATAGCAAGCAAAGCTGGACATCCAGATATGATCAAGGAGCAAGTTTCTTCCTGCTCACCAGTGATTCCTCTTAAAATGATAACCTGCAACTATCTCTTGTAATCATTTCTTCTCAATTTGAGCAGTGGTGGTGGCATCTTTGGGTTGCAGTGTTCAGAAGTGTTGCTTGGCTGTATGAAAGTTTCATACCAACACACTTCTTATGCCTATATGTGAAAGATACAGAGAGATAGAAATTACCTTTACAATCACAACAAGGTCATAAAAAGTGTGTTGCTTCTTGGGATAATTGCTAATATTTGATGCTTGGAGTGGTGTAATGCAGCTGTTTAATTTGCCATTGTTCCTTTGCCACGCTTTGCTTGATGGCCTCTAACCTTTCTTTGGCTAGATGAGCTCCCCACGCTGATTAGCAGACCACACCCCAACCAGCCTGACATCCTGGATGTGCCTTCCATTGATGAGGGGACCCCTTACCTCACGAACAATAGGTATGACAATGGCAACGGTATCCAACTTCCAGGCTCCTCTGGGCACCCTCAGACAGGACACCAGGGGCAGCAAGTCTTCTTCGAGGAGCATGGGTACAGGCGGCCTGGACCTACCACAGCCACTCCCCTCAGGCCGGGATCCAGGCGGCCGCTGCCCAGCGTGGATGAAGCCATCGAGATCCCGGGATACCAGGTGCCCATCATCGTGGAGCCCTCGTACCCGCACTCCCGCGGGCCCCGGCGCAACGACACCACGGGGCAGGAAGCTCTTTCTCAGACCACCATCTCCTGGAGGCCACTGCTGGAGAGCTCCGAGTACATCATCTCCTGCCAGCCTGTCAGCCAGGACGAGGACACTCTGCAGGTAATGGGACCGTCCCAGCAGAGCGACGGTGTAGCCTCACCTGGGGCAGCCCCCAGTCCCTTTGCTGTGCTAAGGGAGTGGCAGGAATTAGCCTAAAGAGTCTGTTTTAACACATAGCTGAGACCAGGATGGATAAAAGCCTCCCTCATCTCCTTTATGGGAAAGACTACAGGATAAAACTGCAAAACTAGAAAGCTTTGAAATGCTGTCAGCAGTGACATTTCACCAGGGAAGGGGGACAGCAAGCTGAGTAGGAGTTTCAAAGATTGAGGTGCTGCTTGTCCGAGCTAAAATACTCCTCCTATGTCTCCCTTGTTTTTCCTGAAATGGCAGAACTAACCCCTCATGATCCATAGTCCAGAGAAGCCAAGTTTACCTTGGTATTGTTGGAAGTTCTCAGAATATCTAGGGGGAGTGGTCTGGCTCCATCATGGTACAGAGCACAGGGGTCATCCTAAACACCCTGTCTTTCCTATGAGAGCAGTAGCACCTAAAGGGTATTCCCTCCTCTCTGGTGACCTGGCATTGTCTCTTGTTGCAGTTCAGGGTTCCTGGCACTTCTTCCAGTGCCACACTCAAGGGTCTTACAAGAGGGGCCACCTATAACATCATAGTGGAAGCCCTGAAGGATCACCGGAGGCAGAAGGTGCTGGAGGAGGTGGTCACAGTTGGCAATACTGGTAAGGAACAGCCTTAGGGAGTCTGGCTGAACCTGTGTGGCTCCTGCCTCATTCCCTGTACTCAAGGTAACCTACCTGGTGCCCAAGCTTGCCAATGGTTCAGAAAGGAAATGTCTCCTGACAAGGACAGTTCGTAGCAGGACGCTGGGACAAGTGATTTGTGAGGTCGTCTGGTTTTGGATAACTGACAGCCACTGATGGTGGGATGAGAGCTATCCTGAGCTGCTGTGTAAGCACAGAGAATGTGCTTTGAGGCTCCAGGCACACCCCAAGGCCCCAGGAGAGATCTGGTATTTGCTGTGCTTAAAGGGAGTCAGAGCCACTGGTGTCTTACATCTGTCATAGACTGGACCCATCAGCTCTTACTGTGATCATCACACACTTAGCTTGTGGTCATGAAGCACCTACCTGCCAGCCAAGGTACACACCTAAGGTGTCAAATCACTCTGCCCAGCAACAGGGTCTGCTCTCCTTCTCTCATCCCCCCGCCGTGAGATAGAACCTGCAGCACCCCAAAAGAGGGCACATGCAGCTACCAACCCCCTGCTGTTCCTCAGCATCTTACAGCACATTTTCTCCTAAAAACAGGCAGAGTCAGATTGTTGCTCACCAGCAGCAAATGCAAAAACTCCCACCTGCTTTAAACTTGGCAAACTAAAATGAAAATAGCCTTCCTGTCAGTTTTTTTTATCATTCAACTGCTCTGACACATGCAAATGGAAAATAAATCACAGAGAGCTGGGCCGCTGACAGAACCATCAAGTATATGCCCGTGGGGTAGCTCCATTACTGCCAGGATATTGCAAGAAAAAAGTGTGTATTCACTGAAAATCATTCTGTCTTTCAGCAGTCCCCACTGCTGTGTGTGATGCCTGTTTCTTCTTTTTGTTCCAGTGTCTGAAGGACTAAACCAGCCAGCTGACGACACCTGCTTTGATACTTACACTGGCTCCTTCTATTCCATTGGCGAGGAATGGGAGCGCTTATCTGAAACTGGCTTTAAGCTCTGGTGCCAGTGTTTAGGCTTTGGCAGTGGCCATTTCAGATGTGACTCTTCTAGTGAGTAGCTTGCTGTTAACCATCCCCATCCCCACTCTCCCCCAGCACCAGTGCCATGTTTGTCAGAACCAGCCTGATCCAAACATGATGCAAATGAAGGCAGGATCTGAAGTCATTAAACCAAAGCAGTGTTTTGCATCATGAGAAGTGATGGAAAACTTTGGTTTCCTCTGAGCTGTGCAGCTAATCAAGAATTGCCATCAGCAACAAACAATATTGTATTGATAAGTGACTTTTTTGCCTTGCCAGACATGTCTAGGTAATAAGGGAAAGTGTGGATTTCAGTAGGTATTAGAGCCAGTGCTGGTATTACAATAAATGTGGCTTGCATTGCAGGCAGCCTTTGCAAAGCAGCTTGTAAAACCAGTTTTCTAATTTTCTAACACTTCTGCCCAGGGTATTAAGTTTTATTCTTTGCAGAACTGTGGTTTACATGGAAGAATATCCAACTTGATGTAAGAGAATGGAACAAAAATATGTGATTGAGCAGTTTAACACAACGCATACCCAGCTAATTAAAATTAGGCTTTTAAATTGTGGGATAAGCTCAGCAAAGAGTATTTCTGCAATTTGCATAGACTCAGAGGAGTCTATGCAAAGACACTTATTTTTACAGGAAAAGACAATTATTTTACAGGATTAATATTTATATTTCATTATTTGATACACATGGCTTACCTATTGTGTGTTGCAAGATTGTGGTAAAGTTTATACTGGGTATTTGCACAAAAAAGAGCATTTAAAATACTTTTCTCTCCTTTCCTGCCTCACATCTATTAAATTCCTTTTCATTTCTCTTCCTCTCCTATGATCCAAACCTCCTCTCCCCACTCTTTCACATCCTACTTTTTTTCCAAGAGCCTCTACATATTTCACAGAGCTGGAGCAGCCCTCAGCAGTTAAAAACTGCAGGAGCTGAACCCATTTCCTCCTTGGGACTTAGATGAGCTGAAAAGATTCTTTCTCCTGCCTTTCCTAAGACAATGCCAAGCTGCTTTCCTCCTGCTGCATGTGGGATAACTCCTGATCCTTGTTCCTCTGCCTTCTCCAGAGTGGTGCCATGACAATGGAGTTAACTACAAGATTGGGGAGAAGTGGGACAGGCAAGGGGAGAATGGCCAGATGATGAGCTGCACCTGCCTTGGGAATGGAAAAGGAGAATTCAAGTGTGAACCTCGTAAGTTTCTTTCTGCTGTTAGTCTGAGCTCCCATTCAGGAAATCTCAGCATCTCATCTCTGTCCTGCCAGGGGACAAGCAGAGTATCAGTGTGTCTGATTCTGGCTGAACTGGTGACAGCTTCAGTCTGTTCTCACAAGAGCTGAAGGCATAAATCCCACATTCCTGAGCTTGAAAAGAAGAAAACCTTTTGTTAGCTCAGGTCACAGGCCCCTGAGCACCTGCCTGCCTCTGGCCCTGGAGCTGCCCACCAGGGGCACGTCACTGCTCTCAGAGGGGTGGATTACCCCAGCTGGACTTTGCTGCAGGGTCTGTCACCTCAAGCTCCTCTGGCCTTCACACTGTGACTTAAACTGCATTGCTCTTGTCAGGAAAACACCCTTCTGTTGTAGGTTTGAGCTGTGAACATGACTGATGTTCCCCTGCCAGTCAGGGAGCCTCTGGTCAGACAAGGGGAGCACGCTTGCCCTTCTGATCACCAGGCTGCTTTGAGAATGCTTAAAGCCAAGCCCAGGCCCTGCAGTTGAGCTCTGCCTGTTCCTCCACAGATGAGACCACGTGCTATGATGATGGGAAGATGTACCACGTTGGGGAGCAGTGGCAGAAGGAGTACTTTGGGGCCATCTGCTCCTGCACTTGTTACGGAGGACAGCAGGTAAGCAGGAGGGATGTGTTAGGCTGGACACAGGGAATGGACAGGGAGGCTGTGCTGGGCTGCACTTCTAAGACTGCTGGGTTTCAGGTCATGGAAAGGGCCAGAAAGGGCCCATGTAAGAAGAAAACTAATTAGGAGAGCTGAAGTACTTGCATCGGTGCCTGTGTGGTGTAACACAGGAGCAGCCTCAGTGGTGGTGGTGGCTCTGTAGCCACATGTAGGAATGTTCATGAATTAATGGCTTTAAAATGAAGGAGGGTAGATTTAGATGGGATATTAGTAAGAAATTCTTCCCTGTGGGGGTGGGGAGGCCCAGGTTGCCCAGAGAAGCTGTGGCTGCCCCATCCCTGGTAGTGTTCGAGGCCAGGTTGGATGAGGCTTGGAGCGACCTGGGATAGTGGAAGGTGTCCCTGCCCACAGCAGGGGAGTGGAATGGGACAAGCTTTAAGGTCCCTTCCAACCCAAACCAACATGGGATTCTGCGAGCCCTGGCAGCTCCTTGGCCATGGCACTGACAGACCCATTCTGTCCCCGCAGGGCTGGCGCTGTGACAACTGCCGCAGGCCCAGTGTGGAGGTGGCCCCTGAAGGCTCTGCTGGCCACACCTACACACAGTTCACACAGAGGTACCACCAGGCCACCAACACCGTGAGTACACCTTTCCTTGTCTGCCCTGTCCTGGTGTGATTCTGGCACAGGTGGCGGGGTCGCTGTAGGGCTCGAGGGGAGAGCAGGGTGCGGGTTCGTGCTCCCCTAGCAGTGCATGACAGCCCCCAGTGCACACACACTGCTTGAGCTCACCCTCCACACACACCGGCAGTGCCTCAGTCCCAGCAGGGCCTCATTGCATGCTCCGAGGCTGTAGTGCATGGAGTGATTTCCAGCTGTGTGCTTGGTGCTGGGAAACAGCCCCACGGGCTGCCAACAGCTCCCAGCACAAACCACACCCAGGACAGAGCTCTAACTGATTTCCTTCCCTCCTGACAGAACGTCAACTGCCCCATTGAGTGTTTCATGCCCCTAGATGTACAGGCAGACACACAACATCCACGGGGAAAGTAACATCGAGCAAGACTTCTTGCGGCCATGGCAACAGACAAACCAAAGTATAAATCCCTATGTGCCACGATTACCATCCAAACTGGAGTGATGCTAGCAAAACTGCATCTAGTGAGAATGGCCCCCTGCTCTGGAGCCGTTTTCCCAGCTTAAGCTCAACTCACAGCTTCTCCAAGCGCCACTCTTGGAGTGTTTCAGACTTTTCTCATGATTGATAGCAATTGTCTTGGTTTTGCTCAAAGTGTTGAATTCCAGTCAATATTTTCAAATTTAAAAGGGGGGGAAAAAAAAAAGGGGAGGAGAGGGAGAGGTAGTAAATCACAAATTTGGTGGGGGATCAAAATACTAAGGCAGAGGGAGGGTGTAGAAATTCAAGGTTCCCGTGCTATGCAAGAACATTTGAGTACAACATTACTGAGGTTTAGGGATAGGAAAGTCCACCAAACACTTCTGCTTTCACATAAGCGTGCAGCCAGCAATAAGATAGGAACAGCAAATCCAGTCACTGTGATATTTAAAATATGCACAGTCCTAATTCTTTCTTGATCCTAGTATTTTTCTAGCTGTATCTTTATATCTCATACTGTTATTTATCAGTTCTGTTCCCCTGACCTTCAAGTGTTTTTATATGGGAATAAAATGTATGGAAGACACTTAGTATGCAGTTGACAAAGAGGAATTTGGTGTAATTATGATCAGTGATTATTTTTATACTGTAAGTGCCAAAGCTTTACTACTGTGGAAAAGAAAAAAACAACTCTTTTAATAAAAAGATTTCCAAACCAGACATATAGTTTAAGTGATTCTCTTTGCTGCTGTGGAATTTAGGATGAAGATGATTATTCTCAGCTGGATTATTCTGAGCTGGATAATTCTGAGCGGGATGATTCAGAGCTGGAGTAACATTGCCTTGACACGAGATGGAACAAACATCCCCAAGAAGAGTGAAGTAAACCTCGAGAGAATATTGATAGAGCAGTTTGTTAATTAAAGGCTTCCAGCTGCACCCCTGCCCCCATAGAGCGCAGACAGTGGGTAGGTATGGCACAGGCAGGAGGTACAGGCTTGCTTTGGGGCGACAGGGGAAGGGAGGGAAAGGCGAACAGCCCCTGCTTTGCTCATGAACTGAGCTAGAGTTGGTTCCATACCTAGAATTAAATAAGCTTTCACTGGCACGGTTGCCAGAATTAGTGAGACCGCCCAAACTTGTGAAGTTGAATGTGTTCAAAGATTCAGAACCCAGCAGGAGATGGCACCAACTGGGTCTAGGCCTGGGTGTTACAGGCACAGGCCCCTTCTCTCCTGTGCTTCTACCTCAGGGTGGGGAGGGAGGTAAACAAAATGCTCCTCACAACCCTTTTGCAAACAAACAATCTAAACTTAATTAGAGTGAGCCAAGTCAGCAGTGATTCCCTTTGCTTGCGCTGCCAAGACCTGTACAGCCTTCGCAAACGCAGAACAGGACAGGTCCTGTCAGGATTGCTCAGCCCCCTCCCCTGGCTGCACACGCACTGTACTGCTCCAGTCACTGGGATTCTCTGGATCCAATAAAGCATCACATGAAAATACAGTTTGGCTTCTTGACATGTGGCAGTTGCTGTCAGCGATTGCTATCTACAGAGCACCTGAAACCTCTGCAAAGATTAGGATGATTGCAGCAGTAGTCAGTTCTACCCCACCAGTGTTCAAAAGCCAAACAAGTCCCTTAAAAAACCTGAGAACTAAAACTAGCCTAGACAGAGACATAGAGGAGTAGTTCCCCAAGTGAGGGCTACATCTCTTGGACCAGAGACCAACTCTGCAACAATCCTTTCATAGTAAGTAATTCACTGACACACTGAAGAGGAGTCAGCTCACCTCCTCTCCTCTGTCACATCACTTGTACCAGCAGCAAACACCTCCCCTGCCCACAGGGAGCATTTCAAGATAAAATCACTTAAAACAGCACATTTTCCTAAGCTCCCTGTAGAGGTTTGTCTGTGCCTTAAAGCACAAGGTGCTCACAGCTCTGCCAAGACCTGCAGAATTTAAGCCCTTGGCAGCTCTTTTCCAGAAGAGGAGGCACATCTCCACAGGGTTTGCTCAGCTTTGGGTAGAGCCCAGGAACCACCAGAATCAGGGCTCTCTACTCCAGGGACAGAGAGAGTTCCCTGGTGCCTGGAGAAAAAAACATGCCAAGGCCCAGAATGATTCCTCCCTGCTCTCCATTTACCTCCACGCTTTGGGAGCTGTTGTCCTGCCAGCACAGGACCTGCCAGGGGCAAGGTGCCACCCAGTGATGGTGCAAATCCCAGCCTGGCAGCAGCTGCTCCTCAGAACACATCAGCTGAAGGGACATTTCCTTTCCTCTGGGAAACAGACACCAAGCACAGCTCACAGTCCACTTTTAAACATCCAAACATCCAAGGGAGAAGCAGAGCAGGAGGCTTCAGGAGAGACTCCTACCCACTACCCTAGCCCTTTCCTACAAACACTCTCACAGCTTCAGGAGAAACTTCCTGCAGGGGAAGGTGCCAGGCTAGTTGAAATTGTCACTGCAGCCCAGAGGACAAGCCATTCCCAGAGACATTCCTGTGAAGTCACCTCACACTTGGAACCAGACCAGAGATTTTTATCATCCTTTATCCACTCAGGTGAGGCAGGGTCATCAAGAACTCTTGTTTGGACATTAAACAATCCAGTTTCCCCTCTGACAACTCCTGCCTGTCTTTTAACCTTACCACAGGCATAGCAGGAGGCAAAACCATCCCTCTACAGGTACTGAGATGTTGTGTACAAGTCATGCAGCACAAGTAAGAGAGCAGACGGGCCCTATAGAGGTATCACCTTAGGTAGACCTTGCCTTTCTCATGCAGATCTCACCTGGAAGATCAGTACCTATTAACTTCAGTAAATAAACACTGCTCCAAGGACAGCAAACAAAGGATCAGGGGAATACACAGAACAGGAGCTGTCAGATTCTTACTGACAGTCTCTGGTTTAGCCAATGCTGTAGAAGATGCAGGTAAAGAATGGACAGAGAGACTCTCCAGAGACCCTCACAGCAACGTCTGTGCCAGCTACAGCCACAACAGTGGGACAGAAAACACACGTAAGGAACATTGTGGACTCCTCTCTGTGGGAGAGTCCCAACCCCCAACTTTTAAAGGAAAACTCCAAGCAATTACAACTCATGGGAAGCAACAGCACAGGAAAGTCAGAGGCCAGGGTTTGGGTTCGCACAGCAAAGGGGCCAGGAAGAAATGGACAATTTTTATTTTGGATTGCTGTCTTAATCCATATCAAAAAAGTAGAATGCTCTCTACCCTGTCCTGTGTAATCCAGTCACCTGGAAATAATCCACTGTAGAGATCAGAAAAGAGAGGAGTCTGTTCCCTTTGAGGCTGGAGCAAAGGCAGATGAAATGACAGCAGTTAAGGAAAACCAGTCTGTGGCTTATGGGATCTTGAATACCTCCTATCTCCTAGAAGTGTCTTTGCTTTGCTCCATTTGAACCAGTGTGGATCAAACAATCAGGTAAAACAAAATACATGGCTACAGTCACAGCAAGTCAGCAGCAGAGCCAGCAGCCCACACCAAAGTTCCCCTCTCCCAGGTCCATCTCCCACCTGAGCAGCCCTGTTTGAGCCAAGGGCAGATGTGCACACTCCCTGCTCTGCACCAGCTGAGAGCTGAGCCCACAGAAATGTTTACTGGAAAACTCTGGGCTGCTCCTGGGCAAAACTGAACAGATTTTATAACATGGAACCAAAAGGAGAAAATCCCTTTGGAACAGGCACAGTGAGTGCCAGCAAAAACTGTCTGGGCTCATCCTTCACTCCTCTCACTGTGCTCCAGATTTTCACTTTGCTTTTTCCCAAACATGAGCTCAAATCTGCTTAATGCAAACTGTGGACAGCAGAGAAGGGAAGTGGTTCCAGACACTTCCCCCATTCGAGCCTGTGAACTCTGCTCTGCTCCCAGTATGGGAACAGGCCTGTCAATGGGTCTTTCACCTTGGAGAAAGCAACATGGCATTGCCAAAGCACAGCCTGTAGGACAGAGTGCCTTGTGCAAAGGACCTGCTCCCCTTTCCCCCACAGGGAAGAGGATCACGGATTAGAAACAACTGCTGAATCAAAAAAACCCCCACCACCCCAACTCAGATCTTTATCAGTTCCATGAGAAGCTGAGCAGAAGCCAGGCTTTCACACCACTCCACAGGCCACCTAATGAATTAGTAGAGTCTGGAGCATAAAACCTACCTCAAAAAGAAACCTTCCCGAGGACACAGAATTTGGGTGACAGGGACCACAAAGACTGCACATAGCTAACAACTGTATGTTTATTTGCAAAAGACACTGGTTTTCTACACTGGAAGCCAACTTGTACCGCTTCCTTCTCCTTTAACATGGGGAAAGGCCTCTTCACAGAGTGACCAGCTCTTGCTAAGCACAGGCTGCAGGTGGCCCCCAGTTCTGCCAGTGACATTCCAGTGCTGGCTGCTGGTGAGGCTGTGCCCAGAGAGGGCTCAGTGGTGGAAGAGCCGGAGGTTGGTGTGGATGAGGGTGATCCCCAGCTCGTTGCAGGCCTCGATCACGACGTCGTCGGCAGCCGAGCCCGAAGGGGCAGCGATGAACTGCACTCCACTCTGCACAGACAGGGAGGAGTGGAAGGATCAGAGGACGGAAAACCAAAATCCCCCTTGGAAGGAGCTGGCAGTCCCAGTGCTGTATCCACATCCCAGTGAATGAAGGCTTCCATCCCCAAAGCTGCTCCTTAAGGGAGCAGGAAGTTCTCCCTGCCACTCAGAAATTACCCTAAAATGGCCCCTCTGGAGCCATTGGCTGTCCTGGAAAGCGACAGGCCTTGGCTTGATATTCCTAAATGGTTTAATAAACTTTAATCCTCTATTCATCCCAAATCAACAAACTGAGCAATGACTGGATAATTACTGTCCATGTGAGACCAGTAACCACCAGGAACATCCTTCCCAGGATCTGCTATCCTAGTGCAGGGATTTTGCTCAGCAGTGCACACAAAATGAAAAGGAAAAGCTCAGGCTGCACAGACATTCCTGTGGAGTCACCCCAACCTCCCAGCCCTGCCATGACCTTACCCGCTTGGCTCTGTCAACGTTATCCCTAAAAGGGAAGAAGGCATCAGAGCTGAGGGACACAGCAGACAGCTTGGCAATCCACTGCTTCTTCTCCACTTCCGTCAGCTGCTTGGGCACCTCTTCAAAGAGGGCCTGCCACTTCACCAGGTCCTCATCCTGCAGGCACGAGAAGCCAGCTCAGCCCCACAGCATGCAGCTCCCGGCAGTTCCCTGCCAGGGGGATGAGTTATGGCGTCCCTCTGACACTGGGCTTTCTGCTGCTGGGAACTTCATACCAAGGGGTTTAAAACACACCACCACCATCAGCTTTTTTCTGCATCCTTTTAACTCCTTCCCTATCCTCACCATAGGGCTTGAAGGATTCCCTCTCTCCCTCCTTAATTCTAAGATGCTCTGCCTGCAGTGTGCTGCTCCATAAATGTCACCTGGTAGAAGACCTAACCCATGACCAAGAGCAGCTCAGTTTATGAGTCACCTTCTGAAACAGCAACTGCTCCAGTTCTTACCCCCTTAAACAAGCAACTGCTAACGAAGTGATTCACAAGGTCCCTAATCCAGCTCTTGGCTTTTGATACTTAAAAAGGACATACTATTTTGTTGTCTCACTATGGCCTGTAACAGGGAGGACAGAGGGATTCTAAGAATCCGAAATGCCACACAAATATTCTGTGTGAGAAGATGCCACTGACAGGCCAGGGAGAACTGGAACATCAGCTGGAGCTTTAACCCATCCTCACTGCTGGGAAGAACCAGGAGCTGAAGCCAAGCTGCTCACTGAGGCACAGGGCAGGTTCCAGCTCCCAGAGCTGTGGGTGCGGTGTTGGAGGGGCAAATCATGACACTTTGCCACAGGGCCAGTAAACAACCTTGGGGGATCACCATCCAGGGCCCAGGATCCCCCAGCTCTTTGGGGTCACCCATTATAACACTCACACCAGGCTTAAGTCCTGCACAAAGACCTCGTATGGCAGAGCCGTGCTGCAGGGGAAGCTGTGAGCAGCCCTCACCTCTCCGATGGTGTTGGTGACGTACTGATCGATGGCGTTGGAGATCTCGGCCCTCTTCACGCCTGCCTTGAACTTCATGGACAGCACGCGGGGGTGGTGCCGCAGCCACCAGTTGTTGGCCTTGTCTCCGGCCAGGCGCGTGCAGTGGATCCGGGACTGCTGCCCCGCGCCGATCCCGATGACCTGGAGCACAGGGGTACCAAGCACAGAGATCAGAACCAGAGCTGCATTCCAGACGAGCTGTTAGGAAAGACCTCTCCCAATTTAGCTGCTCCTCACCCACGCAGCTAAAGAGTGTAGGTAATTAGTGGGGAAAACTTGGGAAATGCCTGCATCCCTGATCTTGTAAATTGGTTACGGGGCCAGCTGTCTGCACTGCTAACTTCCAAGGCTTTGCTGAGCTGACAGTCACGCTCAAAACACTTATGTTCTTTCACCCTTCTAAATAACACAGCCCCAGCCATCAGAGTCAAACCTTTAACCTCAGGAGAGTGATACAATTATGGCTTTTAAGGCAAAACAAAATCCTGTAGGTCACAGAAACAAATGGGACTGCCAAGAGCTGGCTGGCTTCTTGCCTCTTCTGGAAAAGGGCACTTCAGTTACAGCATTAATGTCTGAGCCCAGGTCACCCAACCACAATCATCTCTCCACTGAGTCAGGCACACACAGTTTAACCACATCAGCGGAGAGGTGCAGTGCATGAGGGGCAGGTCATCTGGCAAGGCTGATAAGAAAGTAACCCCACTGCTCACTCAGGAATGCTGGTCAGTGGCACCGTTACATCCCATGAATTGTGAAGGCCCTGGAGCTACCATATATCTCCTACGCTGCCATCTGCCAGAATCCAGGCTTTTTAAAATAGCTGCTACTAACTCTATTTAATAACACTTGTGCTTGATCTCTAACAGATAAGCAAAACCCACACAGTGGTTTTATTTCGAGGAAGCTGCTAGGAAAATACAGTACTTGCTCAGCTTTTATAGCCAGACCCAGCCACCGGGGATGTCAGACCTGGGCTGGTAACTTTTGTCCATCCTGTGGGTCCCGCTTCCTATGGAGAGCTCCTGTCATTTCATTCTGGAGATCTGACAGGAAACTAAGTCTCTCCCATCATTTTCTGCCCAGCCACAGCTGAGCTGTTCCCCAGACTGTTCTCCAGGGACACGGTGCTGAGGCTTGAGGTGCTGGCCAGTGCCTCCGAGTTCCCAGCTCAGACTGGGACAGATGGTAAAGCCGTAAGTCGGAGGCTGCCCTCAAAGGAATGAGTCATTTGTCTTCCCATTCATCAAGACACGGTGACTTCACTTCTTACTAGAACCATAAAACATTCTGCTGGATCCTTTTCCCCTAAGGAGAAATGAAAGGCTTGGGCTGCCATCAGATACGATCTGCTCAGCCATAACTGAAGTCATCAGTGCGTAATAAACCCACAGGGATATTGGTGGTAGCACAAACACTGAACAGATGCAAAGTTTCTTACGGTTTAGTGGCACCTTGCCCCCGACAAACACTGCTGATGTCCAACCTCTGCTCCCAGCCCACCCACTTAAACTCGCAAGGGACCCCGGACCCCAAAGGAGCTCAGCTGCACAGTGGTGTGTTATCATTTCCACAGGGGTTTATCCTCCCTCCCTGCACGAAGGAGAGGGCTGGCTGTGTCCCACAGCACACCAGGAACTGCCACCCAGCCCTTCAGAGTGGGACTAGCAAGGCCAGGCTAAGGCAGGAATTTTTAGCTGGGGATGCAGATGTTGGGGAGTACCGGACTGACTGCTGCTAGCAGGGGCCAAAATACCATGAAATATTCCCAAATTTCTACTATTAGGGATGTTCTGTGCCCTTTCCCAGCCAGAATCACATCCCTGTGAGCTGTGGCCTGGGGCTCCTTGATGGAAGAGGGTGCTCTGCTACCTGTCAGCACCCAAGAACCTTGCAAAAAGAGCCTTTTCCTTTCCTCTGTGAACCACTCAAAATCTTTCACATTTTTTGTGACCTAAATTTTGTCAAGAGATGAATAACTAAATTTTGGCTTGTATTCAACAACTCCAAAATGGCAGGGACTTTGTACTTCAGTTGATCAAAGTGATGTAGCCTGTAACATCTTCACAAACATCCCCAAATCTACAGAGATTTATCTGACACACAGGTTCAAGCCATTGTTTTGCCTTTTTTAAAACCACAGGTTTTGATGGAACACTACTGGGTAAGATTTCCTCAATCTAGCCTGGAATTTCTGGTCTAGAGAAGAGAAATGAGTAGGTTGAGCTTCTGCTTAATGCAACTCCTAGATTTGTACCTGAATTTCTCCTCACACTGGCCTGTACCTATTCCCTGCCTTTTTCACTTTTTAAAATCCTTCTTTCAACACCTCACCTCTCCCTGCCCCACATGGTGCCCTTCCCCCATACAAAAACACAGCCCAAACCTCAAAATTCTCCACAAAGGAGCCATTCCCCGCTTTTCCTTCACAAAAATTAATTACATTTCTTTCAGAGTTTAATCTCCTGGGAATCCAAAAGTGCTTAAGCAGAGCCTATTAAGTGTGAGCAGTGAAAGGAGACAGCAGCACAGGGTGAGTAGAAAAAAAAATCTATCACTAAATAGAAAAAAGATTGGGTGAAAATTAAGAACTACTTGACTAAAACAGTTTGGTTCATGGGAGAGTCAAACACACTCCATAGCTGGAATGCTGTGCAACAGCACAGAATGGATGAGATGGATAATGCCCAAAGGATTCTTGCAAAATGATCCAGACTGCTCTGGGTTTACTCAGATTTACCCTGGATAATGAATGAAAACAAAAGCCCTAAAGACACCTGGAAATATAAAAATCTAATAAAGGACTTGACCATTGGGAAGACAAACAGAACACTGAAGTCACTGGGAAAGTGTAAGGTAAATTAACAGGTTTGTTTTATGCTACCATACAGAGAATAAAGAAAGAATAATTTTAAATTGCTAATTTAAAACATGATGGTGTCATTAAAGCAAGTGTAAATCAACATGGTACAAGCTGAAGGTCAGCCAGAGCAAGTGGAAGTGTTTATTGCAATCAGTGGCAGCTGGCTTCCCGCAAATTAAGGGACACTCACGTCCAGAAATGCTTCCACACTTTGCTAAGATGTACTAACACAGCTACCTCGCTGGAGGGGCTGATCCACTCCTGAACCCAGTGAAGCCAAGCTGTTAAACACTCTGGATGTCTCATACACCAGTTTTCCCAGGCATCCCCACCTCCTAGGGATGCCATGAGGCTGAAATAACCCCTAGAAAACCAAAAGCAATGGGACTGAAAGCAAGCTGGACTTTCCCAGGCTTGGCTCACACATCTCGAACCAGGTCAGTTCCTGGAAGAGCATTTAAAGTGTAACAATGCGGACGCTGCTTTCCACAATGTATTTGATTAAAACCTGCAAGCCACCCCTGCAGCCCAGCCAGCTGAACCCCTGCCTGCCCAGGCTGCTTCTCCCTGCTCCCCGCTGCTCTCTCCCTTCCATATGGTACATCCATTAGCACACACACTCTGGAAACATCTGCAGCACCACGTTCAGCCCAGACTTGCAAAAGCACCGGGGAAACTGGAAATTGCTGCTGTGATGAGGGAAATGGAGCAAAGACAGTGACACCTTTGTTCTGGGGCTATGAGATCTAACGCTGCTGAGTGCAGAGAATCATTTAAAAGCAAAAAAAAACCCCAACATAAAGCAGAATAAAAGGCAAATGCTGGATCTCCAGAGACATATTCTGAGGAACCACACAGCACACGACCCCAGGAAGTCCTGTGAGACAGCCCTGCAGCGTTTTCAGGCTGTACCAACAACCTGACAAACACAAATCAGTGCCAATGCAAGGAGAGCACTGCAGCTCAATCTCAGTCTCTACCTGTAGGGTTCACTCTTTGATCCATTTTGCTGATTTATGATGTATTACAGCTCAAAAACATCCATTGTCTTCTGTATTTTTTTAAAATAATCCAGGCCTACTGAAAAGTTTCCACGGAGAGCAAAGAACCAGCTAAACAGCACCATTACAAGAATAATCCGCTGGGCAAAAATACAACTTTTAATACATTTACACCAACTTTTAGATAACTGATTTGGGCTGAACACCTATTTTTTCAAAATTCAAGAATCAAACTGAAAGAAGGGAAATTTAGGTTAGATACTAGAAAGAAATTCTTTCCTGGGGTGAGGGTGGGGAGGCCCTGGCACAGGTTGCCCAGAGAAGCTGTGACTGCCCCATCCCTGGAATTGTTCCAGGCCAGGCTGGATGGGGCTTGGAGCAACCTGGGGTAGTGGAAGGTGTCCCTGCCCATGGCAGGGGGTGGAATGAGATGGGCTTTAAGGTCCTTTCCAACCCAA
>VZTH01017554.1:55540-65997 GCA_013397815.1 Aleadryas rufinucha | reverse complement strand
AAAAAAAAAAGGATTTTTTCAAAATTCAAGAATCAAACTGAAAGAAGGGAAATTTAGGTTAGATACTAGAAAGAAATTCTTTCCTGGGGTGAGGGTGGGGAGGCCCTGGCACAGGTTGCCCAGAGAAGCTGTGACTGCCCCATCCCTGGAATTGTTCCAGGCCAGGCTGGATGGGGCTTGGAGCAACCTGGGGTAGTGGAAGGTGTCCCTGCCCATGGCAGGGGGTGGAATGAGATGGGCTTTAAGGTCCTTTCCAACCCAAACCACTCTCTGGCTGTATGATTCATAATCTCAATTACACATTTGATAATACCCCTATAAATCCCAACATCAATAATCAGTTTTTAAAAAAAAAATCAGGGAGAACAGAAGATTTTTATTGCCCCAGAAGGGTCAAAAATATAAAGCATATCCCACCTTTCTAGGTAAAAAGTGAAAATAAAGAAGCATTTGGACAGTCAGAATCCAGCTGTGAAATCTACTGTAATTTCCTAAGGCTCTACACCAACTACAACACTCCCTGAGAAAAATGATGTGAAAGAACAGAGTAGTTAGAAAGAAATTACTCAAGGCCATAGTGCAGAAGCACGTAAGAGCTTTTCCAACCTCACCAAAACAAGAGCCAGCCCTGCCATTACCATGAAAAAATGACAGCAAGGTTTTGAAGCAGCCTCTCGAGAAACAACTGTTCTGCACAGCACTGCGCAGGGCATCTCCTCTGGCCCTGTGCAGCAGCTCCCTGTGTGCTGGAAGGGTTTGCAGGCCTGCCAGAGCAGCCTGTGAGCAGGGGTGGGGAAAGCTCTGCTGCAGTTACCTGCCCGTCCTTGGCGTAGCACACCGAGTTGGACTGGGTGTATTTGACAGCGATGCTGGCCACAATCAGGTCTCGGACAGCAGCCTCGGGCAGCTGGAACAGAACACCACTGTCAACACCACCCTGGCAGCCATGAGCAGCCATGCTACACCCCCAGCCATCACAGTTACTGAATCAGACACAGGCAAAGCAAGGTAGCTAAAAATACCCTGGTTTGGTCAATTACAAGCAAATTTTGTTTAGATTAAAACCCATAAATGATTGGTTTGGCAGCTGATCTCCCAGCTCTCAGGGGTAAGACTCAGTCTCACCAGGTTCTATCACTGGCCTTAAGCCTGAAGACTCCTCTGCATTTACTGTCACCAGATGTGCTCATTGGCAAAATCCAGGACCTCAACAATTAGAATAGTTCCCAAAATCTGTGTTATTTTTAAGTTCCATTCCTAATTTACAAAAACAATTTTTATTACCTCAATGTCTGAACTTGCTTCTGAGCCCATGACTAATCATGTGCTCATTAATGTCTGTTTTTTTAATGATAACGATATCAGAGACAAAGAAATCACTAAAAACTTCCTGATGATGTGGGCTCCAATTGCTGAGCAATAGCAGCCAGGCCAGAGTTTAAACAACACAGTGCACACAAAAGGGCAATGAAAACAATGAGTCAGGAGGGGATGTGATGGATCCTTGGCACATGGCTGTCTCACCATAAAACACTGCACACGGTAGCTTCTTGTTTACAAAGAGTATTTACAAATATTGCAGCAGTCTGAGATAATGGGAAAGGCCTGATTCCTCTTATTTATCCAAGGAATCAAAACAAAGGAAAGCCATCTTAATTTACCCAACTATATTAGGTCCAGAAAGTCTGCTGCATTGTTTGGTAACAGCCAGTTACATCTCATTAAAATGTTTTAGAAGCTCTTAAAACTGCCCAGTGGTGACTTCCTTGATGAAGGCACAGCAGATCGTTCATTCCATATCTCTTTAAGCACATTTATCTCCCAAACTCACATTTTTACTCTTGGTGACAATGTTCTTGAACAGCGACTGGTCGATGACGGCGTTGTTCCTCTTCTGCATCAGGTTCAGCCCATAGAGGGTTCGAACCTCCAGGTCATCGGGCTCATAGTGGGGATCCATCTAAAAGCCAAAGACAGGCCAATAAAGCACTTTTAGATCAAGACCTACAGTCTTCCAGTTTTCACACAAAGGGGAAAAACAAACACACAGTCTTCCAGCCTTCCAGAGGAAGGCAGAAATATTTGGAGCTCCTTCCTACATGCCTCAAGCTACAACTCCCACCCCTCTGTGGCATTCAAGAGAACAGTGAATGTGATTATTTCCAGAGCTGCCCTCTTGGGGCACATCTCCATCCAAGATGGAAGCACAATTAATTTACACCAGTAGGGATCAGATTAACTGCAACTGTGACACTGCACTCAGGTCTACCCATGCATGGCCTTATTCAGTATTTTGGTGGTCCCAGCTGAGGTTTCAGAGAGGACACAACCCAGAATAAGGTGACCAACTCTAAATAGGAGCATGCACACACTTTGTGTGGTTTTCCTAATCCACTGAAATGTTTTAGACCAACTTTCCTTAGCACCGCTCTGCATTCAGCCCTGAAGATACAGGCTTCACCAGTACGACCTTATCCTTACAAAGTTAATTGAATTCCAGGAGGTAATCAGCTGCCAAGACTGTCTGCAATTTCATTCCTTCTTGCCTGAAGCTCCTGAGCCATCTTCTTCAGCTCCCCTGGCAGCTACACTACAATTGCAACTTCAGCTAAGCCCTGGATTTTCTTTTTGTGATGCTATAGTGAAGTTCTTTGCTCATTTGTCTCTCAGAGGCAGCAGAAATAGGACCTGACAGCAGTCTGTGATCCATTTAGTCATGTTCACCAAAACTGGGTGATTTTGAAGTCCCAACAATCACTGCAGGAACTAGGAAGGTAACCTGACACTGACCTGGCCACATAATATTAATATTCCTTGACAAGCATGCTGGCTGCAGCATGTAAAGGTGCATCATCTCAGGTCCAAAGTGTCTTTGCTTCCACCTTCATCCCTGAATGGAGCAGGGGTACAAACCTGGAGGACACAGTAAGCACCATTCTTCTTTTTGGAAAGGATTTTGAGAGCTTCTTCCTCATAGCCAGGAGCCACCACACCATCGGACACCTGCAACACACGGAGGTTTCAGCTTCCGCGGGAGAAAAATGAAAGGGGGGCTAAGCCTGAAAGCTCCACCTGCCATTTCCAGAGAGGCACACACAGCTCTCTTGGGGTCTGTATGTATCCTACAATAGCAAAAGCATTGTTACACTATGGGTTTCAGTCCTGGAAACAAAAACCAGCAGAGCATTGTGAGCTCCTGGGTTAGTAAAAAGTACCCCACATCACTTCAAGCAGAATGGAACTAATAACTAATATCCTCCTCCGGGGGGAAACAGCTTAACCATGACATCCCCACTTCTCAGCCCTAACAGTCAACGTTGCTTAAAAATCAGTAAATCCTTATTTCAACAGTGACACTCCTCAGGAGGCAAAACCATTGGCAAAAGAGCTGTTAAGAGCATGGAAACTGAGCGTTTACATCCACCAGTGCCATGAAGCAATACACAACTTTCACATTTGTGTCTTACAGTGTGGGTGAGGTTATTTTGGTTTTCAGCAGCACTGTAGCAAATGTTACCCTCACAAACCAGCTGAATATGCTTTCATTTGTTTGAAATCATAAAATCACGGAATGGTTTGATTTGGAAAAGGCCACCTCATTCCATCCTCCTGTTGTGGACAGGGACACCTCCCACTAGACCAAGCTGCTCCAAACTTTCTAACAATCTAAAAGATTCTGTGATTCTAAGTAAAAAGCACAGCCTGGGAAGTGGCTGAGCCTACATGTAAGTGGCAGGTAGCAACCTGTGTCCAAATTCCTGCCTTGGGCAAGGGGCTGGCCATCAGCATTCCAGCCCTTTACTTCTCCCATGACAGCTGCTCAACCAGACACTTGTGACAGCCTAACCGGGGTTCCTTTCCAGAGGTTTTCAATAACATCATGGAAAGCAGCACTGCCAGCTCTGCTATTTCACAGGCCCTAGCACACAGCCAGCTGTTAACTGGTAGGAAAAAAAAATGCATCAAAAGACTGGTGTAAATTCTGCACTCCAGATAAGAGGATTATACAAATGAACCAGTAAAAAGTCTTCCAGGTAAAATGGGTCAAATCCCAACAAAGGCTGCTACAAACCAATGGCTGCACCTGGAGCGATTCTCCTTGGTACCCTGGAATGATCTGGTGGCGTCACTTACCTCTCTGGAGATGATCTTGGCAGTAGCCAGGTCGCAGATGTCAGACAGGGCAATGAAGTCACCAAAAGAGGACATCCGATCAGCACCTGAAAAAGCCTGATTTTACTCATTTATCAAACTACAGCACCAGACAAAGAAAACTCTTCACTCCTACAGTCCAGTCAATTGCTATGAGAGCTAAGAATTTAATGCCACAGCAAAAATAACAAAAAAAAAAAAGAAGAGGCCACAAAAGCACGAAGGATGAAAAATCCTACCTCAAACACATGGACCTTTAAATATTCCCATAGTTCAGATATTCTTCCTTCTTCACTGCCTCTGTCAAAGCTCTAACTGTGTAATGACTACCTCCAGCACTGCAAGCAGCTCAGCTGTACCCTTGGTAGCAAGAGGACAAGGAGAGGCAAGGATCACACAGAAAGATTTTAGATGGGAGACAGTTGAAAAAGAGGAAAGCTTTTAGATGGCTATGCTCCCACCTGGCTTTTCCTGCAAGAAAGCAGACCCAGAAATGTAGCAACTTTTTTCTTCTTTTTTTTTCTTAAATAAGTATTTTCTATATTTAATGGCATAGCTAAGGTGAACTCAACTCCCATCACAAATGCTCCACTACTCAACAAGGTCAATTCTTCTGTCCCTGCGATTCTAAGGGTTTATTTTTCTGGCAATCATGCAGTGGTTTTGTGAGAGCAACATTCAAAAGTGGTCTGTGAAGAACAAACCCAAGCCAATGTGCTCCTTATCAAGTTTGCCTTGATTTCTATAATCTGTGCAGATTTTCTAGGAGTGCCATGGAAAATGAAAGACGTAGCAAAGTATCTCAGCTAAGCAGAGGAAGCTGGTTTTGTCTACCTTTTTTAGCTTTTTTTGTGAGCTCTGCAGAACAAAAGCATTAAAAACTCCCCATCAAATACCAGACAGAAACATTTCTACTCAAGTTAAATATTCTTGAGCACCCCAGTGCTGAGTGTGCTACCAGCACTGCTGTTCATCCAGATCCTTTAGTCAAAGCCCCATATATACGTGTGTGTGTGTAAGTACACATTTAAATTTAAAAATATATCATCTTACAGGTCTTCTATATTCACCAAGGAACAGAATCCAAAGTGGTTTCAGCTGTTTGAAACAGTCAGTATACAAGGGCTGCTCTCTTGGAAAGCAATTTTCGACAGGCAGTCAGGCAGATCTTTATGGAGAAAACCCCTCTGGAGGAGGAGTGTGGTGCAAAGGGAAGAGCAGGAGAAGAGCTGAGGATGCTGCTCAGGTGCTGAACCCCAGCTTAGCTCTTTGGACAGGCTGGTTTGCTGTGGTTATTTGGAGCCCTCACCTCTGCTCCGGGCGTAGGCACAGGCCAAGGGTGTCAGGAAGGTGTTGTCGAAGTCATGCACCATGCACACTTGGGCCTCCTCCTTGCTGAGTGGAACTCCAACAGCAGCACCTAGTGGGAAACACGAGCCAGGCACTCAGACTGCTGCTGCCTGCCCCAGGACCTGCCCACACAATCGGGGGAGGGAGCCCATCCCACCCTACCTGCGGGACTGACATGCTTGAAAGAAGCTGCGGCCGGAATGCCCAGCGCCTGCTTCAGCTCCTTCACCAGCTGCCAGGCATTGAGGGCATCGCAGAGGTTGATGAACCCAGGAGAGCCATTCACCACTGCAAACACAGCACATGGACACGTTAAAGCAGGCAAACCCCTCTCCCCAGAGCCTGGAGAGCCAGCACAAAGGATTTCTCCCAGCGAGCACTCGAATCACTATTAACTGTTCTTGCTCAATGACCCTGGCTCCTCAGCAACTGGTGGAGTGCCCAGAAATGCACACCAAGAGGAAAGGCCATTTAAAAGTCTGCTCTCAAAACGTTTTGCTCTGGCCCTGAAAGAAGAACTGCTTGTACTGACACGGCAGCACTGTGAGCATTTCAGGAGACTGGAGGAGAAAAGATCATTTTAACAATAATCCACATGCAGGAGGAGTGAACATAGCATTGTTCTGCTGCCATACTGGGAGGCAGACTTGCAAGCAAATGGAGCTCCAGTGCAGGAATGGAAAAGCTTCCTAAGAGGTCCCAGAGTTGAAATGGAAAACGCTGCAACACAAAGCTTCACTGCTTATTCAGCCGGACAATGCCTGCACACACTGAAAGCAGTCTCAAGAACAAGAGTAGCCAAACTTTCCCTCCAAAACAGGGGTTTCCCTCACTGTGGCAAGTGGCACACCCCGTAAAATGGCAGAGAAACACAAATTTGAATCTGTCCCAAATTTGCAAGTGGGACTAGTATCCCTTCCTGCTGCCACCATCAACAGAAGCAGCATTCTACAAAACCAAGGTAACAACCCCCTGCTCAAAACCATCAAAGAAAGAAAGACGAAAAAAAGAACAAAACCAATTCAAACCTAGAGAAAAATAGCTTGGTTTCTAGGCAGAGTAAATAGTGACACAAAAAAAACGGGGAAGATACTAAACAAGGAAAATGGCAAGTGAAAAAGTATCTTAAAAGGATGATGAGGTTTTCCTTTGCAAAATCTAGATCTAATGTCAAGCAGAAAGTACACTTCATAAATCTGTTCAAAGTATCTTGGACACACAATCCTACAGCAACAGAGAACACAGAACTGCAATTGGTCTTGTGGGGCTCAGCAGAGTAGCTTTCCTGTCTCATACACTTCAACTTTTTAGTTGCTAAGTTAGTGCCACTGAGTACTAAAGTAGCTGTGAAGGCACTGCTGGCCATCCCTTGGACTAAGGTACAAGATGGTCTTTCGGTTTCAAAGACATGTCCGACCACCTCCATTCCCAGCTATCCCAGAGCTCCCTCTTGGCCAGCACAGCTGAGGCCTCACCTGTCAGGGGCAGTTTGGGTCTCGTGGTGTAGAGCTGCGCAGGACTCTGGTGAGGATTCATGCCATACCTCAGGGGCAGCTGGGACACTCCCTTGCTGTACTCCTTCCTAAAGTAGTCAGAGATGGCTGCATCGTACTGAGCAGTGTGGGTGAAGGCCTGGGGACACAAGGGGAGACACTTGTCAACTTTGAAACATCAACTTACAGAGGATTCGGTGTTTAAAGAGGTAAAGAACCAAAGCTCACGAGCCTGGCCCAGCCCTTCACAGCAGGAAAACGTGACCAACCTTCAGTGCCAGCAGCCGCCGGGTTTCCATGGCAGTGTCTTTGTCCCTCGATGCTGCCATCTCTTTAGCTACAGCAGTGTAGTCCGCAGGGTCACACACAACTGTCACACGGGCGTGGTTCTTGGCAGCTGCCCGCAGCAAGGCCACTCCCCCTGCAAGAGAGGGGCACAAGTGTGAAGCACTTCCCTCCTGGACACAGCACAATCAGGAGGCACGGCTGAGACCAAGAAGGGACGTGCACCATCAATCCTTTGTGCTAGATGAATGTGTCCCCTCTCTACAGCACAGAGGGGTGAGAGCGCTCTTCAAAATGCTCATGGCTGGTGAGTTTGACTCAATCTGCTGGTGAAGGTACACACTGACTGGCCTTGGCAGACCCAGGCAGAGCTGCAGGGGCGAGGAAACAGGATGTGGGTTGTGATGAGCAACTGGGGGCAAGAATGTCTTCGAACGGCACAGCCACATCCCAAAGAAGATGGCTGTCCCCACACATAGCACCACCATCCTCTGCTGGGCCAGGCAGGGGTCTGCAGAAAGATTTGCTTTCACACTGATGAACAACAGAGGTTCCCAAATGTCTCTGCAAATAATAATGAATCTTGCCCAGGTCCTCTGTGTGAGATAAAATGTCACACGTTTTCCTTCAGTCTGACTGCACTGCTATTGCAACTCTTTAAATCATACAAGATACTAGGCTGTTGCAAAGGAAAAGTAGAGGCTGGCACTGCTTCATGCAGAGCAAGTATTACTACATAAAACATTTAATAGAGAGCTCTGCTGGGCATCATTTGGACTAAACTACTGCAAGAAAATCCAATCCCAATCCAACTGCATGGCACAAAACTGTGCCTGTACTGTTCACAGGCTGCCAAGCAGAGATGCTGCAGTAAAGGCACAGCAAGCCTTTGGGGTTAATATCTAGCAGCGAGAGAAAACATGCTAATGCAGGTGTTCATGCTTCCCATCTCAGGTCCTGAGTACACTCCCACATATTCAGACCAACCCCTTTCCTTCTAATGGCTTCCTGCAGTGCAGTTCTCAGCAATCCTCAGAGCACTTTCAGTGGTTCAGCTTTGCTCTCCAAAGCTCATGTTTTTTTAAATTTCTATTGCTCTGTCAGGCTGCAAAAGGGGTTTAGTCTGCTCTCCATGTTTCAGTAGGAAGCATGGTCCACCAGGCCTTTCCAAGCACAGCCCTCAGGCTCCTTCTTTTGGGCAGTGCATGACTTGCCCCCATGCAGCATGCCTTGCCAGCCCGTTATTGCCATTTTACTTGCTTAAAAGCAACAAGGCTTACCCAACTATGCCTTAAGTCTGGTCCTTGCAGCTCCTGAGCTCTTGAGCAGACCTCCTTTATAGGTGTGCAAGGCCACCAAACAAAAAGAGAAGAACTGAGACTACTCAGAGTTCAGAAGCATAAAGTCTGTCTGGAAAGCAGATTTGCTCTCCCTTTAACTTACCAATATCAATCTTTTCCACTGCGTCCTCTACAGTCACACTGGGAGAAGATACAGTCTTCACAAAGGGGTACAGGTTGCACACTACAACTCTGAGAATTGAAGGGGAAAACTGGGTTATTCAGCAAGAAACAAAAGTGCCAAACTCGGCTTGGCAAGCACAAGGTATCATTAGTGATTTTATGGTCTTGTCTCTCAGATCAGGGACCAGCATAAAATCCTGCGGCCAAGAATGGTGCTCAGCCCAAGGGCAAGTGATGGTACAGTGCATTAGGACATTTAACTGAACTCTGTGTATAAAATAATGTCAGAACCACAGTTTACAGCAACCACATTAAAGGAGAGCTTCTTTAAATACAGGTGCCTGAATATAAATGTTTAGTGATTTTGGTCCACAACTTGACCACATTTCAAAGAACTTCAAAGTGGGCTCTCAGCAATACTGAAAATGGGCATCCACCAATTCTCGTAAGAGAGTCAGCACTCAGGGAAGGTCCACTGCAAACAAAGTGCAATCAATCTAATTTTCCACAACTTTTCCAAGAGAAAATGACCTACATGTCACCTTCTGGACTTTTAAAATACCAACAACATATGAAACCTGAGTGTGCAGCCCAAATGCCATAAAGCTTCTGTAGCACATGAAAGCAGGGGAGAAAATCGACTTTTCCCTCTCAAGCTAAGACTGGACCTTATTGGAATTAAGTTTTTCCATCTGATCTAGAGGCAAGTCTGTATTCCAGCAAGCATGATGTAGTAACTTGCCTGTCCCATCCTATCAGAGCCACAGGAACTGCAGTGAAAGGAGGGATTTGTTCTGACCTTCACAAACAGGGTTTTTAATCCAAGAGAATTAATTTACTCCCTTGATCTGAGTATATGAAGGTATTGAACTCCAAGGTGTGCTCAGTGTGGCACAGAACTGCTATGATGAGTACCTTTGTGTCCAACTTCAAATATTCCTTTGTTCCCACTCCCTGTGAACTCCAGCAGAAGGGATGATAAGCTTCCAGTGTGGCTTTCAGAACCCCCAGTTATCTCCAAATTTCCTACTATGTCTTTTATTGTCTGTTTCTCATGCCCCCTTCCCCCCAATCCATTCACACTCCTGACCTGTTGCAAACTATCAGGAATCTGTGGACTTTAACACTGCTAATGCTTTTATCTGTGCAAACCAAGACAATCAATATCAGGCTTTCCTTCATTGACTTGGATATGCAAATTTTATGCAACTATGCAAAGACAGTCCTGCTGAAGCTCAGCTACTTCTGCTTTTTACAAGAGGACCTGAATCCAAATTATCAGTCTGGATGCAAGTGCACCGTAAGTCACTGATGTAAGGGCACGTTATTCCCCCTGCAATTCAGCAGAGCCTGCTTTAATATGCAGCATGCTCTGAAGAGCCACCACTGCTGAGCCATCTAAGAGGATTCCTGTGGTTTTAAATTTCAGGTTTTCAAATTCAGCCCAGAAATCCATCCATTAGTTTTTAAAAGTAACTTTAAAACTCCAGATGCATTCTGGCCCACAGTCCTACTGTACCTCCCACCCTAGCTACACCTACTATTTTCTGTGTCCAGCTCAGCCATTTTTCTGAACCAGGAGCTACTCCCTGATGGAGTAGCTGGTTATTCACAAGCAGTAGCTGGATGTTAACACCAGTGAGTTACATACAGGCCCAAAATGCCCTGTGTGACTGAACTAAGCAAACACATTCCAAAAAAAACTAGGGGGGGG
>VZTH01017554.1:0-55525 GCA_013397815.1 Aleadryas rufinucha | reverse complement strand
CTGGGGGGGGGGGGGGAATCTTTGGTACATTAGTGCACAAACTCTGTTACTTCAGTTTCTGGATGCAGCTCACTTGCTCCCAAGATGGCTCTCAAAGTTTAAGTTTTCTGTCTCTTATCTGTGTGTTTTCTGTCTGAACAAACGCCATGTTCCTGACCCACTTTCCACGTCTATTCTTTATTTATGTGTTGAAACTCAGTAAACATTATGCAAATATCAAAGGGTATATTTACTAAGCAAGCATTTCAAAATCAGGAATTGCCATCTGATCAGACACGTGGAACCAACCTGAGGGAAGATGAGCCAGCTTCAAAAGTATGAAACTCAACTCTGCAAGATGTGTAATGTGGCCCTACATTGTGTGTAACGTGTCAGAATTCCCAGGGAACCAGAAGAAATTCAGACCTCTGAGCTCCCTGTGGAAACCACAACGTAACTTTCTTAGTTTAGTTTTCTCTTACTACAAGTGATGAAGAGGCACCTGTAGAAAATTATGTTTTTAAATACACAGTATGTCCTGCCAGGGCAAAGAAAGGAGACTGCAGATCTGCTCGTGTGTAGATGTTACAACCCCTACTGCTCCCCTTCCTTGGTGTTGACTGGGCTCTAATGTTGGTTTTTGATTACTGATGGATTGCATCACGTCCCCCAGCATTTACCTTACAAGGCTGAAATCCTGTTTCTTCATATCAGCATTATCCTCTGGGATATTGCGAGCCAAGATGCCTAGTTACAAAAAACAGTGCATCTTCATTAAAAAAGAACTAAATCATCAACAGGTTTTTAATTCAACATCTCCCTTCACACTGTGCTTTTTTCCTCAGAAACTTTCTATCATTAACTTTTTTGTTCTAGTTTAGACAGCACCCTCAGTCCCTGCTCCTTTATTCCACTTCACAGAGTCTTTGGCTGTTCAAATTCCACACTAACAGGTGTTCTTCCCCCAAGATTAACTCCTAGAGCATTCCAAGTACTGACCAGCAACCTCAACAATGTACTTTCTAAGCACTGAAACTGTCATTAAGGAGTTCATGGGAGAGAAAAAGGGCACCTGCCCTGTGAGACAAGGGAAGCAAGAGGGAATGAGCAGTGTGCAGGTGGGGTACGGGAACTCAGAGAAACATAAGGGTGACAGGGTGGCACAGTGTAAGGAACAGCTCAGTCCTGTGTTCAGGATCACGGGAGATTGTCTCCAGCCCTAACGTACGATAGGCAACAGGTTCCACGTGAGGAACCTCAAGCACAGCACCAGGAGATGAAAGAGCAGATGGATTAACGTGCAGCTAGACCAGTTATCAGAGATCCTCCCTGCTGAAGAGGAGTCAGAGAGTGTCAGAGCATGCAGAAATCACCGCTAAAGCCTACGCTGTTGTGTTCCTTGTGCTGCACACCAAACCCATCCACAGGTTAAGCTAAACTCTGTGGAGCTCCCTGCCTGAGCATGTCTGCAGCTGACTCTGCAAAGGCATTCACAGAGAAGCTCTGCTACTTATAGCCCCGGGGAGAGAGCTCTGCTAACTGCAGAGATGCCAGCATAGCAACAAGGAGGTAATTCAGCCACCCTGCACTTCTCCACTCCTTGGCTTTTCACCTCTCCTTCTGATCCTGGAGCAAATCTGTTCTCATTATTTGGTTCTTCGACACAACTCTTAAAAAAGACATCTGTCAACTCCTCCTTCCCACTCTCCCTGCCCTCTTTTAGACTGAAAAATGTATCAGCAGAAACATACCAGCGTGGACTGCAGGATGAAGGGTTTTCACACGTCCACCCAGCATCTCAGGGAAGCCTGTCAGGTCTGAAACGTCTCTGCCGAAGAAGAAAACAGCAGAGTAACAGATGTGCCATACTAACTTTATCTAGAGGTTAAATGACCCAAACCAAAAAAAGTGTATAAATTTCACTACAAAACCCCCCTATGCCAAAGGGGCAACAACTGCTTTTCCCATGAATGGAAATAGAGTTCATGGGTCACACCCAGCTAAGCAGTACAGCTATTTCTTGAATACACTGGAATAACCAAGATAAGTAAACCCCAAGTCAAAATGGTTTACAGAGAGAATGGAAGGCCCTGCAGAGGTGTTCTTCCTCCCAGCTTAGTTTCACCACTCCTTGTGACTGTTTAGGGTGGTAAATAACAATAAAGAGGGAAGGGGAAATGTGAGCATCCTTTGCTTCAGGCTTTACTGACAGCACAGCCAAGGAAAGAAGTTGGAGAGACACAACCAAGTGCTGGGTAACAGTGAGCTCTGGGGTGATGTAGATTCGTGCTGATGTGTCCCAGGGGTGACCCACTGAGTTCACGGGAAGCAAAAACGGAGTCACAATCACTTGTTCTGCCAAATAATTGACTTTTTTTTCATCACTGCACTGAAACCCATTTTTATTTGGCCAGAGCTGTGTTTTTTTAAATCACAGCACGAAAGAAACCAGAACAAATTTCCCCAGAACCATGGCTAAAATAGCCAGTGACTGTACCTAACCTTTTTCCAACAGTGAATGTACAACATTTAAAGGCTTTGTCTGCATTTAGTGATTGTGCTGGGAAAATTATTTGTGACCGATGAACTCCAGTGAGCTTTAACATGTTCCTGACATATAAGTGCTGTCCCAGGACCAGGCAAAGATCAGCTTTCAGGTGGCTGTGAGGAGCAGCACTCATGGCAGGTTATGAACATCAAGGTAACAAACAGATTGTGCCACGGAAAGAAAACTGGCTCGAGGCAGACAAGGCATCCCAACACCTCTCCACACAGTAACGCTCCCTAGCCTCAGCCAACAGACCTCTGGACAAGAAGGTTCTGAAGTTTTCTTTGGGGCAGGGTTTTTTAGTGGGTTTTTTTTGGAAGGGAAGACTTGCTTTCACACCAGTTTTCACCCATTTTTGTTCACAGAGAAAACAATTTAAGCAACTTCAGGGCGCAAAAGAGCATTTTTGGTGGTGATGTACAGGAGAGTGTGTGTACCTGACAGGCAAGCCAGCATCCCTCAGGGACTTGGCTGTTCCTCCGGAGGCAATTAAACCCAGGCCAAGTGCATTCAGGCTCTTCGCAAATTCCACCAGGTTGGTCTTGTCAGAGACGCTGAGTAAAGCTGGCAGACGGGAAGAGCACGAGTGTTTGGGTTTTAACAGTGGAACAGAGAAAACGACAGAATTAAGCGAGTGAAGCTTTTATAAGTTCCGTAGTTTACGAGTGTATGCGGTGCGAAGTGCCTGGGGAGTGGAAGGGAAGCACCAGAGCCTTGCGCTTCTCCTCAGGGGAAGCCACCCCTCAGGCGAGGCCGCTGCTCAGGGCGCCCAGCGCGGGGCCCCATCGCCTCAGCGCCCTCCCGGCTCCCCGAGCCCTGCAGCGGCCCGCACCGGGAACCAGGGACAGCCGGCCCGGGGGACACAAACAGCGCCTGCCCACCCCCGGCACTGCCCGCCCCCGGCACACCGCGCGGGAACCGCGGCTGAGGCGCCTTCCGGGACCGCTCTGCCGAGGCGAGCCGGCGGCCATTGCGGGCCGGCGGCGGGCAACCCCCCCACCCCTCACGGACACCCTCCCCGCGACCATCGGCGGCCGGCGCNGAGGGGGGCGGCGGTGCCCGGGTCGGGTGGCGGGCACGTGTTTTTTGGGACACACGCGTGTCCTCGGGGTGCGGTGCCCTGGAGGGTGAGGATGCCCCGTGGTCGTGTGTGCGCCACGTGTGTGCGAGCGGGTGTTCCCGCTGCACATGTGCTCAGTGCGTGTGTGGGCACGACAAGGGCGCGCCGAACATACAGAAACACGCACACATACACACGTATATATATATGTGCACTGACATGGGTGCACCGCCCACACACACCGGTGCGTATATGTGCACAGACATTCATGTGCAGACACATATAGAATTTTCGGTGGTGGGAAACCCAGTTTAGTACACAGGTGAAAAACGAGATGTAGTGAGGCAATACCTCATCGCAGTGGAAGGTGGTGTAGTAAGGACCATTAATTTTTTCCAGGAGTACGGACAGAAGTTTCATCTGTGGAAAATCCTCTTACAGAGCTTCCACACGGGCAGAGGCAAAACACTTATTTACCAAGTCTGAGGTAAAAAATCATTTGCAAATAGTAAAATTATGCTTTTCTTTCTTTCTTTATTTTTCTCTCCGTAAGGAGAGCTATCAGGGGGAGCTTTTTTCCACTGTGGGCCTCCAAATTTCCTGATAATCCTTACAAAAGAGCTTTGCTTGTTTTCCTTCTAGCCTGTGCTTCACAGGTAACACTGACTGAATGCGTTGGCTTTAACTGGTTAAAATCTGTGCAGTGCCCCTGTCCACCCCAGCAGGGTTTAGCTGCAGCACTGGGACAGCAGTGCTTTGCGAGTAGAGAGCTGTGCAGTTAATTTGCAGCACAAGCCCTGGCCCCACCTGGTAATATTGAATCAGCAATAATGTCAGCATGGGCAGGCCCCTGAGGCATCCCTGCGTACTTCTGACACGTTTTCATTGGCCACACAGGTGTTCACTGCACACCTGCAGCTCCCAGAGTTCTCAGACTGCATTAGGCTCTCCACTTGCATTAAAAAAAGAACGAATAAATGAGAGTTTTTAGCTCTTGCACGTAAAAAGGTGGGAAGTACAGTGCAAGTGCAGCTGGAAGGCCCAGACACTTGGCTGTTTTGATTTGTGAGTCTCTGGGCTTGGGCAGTATTGTCTGTGTGAGGAAGAGTCAAGCCAGAAATACCAAACAGACTGAATAAACCCAGTGTGTGTATTAGTCTCGGTAGCAGCTAGTGACAAGCAGTAATAAATTACTGCTCAGGAGGGTGGCTGGGACCAAAGGAAAATATACTGTTAAGTGGTATATGAGCACTATCATTATCAAAATACACACCTTGGAGAGAGTAAAAGTTGTGCAAAGAGTACAGCTGAGGAGGGCTTTGGTGATGATTAATGTATGAGCAAATGAACGATTTGACAGAGCACTGCATTTTTATCCAATGTTGGAGAGTGACTGTGTATTCCAGAGAGCAACTGTGTGTTCCAGCAGGGCACCTGGTGGCCCTGCCAGCCTGTGCACAAGGACAGGGACGGCCCTGCCTTCGGACAAACAGTGGGAGGGACATTATCAGTGTCAATAATGGCATTGGCTCTGTTGCCTGTCCAGCAGTTCATTGTCCCTTGGCGCCTGAGGTGAGGTTTCTGTTTGTGCAGGAGGGGCAGGGGGTTGTTTGGGCTTAACCCCTGTCTCAGCGTAGGAAGGACATGGAGCTGTTGGAGCCAGTCCAGAGGAGGTCACCAACATGATTAGAGGGATGGAGCAGCTCTGCTCTGAGGAAAAGCTGAGAGAATTGGGATTGTTCAGCCTGGAGAAGAGAAGGCTTTGGGGTGACCTAATTGTGGCCTTCCAGTGCCTGAAGGAGCTGACAAGAAACATGGAGAGAGACAACTTACAAGGGCCTGGAGGGACAGGACAAGGGGAGATGGGGTCAGACTGAAAGAGGGCAGGGTTAGATGGGATATTGGGAAAAAATTCTTCCCTGTGAGGATAGTGAGGCCCTGGCACAGGTTGCCCAGAGAAGCTGTGGCTGCCCCATCCCTAGAAGTGTCCAAGGACAGGATGGACAGGGGTTGGAGCAACCTGGGCTAGTGGAAGGTGGCCCTGCCCATGGCAGGGGGTTGGAACTGGATGAGCTTTAGAGTCCTTTCCAACCCAAACCATTCTGGGATTCTACATCCGAGAAGGAACATTCTGGCTGTGTGCTAGAAGGGTGTCTGGATTCAGATCTGGTTGATATGTCCTGGTTTGGGGATGGCTTTGCAGGAAAATCAGACAGTCTGTCTCCCCAGAGGTTTAGTTTTGCTTTATAGAGGTTAATTGATTTTGGTGATGTTTAAAGGATATTCAAATACCCTGTGCTCTGCTTATGTCCCATCATTTATTCAATAGGAATGAGGTCTCTCTGGAGCTTTTTCCTGGTGTTTTAAAGCATTACAGAAGCTCGTCCTGAGCCAAGAATGCAGTAACATCATATTGGAAATAATGGGAAGAGGTAAATGCTAGAATTACAAATACCACATTAAGGTTATTTCTCAATCATACTAGGGCCTACATCCAAGAAAGAAAAATCAGGCTTAATAAGCACTGTGCTCTGCTAATAAGGAGACGTAAAAAGAGGATGAATCTGAATAGAGGCATACAAAAGGGATGGTGTTGCTGGTGTTAGGACAATATCCTAGATTCCCCTCTCTTCAGACTGTAGGGAGCAAGAGATGCTTTTTAGCTTGGCTCTGAGTCTCTGTTGTGAGTCTGTTTTCTATTGTTGGGGTTTATGTAGCAGACCAAGAAGAGTGTAGAAAAACAGATCAATTTGGCTGTTGAATCATTTGTTAGGGTAGGAAGCAATCAAGGTAGGATTCTCCAGCCACCTGCAGCTGCCTGTGGCCTAGCAGAGGGTGGGCTGGGCCTGCCAGTGGACAAGGAAGACCCAGCCAAAATGTAGGACTCCATCCAAAGTGGAAGTCCGTGGCCGGCCTGGTTTGGGGCTTCAGAGATGAAGTGCCATGAGTAGGGAGCGTTACACCAGTGGTCTGATCTGGATCTGTCCTCCCTCAGGAAAGATGTCTCATCACCGTGAGGCTGCTTTGGAAAAACGTTATTGTGGGCATCTCTACCTGTATGAACATAGTCCTCAGCTTTGAAATTCCCCATCACACCAAGCTTATCTTCCTTAACCAGGCCCTGCTTTCATTTATATACCTCCCCACGCCTTTCCTCAACAACCCCTTGCCTCTGCTATGCTTTGTGGTGCCCTCAAGCAAAGGTTGTGGTATTCAGCATGATGTAAGACAAACACATCTCTGTCCTACTCAAGCTCCTGTTTTCTTCCCTGGCAGTTATTAAATGGGAAGCAAGGAAGTGCAAATGAGCAATATGTTACACTCACAAGGGGCACTGCTTCTTCTGCATTGTTCTGGTATCTGGTATCTCCCTTGAGGATGATGTTTGCCAGGCACTGGGCCTCAGTTTCTCCAGTGTCCTAGAGACCACAGTCTTGCAAGCACTTATCTATGCTCCTCACTCAGTATTATGGGATTGCTTACTGCAAAGGTCTCGGGGAGGCTTCAAGTGCCCTGTCTCAGATGCTGCACAACAGGAGAGGTGGGAGTGGAATTGAATCCAGGCTGCTTCTCAAGGGTTACTGCTATATGCAGGCCTTTGGTTTGTCTGCCTTTTGCTCTCAGGGTTCATGAGAACTGCAAGGTAAAATCTTTTTGATGTATTCCAGGAGAAAAAGAGCTGCTAAGTATTGCTCTGTTGAACCTTATTCAAGAACTGCATCACACTGCCTGTGCCACTTGCTAGGAGTTAACTCTGGGGTAGCTTCAGCCCTGAGCGGATGAGCAGGCTGGCCGGGAGTGTTCCACAATAACAGAGAGGCTCAAGAGCCCCGATGCATTTTCTTTTTCAGCCCTTATCAGCTTGGAGCAGCTTTTGTTTTACTGTGTTCCTTGGAGGTCCCCATTAAATCGCATCTGTGGTGTGCTGGCTGTCGGCTGTCCTTGTAAATCCCTGCTCAGGGTCCCACGGAGCTGCAGAGGTGACAGTGAGCCTTTAGCTAAAGTTCAGAGACTCCAAAGAGCTCTGCGTGTTCAGTTTGACCTGGGGTGTGAAGGTTACATCCCCTCTTCACTCACCAACACTGGTGGTTGGTTTTCCCAAACGTGTGATATCAACGTCTAAGGCTTTTCCTGCAAAAGTATAAATTTCCTTGTAATAGAATAAATACTGCAGATTTCAGCCTGAGTTATTCTCCTAGTGCTCTGGGTTATGAACGAGACCCAAAGGTGCATAAACCGAACAACGATTTATTTTCTGAATGTTCCCATTCCTTTCCTCCCACAGGCTGGTTCCTATCCAAGCATAGAAGGAAAAATAATACGAAAAAAGTAAGAAATAGTTTCTACTGTTGGCGACTCAGTGCCTGCTCTCTGGTCTGAACCTACATGTAGGCTGTGGCTGAACAGGTCTGTTTGCAATTGCAAATATGGGGTTTGCAGTAAAAAAAAAAACCTATCCACTTTGAGAGGTTCCTTGGCTTCTTGAGCTATTTGTATGAAAGGAAGAATTCCCAGAGAAAAGAAAAGAGGAGGAAATATTTTGTTTGGGTGTTTTTGCTGTAGGTGCAAAGAAATTACTTTATCCGCAAATAAACAGGCTGCTTTACCTTTTCATAGCACCATGGAATCCCAGAATGGCTTCAGTTGGAAGGGACCCCAAAGATCATCTCATTCCACCCCCTGCCATAAGCAGGGACACCTTCCACTACCCCAAGTTGCTCCAAGCCCCGTCCAGCCTGGCTCTGGACACTTCCAGGGATGGGGCAGCCACAGCTTCTCTGGGAAACTGAAATCACTGATTCTTTCCCAGAGGAGCTGGGAAAAGCGTCTCCCTTTGCCCCCAGCTCTTTGGGCACCAGCATTTGTGTCCCAATGTGGGTGAGAGGGCCGCTGCTGGGAGAGCTGTCCTGCCGGGACTGCTGCCAGGATGCTGCTGGATGCGCAGGGAGCCGGTTCCCGCTAGAGCGCGCTAGGACAGTTAAAATAGGGCTGGTTTTCTGCTGGCATCAGGATGGAACCATCGAAGACGCCTATGAACGGAATGGCACTTCTGTTTTTCAGCAGCGGTTCTGGCTGGGTTCCCCATCTATTGGGTACGGTTTCCCTGGATGAGTGTGCAGCAAAGCCAGCTGTAGCTGCCTGAGAGCACTGAGGTTTGGGCTGGGTCAAGTGCTGGCAAAAACCTGTTGGAAGACCCAGGCTGGACAGAGGGCAGGGAGGAGCTTCGTCCTCAAGCCTTCTCTCATCTCACAGTCCCTTTGTTTGCTGCTCTGTAAGGCAGAGGAAGTGGAAATCTGTGCAGTACTTGGACATGGACAGGAGTCCACCTCAAAGTCCCATTGTTGGTCTGCTGTTGTCATTTGTGCATTTTGAAATTACCCGTAACAAACTTGCCCACCTTCACAGGAGAATTTCCTGCCTCAACCTAGGCTCTTAGACCCCTGTCTGCTACCCTCGTTTGCTTCATGTTTACTTAATTAGCCAGCTGGAGCATAATTCCTTTCATGATCTACAGTCTAATACATAAAGATGGCAGTGACATGAATCTTGGCTTAGGTTTCAATTTGTATGTTAATTCATTGTGGTTCCCCTGATAGCTGGAATTTGCTCCAACAGGATCTGGGAGATGATGAAATGGGTGGGGTGTTCTCCTGTGTCCCAGCCAGAGCCTGGAGCGATAGGTGACATAGTTTTACTGTCCACCAGGCATCATCTCTTGTAGATCTACAGCAGAAAGCAAAGCAAAGGTGAAAAGCAAAGCCGAAATCCAAAATGAGGAGTTTTTCTCAGTACAAAATGCAAATAAGAGTCATGGCTCTGGTAGCTGAGAAGCATCTGGAAATCAATGAAGCCTGGTGAGACAGCCTGCAACAGATTAAGAAGGAACACAGTGATTTTACAGAAACCCAGCCCCAGTCATCTCTGGTTCACAAAGCCCTCGACACACTTATCTAGAGAAGAGAGACTCTCCAGGCAGGGAGGAAACAGTGATTTCCCTGAGTGGAAGACAAGCCTGTGTTGGCTGTGAAGGGTTTAGGCACAAACCCCATCACTCCATGAGACTCATCCCTCTGTCTGACATCCAGGAGCTGGCTTACAGGGAAGGAAGTGCTGCGAGCCTGTGTTCAGTTCCAGCGCTCTGGGGGACCCTGGGAACACTGTCAGGCTCACAGGAGACTGACAGCAAATGCAGGCAGAGCTGCCATTTGCCAGCATGCCTGAAAAAACAGTGGCTTGCCAAAGGTGGCATGAGGAGGCTCTCCTGGAAAGACAGCCATAGGTGGTTATTTATCTGTTACATTTGAGCTAACTGAGATCCAGGCCCTGGAGAGCCGGGATACAGGATAAAAACAGGGCTTGCCGCAAGACCCTGTGAGCTGAATAGAAATCATGGCTAAATAGGAGGATGGGAAAAAAGACAGAGTTGTGTGAAGAGGCATGGCCAGCATCACACAGCAGGCAGTGCCACAGTCAGCGAGGCTTGGAGCAGTCTCTAGCTGGCAGATGGGTTTAGTTGCAGCAAATCATCCATTTTCAGATTTTGCTGATTTTGCATAGTCTAATTATAATAGAAGAAAAGAGTGAGACTTTTTCATAAATCACCTATTCCTTTCCTTTTTTTTTCTTCCAAGTAACTGCACTAGGTCACTGTATTTTGGCCTTAGAAACATGGATAACATTTTAATGAGGAATTGTGGAGGCAAAAAATTGAAAATAAATGTTGTCTCTTCTCTGTGTTCAAAACCCAATGGCTTTGGATTCTCCAGGAGTTTCTTATGCTTTCTGAAAATTCTGTTATCTTGTATGCTCTGCATTCATAATCAGTTGTGGTTCCTTCTTTCTGTTCTGACCTTCCTTGCTCAGAGTCTCGAGTAGCAACAGGACAGATTTTGGCTTTTCAGAATCATCTTCCTGATGCTTTATGGCTAGAAAAAGAAGGGGTTTTTCTTTCCCCAGAAAACATTATTGAATTAAGCCTTTTCATTTTTCACCTCAATCAAAGCCAAGTTTTTCAGCTTTTCATTAAAAACCGGGTATTTGAAATTGTTCAGGAGGCCTTAAAATGAACATTTCCATGTTCTAGAATAAACACTGTCATTTTCCAGATACTCCTTTTCAGGAAAGTAGGATTTGATCGTGTAGCTTCTGTTCCATTAACCAGGTCATTTTCCAGATACTCCTTTTCAGGAAAGTAGGATTTGATCGTGTAGCTTCTGTTCCATTAACCAGGGTCCCCAGGTAAATATTTTGAGCTAGCTTAGTACAGCTGTGGATTTGGGAAATGCAAGTTTATGATAAGCCTGTGCAAATTCAGTGAGGGGTGTTGGTGTTTCCCTGAATTAAACAGGGGGAAAAAGGCTCTTCACAGTTGAAATCTCCTGGTGAAAAGCCCCAGGCAGGACTGAGTTCCATCGATCCTGGGCACAGGGTGCCTGTGTTCATGTGGCAAATCCACCTGGAAGCGGCAGGGAGCCTTCAGGATGGGGATGACAAACACCACCCCTCATTAGGCAGAGCTGAGGCAGGTACTAATTAACCTGGAGCTTTAGTGGTGCTGCTTGTGGCTCATGTCCTGATGATTCTTGACCCTTTTGGGGTGAGGGCAGGATCAGTGTTGGCTCTGCTTGGTGCAGCTTTCCTCCACCTTTTCCTCCACCTGTCTCCATGCATTTCAGGCATGGAAACTGTGTCCCTGTGCCCATCTGTGCTCAGTGGTTCTGGAGCCACTGGAGCTTTAATTGTGTAGAGCTGTTTTCCTGGGCTAAATTAGCAGACGCATGAGGGTGACGATTTCGGCCCCATATGAATTTGGTGGTAAAAACTGAGCCTGGGACTCAGGCCGAGGCAGCAGGGCCAGAGGGAATTTAATGGGACTTCCTGCAAAACACAGCTACAGACTTTCAATTGAGTTTCTTCAATTTACCTAACTAATGTCTCCTCCAGCCCTGCTTTTTAATTCATGATAATATCATCAATCACATAATTATGACCTCATCTCATTCTCTATTAAGACTTGGGTGACAAATAAGGACAGGGTCACACTTCAGTTTGTGTTGCTGTGTTTTATTGACTAGATGAAAAGAAGCAAACATGCTGGGAACAGAATTTCCAAAACATAAAATTCTGACAACATGCAACATTTAGCTGTTTCTGGAGAGCTGGAAAGTAGGACTTGTTGGTTGGTTGGTTTTATTTACACTGTTTTTCACATAAATACACACCTTGTCAGACCTGGGAACAGACTCTTTTTAACTCATCTCACGAGCACACATCAGCTTCATAATAAACGCACAGGGACAAGAACAATTTCTCCAGGCAAGAGGCAGCTTAATCCAGTGGGTCAGATAAAAATCCTTCAAATAGAACATGGGAAGTTCTTCTTTTATAGATTTACCATGGCAAGGGACTGAAATTCCAGTGTTAGGCTGTCGCTGTTGAGCGCTAGCCGAGTGCAAGAACCAGACTGGATCGGGTGAGGCGGAATTCTGATTTTATTATTTAATTCTAAAACTTATATAGACTTTTAAAAGTTTCTCCGGATTGGGTCAATTCAAAACCTCCCCCTAGGCCCATAGGCCAGGTAGAACTGCCCATCTTTCCAGAGACAGTTTCAATAACATCCAAACCTTATCTTTATTTATAGAACACAGGGAGAAGAAGAGAAAAATTCCCATGGGAAAGAATCTGTGCTACCACATTAGGCAGCATCAAATTCCACTGATGCCATAAGCCATGGCAAGGAGCACACTGAGAGTAGGAATTAAGAACATGATTGAATCATGTGAAAGGGTTTTTATTCCTGATTTAGCGTTAGAGACTTGGGTCTAATGTTATGGTTTGGGGAAAGGATGGTTAATTCTTCACATCTGTATTTTTGGTCAGGTTTTGCATTTCCCTGCCAACACCCCCTTTGCTGACCCACTGTTCATAATTTTACTGGGTTATCAGCATCATCCCATCGGGAAAGAGGGTGGCTCTTTTCTTCACAGACATTTTAGGCTAAAGAGATCCTCTTCTAAGTGTCTTGGGAAGACCCTGAATGCTGAATTTCATGGAGTTCCTTGTATTGTGAAGAAGGGATAAACAAGGCTGTGGGAAGTCTGGCATTTGAAGTCTGATCTCTGGCTCTGTTGCAGACCTCCAGTGTGCCACTTGGAGCAGACTTTACCATTGCACAACAGAAACAAATCACGAAGGTTGAAAACTAGAAGAGAAGCAGTTAGAATGTATGGAGTGTTTTTATAAACCCATCAGTTTTCAAGCCACTTTCCCAGTTTCCTGAGCCTACTTGAAAGTTATGAGTGTTTGGGGTAGGCAATACCACACAAACAATGTCCACTTCCAACACATATATATTCACAGGCCTCTCACTGTTGGTACTGTGGAAGCGTTGCTGTTTCTCCTACAAACAATACCATGTAATACTATTCATACTGGTTCAAAGCCCCAGTTTGAGCTGTGTCATGCCATGCACCAGTTTTGCTACTCATTTCTTATATTCACAGTTGGCAGCTGAAATACTGTAGCCCTCTGAACTTGCTTTCCCGTTTCCTCCTGATTTTCACTCATGCTCAGATTAGCACTTAGTCATCTTTACAATCCTTGCCTTTCCCTGTGTTCTGTTCTCTCCAGCATGACCAAAATTTGTTTGCACAGGATTTTTATAAGCTTCTGCCCTCACTAAAAAAGGGCCCACTTGTCTTGGGAAGTTTCCCCCCATCAGTTTTGACATCTCCTGCAGCCTGCCATTCCTTAGCATTAATTTCTATCACTTCTCCCAATTTCCCTGGAAGAAATTCTGATTAGGCAATAAGTGCTGGGCCATCCATCATTTCATGCCAGTCACAAGGCACACGGTGCTTCTCAGCCTGGAAGGCACCGATCATTCTTAATCAACCCGAGTGTTCCACGGGTAACAGAGCTAAAGACCTGATTTCCGTGGCCATCCCCCTGGGATCCTGTCTAAGCATGGAAGCAAGGCAGAGCCATTGTGAGTGCCATGTAACAGTGCAGCACAGCTGATTAAACCCCTGCAAAGCTCAGAGGGCTTCACAAAAGTCCTGTCAGTCAGCTCGCATTTGATTTCAGGTCTGATTTTCATTTGTTTACAGTATCGCCCATTATGTGTAGAGTGTTTGCTAAACACTGAAGAATAATGGTCCTGTCCCACATAGCTGACAGCAGGGCTGACAAAAGGAAGGAAGGCAGTAAAAGGGGTAATTTATGTACAAGTCATGCTTCCCAGCCAGCTGTGCCGATAAAAAATGGCCACTTTTATGGGAAGGCTGGAAAAGAACAACAAAATTACCTTTCTGAAAAAAAAAAACCAACCAAAACCAAACCAAACCAAGTATTTGGACCAGCAGTTTGATTAAAGATGACTTACTGCCAACAACACAGGGAAGGGAGTCCTGGGGAGGCATTTGGGTTCATCAGATGCAGGGAAAGATCTTTCTGGCACAGACACCTGCACCTAAGACAATACAGAGACAGCAGCAGGAGGTCCTGCCTATGGCACAGAAAAACCTGACAAGGAAGCAGGAAAACAGAAGTTATGAAGTGTGAGAGATGAGAATTGATAAGCAAGGGTGGAGTTACGAGCTGGGAGCAGTCGGTGATAGAGGGGAGGAAGTCATTGGAGGCACTTTTTTGGCAAATTGCCGAGCAGTCCCATATCCACCTAATGCACAGAACTCTGCAGGAAGATTTATGTTGTCATCCAGCCATGTGACTTGGGGCCTGACTGTGCTCCACTTAGAGGCAATGACAGACTCCTGTTGATTCACGGGAACCATAGAAATCAAAGAAAACTTGCTGTGGCAACTGGCTAATTCAATAAAAGCATTGATTTTTCCAGCTGGACAATTAGAGAGCATGAATGCAGTGTAGCTGATTTCTGTCTCTGAATTAATGTAACAAATGGTCATTGATTCAAGTGAGAGGAAACTGTACCCCAAAGGAAGGGACCTTCCATAGTAAAAATGCCCCAGCCCATGTGGGCTGGTCTTTAATGTGCCACAGACTGAGCTGGTTATGATTCTGTGTCTCTGCTGGTTAGCACACTTAGGAGTTAGTTGACTGTCACCTCACAGAGCAGCCAAGGTAAAGGCACACACACAGGGCCAGGGAGAACTCTGGAAAGGTGATGCAGGAGACCATGGAGTTCAGAACGGGTAGTGGGAGCACCTCATAGCATCACTTCAGATGAATGGCTCTAGTTTTGCCCTGGGTTTGAGATAGAATCATAGAATGGTTTGAGTTGGAAAGGACCTTAAAGATCATCCAGTTCCACCCCCCTGCCATGGGCAGGAACATCTTCCACTATCCTAGGTTGCTCCAAACCCCTCCAACCTGTCCTTGGACACTTCCAAGGATGGGGCCACTTCAGCTTCTCCGGGCAATCTGTGCCAGGGCTTCACCACCCTCACAGAGAAGAATTTCTTGTTAACATCGGATCTAAAACTACTCTCTGTCAGTGGGAAGCCATTGTCCCTTGTCCTGTCCCTCCAGGCCCTTGTAAGTTGTCTCTCTCCATGTTTCTTGTCAGCTCCTTCAGGCACTGGAAGGCCACAATTAGGTCACCCCAAAGCCTTCTCTTCTCTTCTCCAGGCTGAGCAATCCCAGTTCTTCCAGCCTTTCCCCACAGCAGAGGTGCTCCATCCTTCTGATCATCTTAGTGCTTCTTCTGGACTGCTCCAACAGCTCCACATCCTTCCTGTGCTGGGCTCCCAGGGCTGGAGGCAGCTCTGCAGGCAGGGTCTCACCAGATTGGAGCACACAACTCACTCTTCTTGCACAGTGAGGAAGATACTTTGAGCCCCCCCCTCAAAGCCTTAAAAGAGGAACTTCTTAAACCACATGCAGTAGCTGTGAACAGGCCCCGAGATTTTCAGGGCTGCTGGGTATTTGCAAACTTAGGTTATGGCCTCATGCTTTGCTGCCCTGGCTCAGGAGTCAGTGTTCTCAGCAGTGTGATGATTTCTTTCATAGGAAACTGGTGTGTCACTTGTCCATTTGCAAACCCCTTTTGCTGATGAGATTATTTTTAATGGCGTTGAAGCATCTTGAACTCACTCCACCATGGAAGCCCCCAGATTGGGCTGAGGAGTCCGAGCTGCTGACAAAGCATCCACCGAGGGTGACTCTCCTTGCAGCACGGAACACATCCTGGTGTTCCCAGCTCCTGATTTCAGGCTGGCTGCTGTGTGCGTGGCGGGTGCCACGGGTGTGCTGCAGTGCTGGCACAGAGGCTGCTGCTGTCCCTGCTGGGTGTCACCTGGGCCACAGGGGCAGGACAGGCAGTGACATTTTAGCAGCTGCGGTTGTTTGCGTCAGTGCAGTCAGTGCGTGTGAGTCAGGGCCCTGACCTGGGGGATGTTTCACGTTGATCCCTGGGCCTTGACATGGGTGGGCCATCCCAACACCCCTGCCCTGCCAGATACCACCTCCTCTCATCACCCTACTGCTCCTGTGCTTGGTGCTTTTTTTGTTCCATTTCCAATGGCCTGTGCCTGCAATAGAGATGTTCCGAGAGGGCCCAGAGGACACAATGCACCTCCTGCCCTTCATCACAGGAACAGGAATGAGGAGGTGTGATAAGAGTTGTGGAGCATTAATGGAGCGGGATGCTCAGCGCTGGAGGGGAGGAGGGATATTTCGATCAGTCACCGGGATAAAAGCTAAGCTGCTTTACAGCACAGCCTGCTAGAAAGTGGTGGTTAGAAAAATGTGTCTATTAAAAGGTCAGGTGTGGTCCTGAGTTCTGGGCTGACACTTGCACAAGCTGGTAAATGATACATAATGAACACCTTACTAGATTAATTTTGTCTATTTGGGGTCGCCGTGAACAGCCCATTAGAAAATAGTAGGTTTCTCAGAGGCTGCCAAATGCTGGTTGCTATTATTTCTGCAGATAATACTGAATCTGTAACTTGTTTGAGAGCAGCTTATGCAATATTTGGTGATCAAATTTGGAGCATTAACTGCATAGCTTAAGTACTTCGTGTGCTTCTCTTCACTGACTGTGGGAGCATAACTCTTAGAATCAGATTTCTCATGTGCAACAATCAGAGGGACAACTGTAATTGAAGTTTCACTACCCCAAACCACTCAAAAATTGTGGTGGCCTTTCTGATGTTCATAGTTTTTTAGAGTCTATGGTTTTCAGCTTTTCTTTTCAGTTGTGAGAGCTGAAAATTAATCTTTTGCTTCAAGTAAAGAAGAACTCTCACTTATATCCCAGATCCCAGCACCAGAAACATCAGGAAGAAAAATGAAATACCTGAGAGCATAAAACTCCAAATGTACTTTCAGAATACAGCACAGGATTTGCTCCCAGGAAACTGTCAGTGCTCCTGCTGGAAGTGGAGAGTGCTTGCTGAAAAGTACGTGAAAGGTGCCAGACTTGTTGAAAAATTCACAGACACGTTTACATACTTAGAACTTTTCTCCCAGTATAGTGAGAAAGCTCCACTCCTGTAACTGCTGGTAGCTGTCGTGGAAGCTTTTTGTTTCCTAGCAAAAGGTACAGAGGCAACAGTGGCACATGCAAGAGAGTTTTGATGCAGAATGTTCAAAAGCCTGACTTCTATTGTCTCTCCAAAGCCTGGCCCCCCAGAAACCTTCCTTGACCTCTTCCAGATATGAAATAGTCCAGGATAGGCTTTGGTGCTCTTCTTCATAAGATTCTTCTACATCCTCCCCGCAGGCATCTTGCCAAACAGCCAAGGAAAGTGTTACCAGCACTGCTTTCTTCTGTGGATGGATTTTGATTATTAATAAAATGGTTGGGATGAATGGAACTATTTCACATCTTGTCAAAGCAGCACAAGCAGGATGCTGCTTTTGTGAGACTTGCCACTGCCCCTTCCTCCTCCAGATCATCCCTTTCATGTGCCTGATCAGCACTGAGGTGACAGCCTGCTTCATCAAGAGCTGCTACAGCATGGGAAACAGCTCAGGAAGTGGTTTACAAACAGCAGACAGAAAACTCAGAGACAGAATGAAAAAAGAGGGGAAGAAAGAGCGGATTGCAGTTTTAAGTTGAATTTCCACGACCTTCCAAGCAGGCATTCCAGTATGAGTACATTAAATTCACGTATTTCTCAACAGCAAGGGCTGTTTAGCAATAAAGACCTTTGGCACTGAAAGAGGCCTCAAAACAAATCTTTGGAGCCAGCAATAAAACACAAGGAGTGTCATGCTGAACATCACTGGGTCGCGTAGCTTGTTAAGGCAAGAGGCTGGAGGCTTATTTGTGCAATCCCTGCAAGAAGTGTTGTCCTGTGACACACTCACTGTCAGAGAGAACTGCCGTGGAGATTAAAAAAGAAAAAACTAAATGTAGTCCTACAAATGCAGTGCTGTAGCCACAGTAAATTGTGCACACCCACAGACACACAGAACATGAGAGCTTTCTGAAACTTGAACCAAGCTGCATTTGGAATTGGGTTTAGAGCTGTTGATTGTTGCCTGTGGAAAAAAATAACTGCAAGAGATGCTTGTTGTGCATCCTCTGATCAGCCTGGTCTAGGGGAAGGGGTCCCTGCCCTTGGCAGGGGCTTAGAATGAGATGATCTTTAAGATCCCTTCAAATCCAGACCATTTTGTGATTCTGTGATTCTAGAAATTGAGAAGAAAAAGGCTCAAAGCCAATGCATAATACAGGCTCTTGTCTGGAAGTTCCCAGCATCCAATCCAGGAAAAAGGCAGTGTGGGGTTTTCACATTTTCTCATGTAAAAAAGGAGATGTTTGACACCCCAGCTTTCCTGAGATCTGAATAATGAAATAGTTCTAACCAATGTTTATATTAAAGTTTGACTTTGGCGGTACTTTGCATTGCACCTGCAGCGTGCCAAGAGCCTTCCTGCCATCCAGGAGAGGCCTCTGGCTCCCACAAGCTTGTGCCCCAGTCCTGCAGGGATTTTTTCCACAGGCTTTTCTTCCCACTCATGGGGAGGTGTTCCACTTTCAGTTGTCTATGGAGTTAAGCACGTGTATAAATGATTGTAGAAGTGGGTTATTTAAACTTTGGCTTATGTAAGGGCTATAAATTTTAAGATGGCTTCTTCCTGGGATTTTGCAGGCAGATCTGAGTTTGCCCTGCTCGTACTCCAAGGAAAACTGAGGAAATGTGGAAGTGTGTCCATGGTTAGCTGACACACCGTTCCAGCTCAGCTCGTAGCGAACTCCAAGCATCGCAGCCACAGCTCTGTATGCCTTTAAAAATCAAAGCAAATGTAGGCACTCTTCAAGACTCAGGGCAAGGTGATGCTGAAACTCCCTGTGCTCTCACACCACAGTGTGTAGCTATGTGTGTGTATGTGTGAGTTATTCCACCTTCTTATGTGCATGAGAGGCTTTTTTCCAAAATCTCTCTCCCTTCCCAAGCCCACTGTTTAACCAGTGCTTGATAAGGATGCTTGAAATTACGTTTTTCATCAACTTCCCGTGGAATTTAAGATAACTTCACTGTCACAAAATACCCAATTGTATCCAAATGACATTAACATATGGGACTGGGGGAGATTCCATAAATACCAGTGGCGTAGGAACACAGTGTTTTACATTAGTGGGGCCTCGAGGCTCCTGCCTGCCTCCAAGTGATGAGCTCCTGGGCAACCTTTGTGCCCAAAGCAGTCTGAAAATAGTCCTGCAGCACAGAATTGCCTGCAGTATTTTGTCCCATTGCTAGCCCACCCTTCTTCCAAATTAATCTGTGCCTAATTTGCTTCATGTAAATGCAGGAGATAAAATGTTGATTCTACAGTAGCTGGATTAGTCAAATGAAGACCATGTCTAGGTATCACGGAGTCCCCAATTTGCTGTTCTTGGGCTGAGAGGAAAAATGTTTCCAATAGGAGACAATTATCTGTGTAGTTTGCTGATTTCTGCTATTACATGTTATGTTATTTGTGCACTTCAGGTCTCTTCATACAAGTCAAAGAAAAGGTGAGAAGGTTCGTGCCTTGCTGTGTCATCTGCCTGACGCTGGATATTACCTCCACATTTATCCTCTGGTTTAACTTGCAGGAAGAAGTTATATCCTGAATAAATACACAATCCCATTGGCCCTCAGCAGTCCTTAATGTTGTCTTTCAATTGTCAGGATGGCACAAACTGAGCCTTGTTGACCCATTTCTAGTGAGATACAGGTATATATCTATCACAGTCTGTCTTGGAATTAGTTTTGGAAAGTCAGGCATCAGTTAGCTCCTTCCCAGGGTCACAGGGATTAATGTCTACAGAGGGCACCCTCTTCCATGGCATTTTTTCCTCAAGCAGACATCTGATGCTACTTCTGTTTTCTTGGAGACAGTGAATGTTGCTTCCAGTGCATCATCAAGTGTCTCACTATTAAATAATTAGAAAAGGTTTTTTATAAGCATTTTGACTGTAAAAAGCCCCAATTACTGTTGTTACTACTACCTTCTGGCAATGCAGAGGAAGACACTGGTGAATCTTCCTTTGATCTTTGTTGAAACAAGCTGGAGAAAATGGGCAGAGCTTTGGACTCTAAATAATGATACTATCTATAAATAATAAAGCTCTGCAGGGCCCTTTGTAGACAGACTGTAACTTCCTGCCCAAAGGTGTAAATCTTCACACACAGACACAGTGTCTGTCCTATGCTCCTCTCTTATCACTGCTCCTGCTGCTTATATTTCTGATTGTGTTAGTTGTAATGGCATCCAAAAGGACACACATCCTTTGGGATGGGTTTGGGGGGTATTTTATAATGGGTTTTTATAATGAAAAAGTTCTTCCAGACAGAAATTTTGGGGGGGCAAGGAAAAGAAACCAAGAAGTAACAAACAAGGTGTCACTTTTTGGGGATTTTCAGACATCCAGATTGGCAGTGAGGGGAATTCTGGCCAGAATCTGCAAAACCTAGCAAAATATTTGGGATGCCTTGGACTTCAGACCAGGGAGTCCAGAATACAGTGACCAAACAACCTTGCTGATAGTCAGAGGGGTCTGCCAGGCCTGCCAGACATCCAGAGGTCCTGGAGTTGTGGCTGCAGACAACTTGCCTTTCAGCTTTACAGTGCACACGCAGTGGGACCAGCACAAACAGGACCTGTCCAACCTGCTGAGGAGGTCCTGCATGGTGCATCACTGTATGCCCACCAAGCATAGCTTGGTTTGGGTGTGATTTACCATCTGTGGCTATCCAGAAGCTGCTGGATTGCTGTGCAAATCCATCCAGCATTTCTGGAGTTTAATTTCTCCTCTTTCTCAGTTCTGTGCCCAAGATAACTTCCATGTGATGTCCCAATATCAACTCAAGACTTCATCCTCCTGTCATTTCTGTTTGAAAAATGAAACTGCAGCATAAGTAACTCTCTGAGGTGTAAAACTAGAGTGGGGTCTGTCTGCTTGGATATCCAGGGATGTTCAACTCACGGGACACCTCACAAGGTAAGGACACATCATGGAAGCACCAGTGAGGGATGCAGGTGGCAGGGAGAGGGGAACTGCAAACTCGGGGTGTGCAGGTGAAGCCCAGGTGGGTGGCAGCACATCTTCCAGCACATCTACAGCACCTCCCAAGGAGCTGCCTCTCCCAGCACGTGTCCCACGCCTGCTCCTCAGCTCTCCAAGGATCAGCCCGTGTGCCTTGTGCTCAGGCACACACGAGTTTTGAAATGCAGGCCATAAACTCAGGGCATGACTTACAATAAGCCCTTCTCCTGTGCACTGCACTTCCTGGAAGACCAGGCTGATTCCTCCTGGGAAGGGTGCCTGGTGCTGCAGTCATTAGGGAAAGGAGGGCTGAGCACTCTCTCCCAGGCTGATTGCAGAGCCACCCTCCCTTGCCCATTCAGTGAAGATTGCCCATCTCCACCGTGTGAGTCAGAGAATCAAACCCTCTTTTGGGACAGCTGCTTTTTATCAATGACCTGAAGAGGGAAAAGAGATCTTTAACCTTTCCTTTGGTAGGAATGAAGGAGCTCTCAGAAATATTCTGTAGGGAAGCAAGCCCCTCTGTGCTCCTGTTGGTGCTCCTCCATCACTGCAGTGCTTATGAGGGATTATTACAACACATATTTTTCTCTACAGCAAGCAAGTTCCCAGCTCCAGGAGGCTGAAGGGCCTTGTGTAACTTGTCATTACTCACCAGCACTCCCTATGCTCGTTTAGATCTCAGGGTGTGGTTTTAATTAGCTGATTTTGTAACAACACCCAGGTGACTTGGTGATGGATAGTCACCCTAGAAACCTATTAAGCAGGAGTGTAGTGGCTCCATGTCCTTAGACTACACTCTCAGATTGCTGTTTGCTTCTGGAAATTGAGCTTGTGGGCCCTTCCCCATAGTTTCCAAGCCTGCTGATGGATAAATCCCACAGAAATGATCAGCCCTGTAGATACTTCATTGAAATGTGCAACCAGGTAGAAGAGAAAGAATATGAGAAGTGCCTGGACTGGGAGTCCTGTGCCTGCAGAAAGTCCATGTGGGAAGGAACATGGGGGAATGCACCCCAGCTATAGGGGGAACAAACATTGCTCACAACTCAGTTACTAAATCTGAGCAAACCTATAAGTAGGTGCTTTATTATCCCATAATATAATAAAAATTTATGGGTTTTCCTATTTTTGCATGATTATGTGTATTGGGTCAAACCACTGCATTATGGAACATGGAAAAAAACCTTTACTAAATCCACATGACTGAGGATTTAACTTCCTTTGATGTGCAACTATAGTTAGTTTTTAATTTGACACAATTTTAATATTTCAGGAAATATGTTTCCATTGCATACAGAACAGCCCACCCGTGACACAGCTGTTGTCCCAAGCACATCCTGTCTCTGCTGTTGCCTTATCGTTACAGTCTGTTCTTAGGCCTCTTAATTTGGAGACTGTTTTGTTGGAGTTTTTTTTGGGCAGCTTTGCTGACACTTTGGTTTGGAAAGCACAAGTTGTGCCCAGCCTTGGAAATACCAGTTGTTCTTCTCAAAGTCAAATCTATTTTTCACAGTGACCTTGCTTTGACCTTGTTATCAGTCTTGCCATGAATAGTGTGATCCCTAGTTAGTCCATCTGTCAGCTGTCCAGGCTCACATGATGGGACAGGAGCGTTGCTGGCAGATTGGAAAGCAGCTGAAAGCACAAAGAATGAGAAATGTCAGGATTTGGATGCTGGTAGTCATCTTTCATTGGCATCAGATGTGGGTTTAACATTGTTAATGATCTGAAGGAAGGGTTAAAGGACATCCTAATGGAACTCCCATATCACCCACTCGCTCCAGCCTTGGGATTCAGTGGGTTTGTGTAGACTGGGAGTTGGGCCCTGGCCCCAAGAATAAGGCTTTTGAGAAAGGGTTTTAACTAAGCAGGCACCACCCGTAACTGTGAGCACAACAGACCCCAAGTGAGTTGTTTCAGTGCATTGTCTGAAGAACTGTGTGTTGCTGGGCTTATCTGATGAGCAGGAAGATGGAATAGAGTGGGGGGGTGGCTCTACTGGTGACCTTCTGCTGTACTAGGGAGAGACTAAACTGGGGTTATTGGTGCCTGCCAGGATCTACCAGCAGCAGCTGCCTTTCACTGCTCATTTTGTGCCCACAAGCCTTCTCTGAGTAGCTTTTCATCCTGATCCAGTGTTGCGCGTCGATGGGATCACAGGAGTTTGTAACCACTGGAAAAGGGGGAGTGTAAAACCTGCAGGCAACTCTGTGGCAAGATAGGTGTGCGTGTGGGAGCCTCACAAATCCAGCCCTCTGTGCTGGGTGTGGTGGGAAATGATTCATGCACCTGGAGGTTTGCTAGGACCAGATGTGGCTGAAGGTGACCTTGGGAGCAAAGGAGTTGTGTGAAAGACTGGCTAGGAACAGAGCACTTCTGAACAGAGGCACCGTGGCTTTAAAACCAAAAGTTGCATTTCCCTGCCCTTTCCTAAATCTGCTCCAGCAGAGCATTGTTGACATAAGAGGAAAAACCCCAATGATGAGCTCTTCTGCAAATCCTGTCCCAGATGTTTCAGTTTATCATGCCTCTAATTCATTAGCAGGAAGCTTGGACTTGGACTAAAATAAAATTTATTTTCATGCTTAACTGCTCTGATATCAGAGTATCCCAAAACTCTACTTGGTTTGGGGGCTTGTTCCTGGAAACAAGGCTGCTTTGCAGGAATAAGGAGTTAATATCCAAGAACTGTGAGCCAAAAATCAGCTGCACAGTTCTCCTTGAACTCTTTGGAGCAGGCCCTGTGTGATGTAATCCTTGTATTGATGACAGTGACAGACCACTTGAGGGAAATCTGCTTCCAGGAGAGGGCTGCTTTGCAAATGCATTTTAATAGGGGGAAAAAATCACCAATGAATAGTGGAAATGTGTTTGGTGGCAGAGTGGGACTGTGGTGGTGCCATATCACCTGCAGTTTCACAGTGACTAAAACCAGTGCTGCCCATTTTAGTTCTTCTGAGTGCTCTGAATTTTTAAAAATGCTGAGTGAGCATCTCTCTCAAAACCGTGTCTTGTTCTGGTGCCTGAAATTAGGCACCCAGGAAATGTGTAGGAATTTGCATTTCCAGGCTCCTGCCATGCCCTTGGAAGGAATTAGGAGCAACTCCCAGAGAGTATGTGCAGCCTCTCCTGGGGAATGCCATGGGCTGCTCAACAAAAGCCTTTTTTTACCATTTCTCCATTCTCTTCAGGCATCACTACCATTACAACACTCAAGTGGTGTTTGAATTTGTCTGATACCGTTGCAGCATCATCCAGGGCTGTGCACTATGTTGCCTAATGCTGTCAAGTCCTCTGGCAACTGCTGCTCTACCTGTGAGGGAGGCAGGCCTTTAAGTTGGCTGCAGACTTCTAAATTTTGCCTTCTTTGGTGCTGCAAGGGCATGTGATGTTAGAATCATGGAACTGGTGAGGTTGGAAAAGACCTCAAAGTCCAAATATCTGTGCTGCACCCCCATGTTCACCTCAGAACCCTGTCCCCAAATGCCACATCCACACGTTTTTTGGACACTTCCAGGGATCGTGACTGGCACTGACTTCAAGGGGGTAAATATTCTGCCCTGTCAGGTTGGCTCCAACTCTCCTTGTATTTCACAGCCAAGCCAGGAGTGTTCATGAGCAGTCAGCTGCATTTTATGGTGCTGCTGTGTGGACCTGCCATTTTGGCCAAGAAGCCAGTGAAACATGAACGATAAGTGTGGCCATTTCTTCTCATCCCCCCGCTGTGTTAGGGCTGGAGAGAGCCCCCAGCTCCCTGACTGACCCTGTGCTGCAGCTCCTCCACAGCAGCTTTCTCCGTTCATGGATCCCTCCCTTACTGCTGCCTGTGGCACTCACAGCTGCCAGCCCTGACACGGCAGGACCCGTAAGGACATGTCCTCCTGCAAGAATATTTCCAGCACTCTTGCAGGTCATTCACTCATGGATTTATTCTGTCTTGTATCACTTGCCTCAGTTTTCATTTCTCATAGAGGTAACTGGCAACACTTGGGAAGCACAAGTGCATTCATTGCTACTGAAATAAAAACTCCTCTACTTGAAAGAGCATCCCAAGGAAAGGTCTGTTTGTGAGTTCTGGCTGTGTGGGGAGAGCCTTCCTGCCCTGGAAGCTGCAGCCCCTGCAGGGTGATGTGAGCCACAGCCACCACTGCAGTACAGGGGATGAATCATGGCTCTCATCATTTGCATTGGGTAAAATCACAGTTGAGAGCTCCCCTGAGAGTTTCCTTGGCTCCATGGCCACAGAAGCAGATGCTGCTTTTCTTCTCAGTGATCTGAACCATCCTCAGTGGGTTTGCCTTTCAGCCCAGAAGAGCCCTAGTTGTTCGACCAGAGGAATAAACCAACTGAGAATGTATTAGGAGAGGGAAGAATTTGGCCTTTCCCTCCTTTCCCCCTCTGGCTATTTGCACATTGGCACACTGGGACATGTTCCTGCTCTGGTCACTTTGTCCACAGCCTCCTGTGCCATCTGCAGGAATTATTAAGTAAAGGAATTAAAAAGCAGAAGAGTATAATGGTTTAATAAAGTCCTCATCTTGTCTTCTGGAACAGGAATGCTGTGGTGTTTGGGGAGTTGAATGCAGGTGCTCTAAGAGCCAACTGACATTGAGTTATTCTGATTTTACAGTGGTGAGCTCGAACAAATTATCCTTTGGGTACTTCCCAAGGGGAATGTTTGTTGACTCAGTTCACAAAGGAAGTAAGGATGTGCATTTGCTTGGGAAAATTATTATCCAAATCACAGTGCTCTTTTGAAACAGTTGTTTGACTGAATACCAAAAAGACGCAATCAGACACTTGCCTTAGAAGACCTTGGCAAGGCAGTGAATGGTGAAATTATAAATTTCTTCTCTCTTACCCCCTCAGAGCAGAAGTATCTATATTTGGATTTCTTTTTTCAGCCCCAGAGAGGAAGTGAATGAAGTTTGTAAATCGCATTTGGACCAAATGCAGTGAATCCGGCTGTGCTTCATATGTGGAGCTGAACTAGAACAGTGTCCCAAGGAGCAGTGCTTGTTCTCAACTCACAGACCCAGATGAGATCCCTCTCCCTCCTAAGGATATTTAGTAGAGAAAAAAAAGGGAATGTAGAGCTGGGAGGTTAGACATTTAGGTTTCTTCCCATTGCTATCAAAACTATACCAGGGAAGCCTTTTAGGTTAATTTTAGCTCCAGCTTCACTCCCACTGTTGGAATGTCCAATCTATTTCAACTGAAGGTATGTGGGGCAGGGACTGCTCTGGATCTGTTGCCATTCCCACCTTTGCAGTGCTTCCTCGCCAGTCCAGAGAAGCTGTTTCTCTTCACTAAGTACCACATCTCTCTCTTCCTCTCCTCTTTTCCTCTCGGTGCTTTCAGCAACCCTTGGATAAAAACTCCTCTGCTGCCGCCTCCACTTCTGTCCCTGGGTGGAGTTTGGCAAGGGCTCCAAGATGGTTTTCATTTTTGAGGCACGAAGTTAGTTTGTGGCTGAAAGAAATGCCATGTACAGGAATATTTTTGGATGTCTTTTGTGGAATTTGCTGAGTACAGTGATGTCTTCCATTGTTTACCAAGTGCTTCAAGGACGATCTTGGTGTTACCAGACACCCAAGGGGGACCAGAGCTCTTCCAGCTGACCAGAGCCCATCAGACAAGTCCATATTTCAGATTTGTGCTGGTCCTTTTGTGCAATGAGCAGTTCCCTGTGCTGTCGTTGCTTCCCCCTGTACCTGCCTTTTCTCTTTCCTCTCATCTCTGGCTGTTCTTTCTAGGTACCACTAGCTTGAGAAATTCAATGATTAGTTGAATAATCAGCGTTCAAGCCACACTAGTGCTCTGAAATCTTGTGAAATCTGATGCATTCCCAGGGGATTTGGTGTATTTCATGGAAATCAGTCAGTGAGAACCCCAGGACTGATTATGTGGAGGGAAGGGAAGATGCAGGAAGCCGAGCAGTTAGATCAGTCCCTGAGATTTTGACTTATATATAATTTTCACCTCTTTAATTTTATTTATTTGGATAGGTAGGTCCAATTGAGACATTCAGAAGTATTAAAACCCCCCTAATTCCAAATCAGCAACAGCAGGAAGATGTATGCTGTGGCTGTGGATGCTTTCTTCCCAGCCATTCTCTGTGAACTCGGGGAAGTCAGACTGGCCTGGCAAGTGGCCTAACTCTGCTGCTGATGACACCTCTCCAGCAGAAGCGGTGTGTGGGCAGACAGGGAGTTTCATCATGGGGAGGAGGAGGCGTGCATCACCTTTTGTTTAAGCAGAAGCATCTTTTTGGAATGCTATCCATTTTATCGGTTAGGGCTTGGACAGGGAGCATCCAGGAGAGGCTGGATATTGTAATTAACACAAGTGGAGGCAGGCTGCTGCATCTGCCCGCCCTCCCAGAGAGGAAGAACCTGTTGAATTTGCTAGGAGCTATTGCTGTGAGGACAAGAGCCACAGTTCCTGGGAGTACAGCAGCCACAAGTGGATGGAGTAGCTGCTTCAGAGCTATGCTGTGGGGAAGAGGCAAAGGCCTGGATTTCGGACACTGGATGCCCTTTTGGGTTAGAGCCTCCACTTTTGCCTCCTAAGCGTGGGGAGGAGGAACACGCAGCTTCCTCACTTTCAGTCAGGTGAGCCAAGGATGGCTGCGCTCTCTCAGCACCTCAGGATCCTGCTCTGGAAGAACTGGCTGAGTGTCAAGAGGCAGCCGGTGAGTGCGGGAACAGAGGAGTGCAGGAGGGGGAGCCTGGAAACACCGGGAGCTGAGGAGCGAGGGGGGCACTGCAGGGAGGGAGATAGTGCTGTTAGAATGGAGGGGTGGTGGTAGAGGCAGAAGGAAGGAAGGGAATGGCATGGAAGTGAAGGTGGGTCTTGTGTTGGAGCTCATGCATGAGGGCTCAGGAGTCCAGACTGAGTACCACGGATGCCTCTCTTGTTCCTGTGGGACAATGTCTGTGCAAACTAAACCATGCACAGACTCATGGGCAGGCCTGAGCTAAGGCTGCAGTTCTGTTCCTGCTCCCATGTGAGCAGACCCTGTGGTTGGTGTACAGCCTCTGAGGAGCCCCTGGGATTTGGGGGTGATGGGGGTGATGCCTTGAAGTGACTACCTGAAAACAGAGGCTAGACAAGATTAAAAGAATAAAAGCAGGTATTTATTTGAAGGGCCTTCAAAGGTACACCCTGGGGAGTCAAAAGCCTCCATCCAAGATGGACCCTGGGTCACGGGTTCTTCACACTTTTATAAGCTTGGTCCATTTGCATATCAGGGTTAATTCTCCAATTACAATTTCAGGTAGTGATGTAATTACCCCAAGTTTGCTCCCCCTTTAGAGGCTTTAGGTTCCATATTTTGGGGCCTGGGACAACAAGACGTCCTTGAGTTCAGGCCCAGAGAGGGTTTGTTATATCTAACCAGCATGAGAGAACAGTACCTAACAGGCTATATGAAGTTTCAGAGTTACAAACTAGGCAGTACAGGATTTGAAAAATATAAAAGTTAAAACCTAAGGCATCAGGGGCTGCCCTTACACAGAGCCCTTTGTAAAGGATGGATAAAGAAAAAAGTAGCTCTGAGAGATGCAGATAGGACAGATTTCCAGTGCAGTCCAGTGTGCTGCAAATCAGACACCCCAGTGGTCTTTCTGTCCAAAAGATAAACCATTGCCAGCAATGTCCAGAGAATGATCTGAGCTGCAGCAGCATCAGGGAGGCAAATGTTCCTTTGGGAGGCATTGCAGGGCTAGGCAGAGTAGTTTTGTCCCAGGCCAGTTTTGGTTCAGCTGCATGTGGTATTTTCAGCAGAAGCCTGGGCAGTTCAGGGAGCTGTACCATAACCTGTGCTCTGGTAACCCAAACGTGGTGGAATTTAAACTTGCCTTTATGGAATGGAAGCCTTGTCTGGCACAGGAAATGCTGACCAAAGAGAAATGTCCATGGAGGGCGTGATATGAGGGTGAAGTGAAAGGCCTCGTATGACTGTGTGCTTCCACGAGGTGTGTTCCAGCTCACCCTGCCCTATCTCTTGGTTTGGGGCCTGATTCAGAGAGGTGCTGAGTGCCTCTGACTCCTGTGGATATGCTGTACGCCTTAGAGTGTTCTTCACTGCTGCAAAATACACTTTTCCTGAGATGCAGAAGAATCCCAATAAATTACCTCTAATTTCTCAAGAGAAATTGTAACAGCCTCGTTAAAAGCAGGAGGCATGGGTCCCTCTTAGCTCTTGTGTACCCAGAGTAAATGCCAACTAAGCCCTACCTGTGCTTCTGACCACAGTCTGACTTGCTGTAATTCTGGTTTCCTGTGGAGTTGAAATATCAACTCTGTAGAACTGAAATGTCAATTAAAATAAAAATCTGGCCACTGCTGACTATTTTATGGCAGGCATGCCTTGCAACCCTCCTTAATTTCCCTCTCTTGCTCCAAATTAGGGAGCTTGCTCAGACTGGAGAGGGTGTGAGGAGGCAAACTCAGATGTTTTTGGGAGCAGAGTTGGGCCTAGAGTGCCAAAGGGAACTGGAGATATTGGTGCCTCTTGCGTGTTGCCCTTCATTATTTAAACAGAGGGAGGAGAGGGAGAGAAAATGTGCACTCACACGGAGATCCTGAGGAAGCTCTGAGAGATTAAATCAACTTTTAGCAGTGAAGTAATCCAGCAGCTAAGGGATTATGCAACCTACATCACAGTTCTTAATGTGCCAAGAGCCAGATTGAGGTTGGTTGTTGTTCCACTCAAGTCAACATGTTCCACCTGCAAGCAGTTTGGCCAGGGTGGTTGTCTTGTTTTTGTTCACTAGAAATGCCTGGGACAGTGGGAATGCTGCGATGTTGCAACTGATGTGCTCAGCTACTATTACATCCAATTAAGTCAAAGGACAGAGATACTGAGGGAAGAGATGTCTGAAAAGTATAAGCACCATTGTAGCTCAAAAGGGGGAGGGACAAGGATTTTCCTGAGTAGGAACAATCAGTATTCATTTATTGTCCCAGGAATGTGACAGATGTCTGGCCCTTGCTTTAGGCAGCTTCTGACTAATATCAGTTTCTGTGCTGTTACCCCATAATTTTACTTTAGCCTGTATGGTGCTAAACAAGGAAGACACATTAATAATACCATTTGCATGCAAATTAATCACAGTTAAACTGCGTGTTTGGGGACTGATTACAGGGAAAGCATCTGATATAAAAAATTACTAAAATATGTCAGTGTCAGTGATGGATCTTGTTACAAGTTGGCAGTGTATACATAAAAAGCAGAAAGGGTACTGTCTGTCAAAGCTAAAATGTTGCTGAATGCTGAAATTATAGGAGCACCCTGTGAAGGGGTGTGTGGGGAGGTGCCTTGTGGTTTGATGTCTGTCACTTGCCTATTTTGGGCCATGAATTTGTTCCTACTTTCAAGCCTGTGTCACCTCATCAGGGATGATGGGGATGGAGCTGCTGTAGAGCAACCATCTTCAAGCTGAATTGCTCTCCAGGATTTGTTTGTCTGTCTGTTTGGCTTTATGTTCCAGCGAGTGTTAGAGGAAATGAAAACACGGTTATGGGCTTGGAATTACTTTGGAAAAACAGTTTTGGGTAATATGTGCTGATCTGAAAAAAATAGCAACACAACGATGAAAAACAGGATTATTTTGAAGAAAGAGTTCTTTGCAGTTACAAAAATTGGCATGAAGATAGAACAGCAATTTTGTAGCGCAGAGCAGTTTGAGCTTAACTTCTGATGGATGGAAAACTCTTAATGTCATAAGCATGGGAGCAAGCTAGCCAGCTAATGCAAAAGCAGGGGATTATTTGAATAATTGCAATTTCCTAGCTCACAAAACTCCAAGGTTTGTATTTTAAGATTTTGGGCCTCCTCCCTAGATTGGTTTACCATACTAGATGATTAGCAGACTGTGTTTTCTTAATTCTTGTCCATCGAAAGGGGCAAGCCTCATGTCAGAGACACATGTTCATGTGTTTTTCAACACACTAGGCCAATTCTACGTCATTTCTCTTCCATCTTAGATATCAGGAAACAATCTTTCCCTGTGAGGATGGTGAGGCCCTGGCACAGGTTTCCCAGAGAAGCTGTGACCGCCCCATCCCTGGAAGTGTCCAAGGCCAGGTTGGACAGGGCTTGGAGCACCCTGGGATAGTGGAAGGTGTCCCTGCCCATGGCAGGGGGTGGGACTGGACCAGCTTTAAGGTCCCTTTAACCAAAACCATTCTGGGATTCATCTCAGCTCATCTGAATGGACTGCTACAGTCTGCTTTCCTGGAGATGGAAAGGTGCTAGGGATTTGGGCTGCTGGTGTCAGAAGCTCTTATAAGGGATCTTACCTTGATGATGGGTGTTCATATATGTGTTCTGTAGGCTGGTTGCACAGCTCCATAAACCCCTTCCTTCACCGTGCTTGACCTCCACATCTTGTAAATGACCACTGGGAAAATCCTTCCTTCCAGATCTACCATGAGGCCTGACTGTTTGTGAAGAACAGTGAAATTTTTGGGGAAAAAATGCTGTAGGCTTGTCAAACACTTTAATTTTGGGATGTAGTTCAATCAAAGTCCTATTAACCCATAATTTCACTGAAAGTGAAACCAACCTTTCACACTGCAGCTGCTTTATCTTTTGGTTGGTGCTTCTCAGCGTGCCTTTACTGGGACATAGCAGTGTCTCAAAGCTGGGTAAACACTGTCCCCCGTAATTATCAGCCAAACTGAAACCTTGCGCTGCTTTCAGCCTTGTCATTTGCTCTTAAAATCTTTGGTAGTTTTTCTTCCCGAGTAGATAATGCTTGGATTTTAATTGTATGCATACCAAGACAGGTGTGATTTACAATGCACCTTATAATTCATTTAGGGCACCGCTTGTACATTCCAGACAGGCTCTGGGACACATCAGTGCGACAAACGTAACCGATATATTTTCATTGCTGTTTTATAGGTATGGTCGTTTGTTTTAATTTCCTGGCCTGTGGTTGTTTTCATAATCTTGGCCATTATCCGTCTCAAATTCCCTCCAGAACCACAGGAAAACTGTAAGTAACTGGTTTGTTTTTATGTCTGTGGGGTTTAGTTCTCATTTCAGTGACTGATGTGTTCATTTGATGTGTTTTGTTACTTTTACAAATTTGGCTCCGTGTAGTTTCCAGTGGAGATTTCCTGGGATGCATTATGCTGTAAATAAAATGTGTGTGTTCCTCTGAGGTTGTTTTTGCTCATGTTTTTTTTTTTCAAATTAGCTTTATAATTAGAAAACAACTTTAAAGAACTGTCTCATCGAGATTTATTCGGATGCTGCTGTGTAGACAGCAATATAAATTTCCAGGATAAACTGAGGGAAAAGAGGGCAGCTGGGGGAGAGCTGACTCAGTAAAATGAGTGAGGGCAGAGGCTGCAAGTGTGATTATGGAGGTGAGGTAGAAACATGAGATTGGTCAACATGAAAGGTTTTACCTTGTGCATGCCACAGGCAAAATGTGCACATTAAAGGATCTTGCTGCTAAGGCTCGGTTGAAGAGTGGTAACTTGCTTGGCTCCTGTGACCTGATGGTGCATGTGAGCCCCTTGTAATAAAAACAGCAGCTCTTTGGGTGGGTCAGTAGCTGTTGGGGGTCAAATGGGTGAAGGGTTTGCACAAGCTGGTTCTCGCTTGCACGCCTTGCTCCTTGGGTCAGGAAGTGTCCATCTCAGAGCAGGGATGCACTTGGGTCTGCTCTACAGCACTTCTGCTGATCAGTGAGTCCTTACCACCATCAGAAGCACGTCCCAGCTCTGGGCACATTTGTTCATGAAGTTACAGAGTAGAGCAGAGCAAGGAGTTTATCCAGGTGGGAGCTTTTTTACCTTTCACAGTGTTAGTTTTGAGTTGAATCAAATCACAGAGTCATAGAATGGTTTGGTTTGGAAGGGACATTGAAGATTTTCAACACCTGTTTGATAGCAGAGACACCGCCATGGATGACCCACATCGGGCTGTCATGGACCTGGCAGGAGCAAAGCCCTGGCATGGGCAATGTTGGGGTCTTGTGTTTGGGGCAGGGAGACTGAGGCAGGAGGAGAGGAGACAGTGTCTGGCAGCAGGGGAGACAAGCAGCTGGCTCCCAGTGTTTGTATCCCATGTGTGAGATGTGGTTGGGAGGGATCTGCCTCTGAACACCAGCAATGTTCGCCCTGGTCAGTGACAGGTGTGATGCTCTGATTAGAAACTCTTCATTCCTCTGTGAGGTGTGAGAAAGGACCACACTGTGGCAAATATCAGACATGCAATTAGGATAGCCCATGTTGCAGAGAGCTTACAGCCTAATCCCAGTGAAGCTTTGTGTGCCTCCTTCTGTAGGCAGGGATGGAGAGCCAGAGCAAGTACTTCCTGAAAGTATCGTAGGAATTCTTTAATGGAAAAGGACATTCTTGATGTGTTGGGATCATTTTTTAACCCCAAGCCCCTCTGCCATCAGCAAAAGACCTCTTTAGGCATGTTATATATTCCAAGTTCTCCCAAATTCCCTTGAACCCGTTGGAGCAGGCAAGACAGGACACGTTGTACTTTGTGAAAACCCTGAATTTTGCCACGTGTGGAAATGGTAAACCTCCCACGCTGCCCCATCACTTGTACTTCCTGTCCCCAATAAATCAGATAAATTGGATGTCAGGAGAGCCATCTGGATGGGGAAATATTTATTCTTTTATTTTACACAGTTATTAGTTTGAATCTATATTTATTTGGAGCATTTTTACTCTGGATGATCACATCTCTGCCTTAATGAATTCACAGGAATAATCTTAGTAACTGCAAGTAGCTCCATCAGTTGTGCTTTGCAGGAAAGGGGGAGACTGGGCAGTATCTTTGGATGAGTTCCCTTTCCTTCTGCAGATTAATTTTATTTTAGTACAAGTCTCAGTAAGTATGTGAGTAGGCGTCTGTCTCTCTTAGAAGTGGATGATAGGAACTCTCTATTGTAAGAGAGGTTTTATGCTGGAAAATAATGGTTTTGGTGTATTCTTGTGATCCAGATGTTCAGAGACCATCTAAGAATCCCGAGGGGATAGAGAAGGATGTTAACCAGAGCATCAAACAGCCAGTTCCTGCTGCTGTTCTAGTTAAATAAAAACAGTTTGCTTGACAATTACTCTTTTTTTCTTTTTTTCTTCCTTTTTTTCTTTTTTGACGACTGGTAAAAATGTATCAAACTTTTTGCTTGACAAGCAAAAGATAAATCACTTGGGAACTTTCCTTTTTGATAGAAAAGCAGGCGGGGGTGGACACATCTAGGAAAATATTACAGGAGGGGATTTTATTCATTTTATTCATAAAATTCACCTTATGCTGAGTTCCAGTGCCTGCCTTAAGACAGAATTGTTAAGTAGTGACAAGAAGCTGTTTCCAGTTCTGCTGTCAAGAGATTATTGCAGGTAGACAAAAGTCAGGAAGCACAGAATCAATGGCACAGAGATGGAATAAGCTACTCAGAAGCTGAGGTTTGGAGCCTTAGAGATAACCCCACAGAAAATCCCACTCTGTAAGCTTATCTCATGTATTCAGGACCACAGAAATATCATGAAATCTATTAATTTTTTTTCAATTAAAACAGCTCAAATTCGAGACAGCAATTTCTTCTGAAGGGCAGCTAATACACATTCAATAGATGGAGGATTGCGTAGAGAAATTACCTGGCAAATATCAGTCAAGAGTGAACAAATGGCAAGGGTTTCCTGCAGGAGCAGGTTGCTTGTGCTGAATTACATTGTGTAGCACTTAATGCAAAGGCAGCTTGTGCCAGGCTGAGCTTCAGAGGGAAATGACATGCCAAATAAATGTCACCACTCAAGAGATGCTCATAGGAGAACTAAGAAGTGAGGAAAACAAGGAGCTGAAGTCTGATAAATAATTTTCTTCACAACTAAAGCATCTTGTATCTAACGGGTAGAAAACCGCTATCTCTTCTTTATTCAAGGATTCTGTTTGATGATGTGTTTCCAGGTCAGCAGAGATTGCTGTCAGGAGAAATGAAAAAGAGATTTCACTGTCTGCATACCCAGTTTCTGTGATGATCCCAGAGTCTTACAAACAAAATCCCCATCCAACTTACTATTCAGATTGCAGTTGTGACTTCTGACCTTTTTATTTCAGCCTTTGTCTTTGCTAGGAGGCATTGGGATGTGTATGTGTGGAATAGGAAACTCTGGACTGGAAGCCTGCAGGTGAAAGCCACTGGGTTTGATGGTATCATCCAGACTTTTGTGCCTGTATCACCTGTTTTCTAGAGTACGGACAGAAGTCCCTTTCCATCCTCCAGGTTTTAGCAAGGTATGGGAATTGTGTATGAGATACAATCTGTCCCTCAGGGCTCAGCCTACTCAGTCTGCAGAGCAGCCCAATTACGCTCCTTGCTTTAACGAGCCCTGTCACACCCTGTCACACCCTCCCCGCCCGCTTTCCTCCTTTCCTGCTGGCCTCCTCTCCCCTGCTGTCAGTTCGACCTCCTCAGTATTCCCGGTAGGAGCTCTCTTGGGTGAGGTCAGTCCTCCACTCGCTCAGAAACCCTGCTCAGCTGGGCTGTGGGAGGATGTGGGACAAACCTCACTCTCCTGTTAGACCCCGGGTCTGCTCCTGTGGCACTCCCAGGGACAGCTGGGCTGTGAAACTCATGCCTCATTCACTGACAGTTCTTCTTCATGGAAAGAAGCTGTGCTCTTGGGTCTGGTCTTAAATCCACCAAATTCTACCAGGGAATTCGTTGCCAGAACTCTTCCCAGTGAAGCACTTTCTGCCCTTCACCTCTGCCCAGAATTTCCACCCAGATTTCCCCAGAGCTGTGGAGATGCCTGCAGGTGCATTGCATTCATTCAGAGATGTTCGTCAGAGAGAGACTCAGCATCAGCAGAGTCCTCCACGAGGCTGCTCTTTGCCGTCAGTATTCTGGGGGAATATCATCAGAATTGGGCAGTAGTCTGCTGGCCTGTACCAGCTGTTTGGGTCTGGCTTAGAGCCAGAGCTGTGTGGCACAACACTACATAGGAACAGATACTCTGCTCTCATTCTTGGCTCCACTGCTCCTGGGAGAAGGAAGGCCCAGGATAGGAGCTCTTTCTGAGCTACATCTCATTCAGTCTTACTGTGATGGGTAGCTAGAATGTGAACAGCTCCAGAACTGGCTGGAAAAATCAGTACAAGCCCCTGAGCAGAGATCTCTGATGCCTTAGAAGGTATCTCACCTGGAGGTGAGAAAACTCTGAAAATATGCTGTACTTTATAGGAATTTGCCTCATAGTTGGAGGGACCTGTACTCATCTCTTTCCCCAGTAATGTGGAAAAATTAATAGGTTCCCATGCTAATTACAGGGAGTTAGGATGATGGCTCAGCTGCACAGGCCACTCCATTCATTTGGATAAGTCATGGGTATTTATGCAAGTCATAATCCACCCCCAGGGTTCAGCCTATTCTGCACACAGACAAACACACATCAGACTTCAGGCTCTCCTTCACCACTTGCCTGTGGTGGAGCAGCCCCACTGCTTGTGTTCCTTTGCATTGCTTCATTTTCCTCCCTTTCTTTTCTGTCGGTTTCTCCCCTTTTCTACACATCAGATTTTTGTCTGTGCTCGTCTGCAGTGATCAGCAAAATGCCTCATCGGTCTCTGGCTTTGGTATGACCTTTGTTTTGTTTCATTCTGTTGTGCCAGGGAGCAGACTGCCATATAACCCTCTGTTTCATTAAAATAGAGCTGAAGGGGGTATGGATTGTATTAATTAACCCTGTATTTGCTGGAACAGACATACACACTGATCTCCTTGCATGTAGAAGCAGTGCCCAGCCATACAGTTCCTTGTCTTCCCCTTAGCTTGGAGACCAATTGCCTAAAGAGAGCACTGGGATGTTTGTAATGCCTCCCTTGTCATAAATCTCCACACTTCCTTTTCTTTCCACAGACTCTTCCGCCTTCTGGGGTGTGACTGAAGGATGTTCTGAGTTGGAGATGGGAACTGCTGACTTACCACTGTGTTTTTTCCTTCCCCATTCAAGCAGGGCCTTGAGTCGGTCACTTAATTCTAATTGACTTCCTGAAACATCTTAATCCAGGTGCTGGGATCTAAACAAGCAGAAGTATTTTTCCAAAGGTGCTGAGCAGTTTGGCTTAGACTGAAATGAGCACTTGGTGATGCCTGTGTTTCTGGAAAGGACGTCACTTTTGTTTAAAGAATCTAAACCTGGGCTCTGGAGGCCCTCAGCATTGAAAGATGTCAGTTGGGTAAACACAATTTTGTGCAAGTGTTTTTTCAGGAGTCTAGATATGGATTTAAGCTTTTAGGTTCCAGCTTCTTGCTGGGAAGTGTCCTGACTCTCTTCTTAGGTCCTGTTTGTACAGTCCCCTGCTGCTCATACAGACAAGAGCAAGCTGGCTGTGTTACAAGACCAGGTTAGCCTTGTCTGTGTTAAATATTGCTTTAAAAAAGCCCTGTAGGAAAAGGGCTTGTGTGCAGTTCCTGCTTTCTCCTGGTGTGTTTGTGCTTCGGGCAGTGGAGCATCCCTTCTTAGCACCATCAACCTCCTCAGCTCTGCCCTGTGGTGCAGACAGCAGCTCTGTCATTTCCCCACCTTGACCCAAGTTGGCAATACCTCTTTGAAGGGTTCCAGGTTCCACCTCCCCTCCTTTGTTCCTGTCTTTGGTTTGGGGATTCCTTCTCCTCCCTCCACACCTGCTGTTCTTCGGCTCCTTTGTGATTTTTATGCGCTCTGCTCTTTATGTTCTCCCTCATCAGTCCGTGAACCCGATGTGATCAGATCCAAGTGCTGATTTTTAATTTATTAAATAAGGAGGTAGAATTGGAAGGTCTGTGGGTGAGCAAAACCAGCTTGCCCAGTCTTAATAAGCTGGAAGTAAGATGCTGTCTGATCTGGGCTGGTCTTATTGCAGAGCCTGAAGTGCTTGGGGGAAGAATTAGGCAATGAGATGAAATGTTTCCTCCGTGGAGGCCACCGAGGGAGGGAGCAGCCTGGCTGTGAGTTGTCTGATGCTTTGATTGCACGGTCCTAGGCAGGCAGCTGAGGACATCATGAGAAAACAAGGATCCTGTTGCTGTAAAGATAAAAAAAAGTGAGGTTTTGAATCTCACCCAGCCACACTGGGTGTCAGGGTGGGGGGTGGGGGTGGGGGTTGAGTGGAGTTGTCTGGGGTCCTGCTGAGCTTTCATTTCAAAAAACAGGAGATGGAAAAGGAGGCTGTAGTGAAAGGGGGATTGGTCTGTTCTGCCACGTCTCAAGTGAAAAGATGAGACATCCTTAAGTTGTGCCAGGGGAGGGTCAGATTAGATATTAGAAAAAAATTGCACTGAAATGTCACAGCAAAAGAAGTGCCATGGCAATTAAATATTCTCTTTTAATAGGTAAGGCATAAGCCAGCTGGGTATTCACGTGTAAAAAGTACCCTGCTTAAAAATTAATCTCATCCCATAAATTTGATGATTTGGTTTAATTTTTGGAGAGAGATTCAAAGTTCTAGCATTAGCATAAAGCTTTCTACAAAAAAAAAATAGGCAGCTTAAGTTGTTACTGATAAATAGGTGTGATCAAAGCTGGAAATGGGCAGTTGCATGTGGTTGAAGGGAAACGGGATCTTTGTCTTATCATGAAACAGGCACTTTTGTCTTTTTGACTGTTGAAAAAAGCAGAGGAATAAAGTTTAAAGTGATGCTGTGTGACAATGAGAAAGACTAGAAGGGAGGCCAGAAGGTTGTGTGTACACAAACACAGCCAGACATTTGGCGTGGAAAGTTGGGAGGAGATCATCAGAGCAGGAAATATTCTCACTAGAAGTTTTTGTGACTTTTGAGATAAATATGAATCACAGCTGATAAACACTTCGGGGTCTTTTGCTGCTCTGGGTTAGACCTCCACTGCTTGGGGATGATTTCAAGAGAGTATGTAGGAACACAGAGCACAGAGTGTTCCCTCCACTACAGAAGTCCTGAAAGGTTTAAGGTTTCTTCAGCCAGAAGCTGAAGGGCTTTAATCCAAGTGATCATATTTAGCAGCTGCTGACAAATCCATTTTTGTAAATTTGTCTAATTCTTTTGAAATCAGTGTCTGCTTTACCCCATAGCAGTAAGTTCCACAACATTTCAATATTTGTTACAAAAAGGTATTTTCAGTCCTGTTTGCCTGTTGCCTCCTGATCTCACTGTGTGTTGCTGTCCCCATGTTGTGAGGGGTGATCATTTTCTCACCTTTTTAATCACTGATTCCTGACTTTATTTATTTCTTTATCAAACCCCTTTTTGGCCATCTTTTCCCTAGCTGAAAAGTCCCAGTTATGATGTCTCCTCATATGATTTGGCAAAGATTGAATGCATTTTCAGTTGAACACAATACTTCCTGATGAAGTCATTTGCTCATTAATGCCTCTAATTCTCCAATGAGGGAGTTGAGGTTTGTATGGATTTTTTATGAACTATGGGAGGAATCTGGAAGGACTTAGAGCATATGAAGTGTCAGAGTGTGTGAATTCTGAAGGCAAGAGAATTTTTTCATGCCTGAGGAGAGTGGTGGTGATATGACACTAAGCTAGGGGTGGGTAGAAATCAGAAACACTCAGCTGGGGGCTGCTGTGTTCATGGTGCTGTGCCTCTGATCCGCTGGATTCCTGGTTGGATCAGCAAATGGCTGGACTCAGCTAAAATGCAAATGCCAGAAACCTCAGTGCAATGGAAGCAGCAGAATCAATGTGGCAACGTGAAACATGGTCCATTTAGGTTTAAACATTTGGGTCAGTTTCAATTAATCTTATAGACCGGAGTGAAATGGTCATTTTCATCCCTCTTGTATGACATTTAGAACTGCCCTGACATTTCTCATTGTTGTTATACCAAGCACCTTTACCTGAAGAAAACAAAATGGTTTTGCTCATGTTGAAGGGAAGTGTGCTGGAATTTACAACATCCAGAAAAATGGGAGAAATTAATTTTCTTTGTTTTGTTCTGAAGGAGAGCGAATGGGGAAATGCCAGAATTTCCAGTGGCATGCGTGCATTAATTGGTGTCTTATGTTTATTATTACTGCTCTGCACGCCTTGTTTCTTTCCAGCTCTTGGAGATGTGGCTGGCCTGGTGAGATGCTACTGAAGAGGGAGAACCAGCACATGCAGCACTGAGCCCTTGGCTTCCTCTGCCTTTTGGGATGCCTGTCTTTCCTTCAGTTTTGGAGCCCTTCTTTCAGTGGGGATAGGAAATCAAAGCTCTCTGCGAGAAGGTGCAGTAAAAGCCTCTTCTGAGATTCTGCTGCTGGCAGACCCAAAGTCAGTCTTTACTAACAGGATACAGATCTGGCCTTGGATTTTGGTTGCAGATGTGTCAATTTGAACAGAAATATGAGAGGGTGACCTCTCAGCTCAGACATGTGGCAGCAGTGGGTGCAGTGATCTCTCCCCCTTGACTCATAGGCACTGGTAGTGGGACCCTCCAAGGGAAATTGTAGTTTTAGCAAATTAAGAGGTTTAAAGCTAAAGGCAGTGGGGAGATTGAAAAAAAATTGTCATGTGTTGTGGATCTGCTCTACTGTGGGACGTGGGATCATAAATTTGGGGTTGGGATATGGTATTGCCATAGGTTTGAGTGGGAGAAGGAGCTGCCTGTGGAAGACTAAAGGATTCCCAACAGCAGAAATACTGCAGAAGTCTCTAGTGGGGGTGTTATGCTTCAGATTGGGAAACTATCACCGTGGAAAGACTGTCCTTTAAAATTTGCAGAGCAGGTGTAACTCTCCTTCTGTCACATTTCCTAGCTGGTGCTTATGTTGTGTGCTGATGTCACTGGCATGCTGGATAAACCTCAGCCAGGGCAGGGACAGGTCATTACAGAGGTCTCCTGAAGCAGCTTCCTCCCTGGCCACCCATGCAATGGTTACAGGGCCAGCAGGGAGTTTGTCTGTGTGGGCAGGACAGCCCATGTGGCTCTGCGGGGTCACATCTCCTCACTGTGTGCAAGGGGATGGAGGGCAGGGAGGATGGAGCAGGGAGAGCATTCATCTCATGTCTCACCTTGGCATCAGTAAATTCCTTCCTTTGCAGGATGCAGGGCTGAGAACCAGCATGGGTCTGACTTCCACCACATGGGAATCTGGCCCAGACATTTTGGATTTTTCTGTGTCATGGTCTTTCTCAAAAAGCTTCCTTAATTCTCTAACTGCTGTAAGAGCCCAGGCCTCTCCAGAAGAGTCCTCCCTGGCATTGCCACTGCCCCTGTGCCAGGACATTGTGGGGTAACACTGGTTCATGCCTGCAGTGACTCAGGGGTGGATCAGGCCCCATGGCTGCATCCAGCTGCCAGCAAACTGCTCAGCATCTGCTGTGAGCTGGCAGAGCCTCACCGAGAGCCTCAGCCTCATGGGCCAACGATGTCTTCACAGGCATTGTGCCACCACCACGAGTGGCAGCACTTCCAAACTTCAGGTCACAAATTCCTGGCTCTTTATATTTGAGGCTGCTGTTTCAAAAGAAAAGAAAGAGCCGATATCCTTGCGGTGTTCTTGTCCTGAGCACCTCACTTGTGATAGAGCAGCTGATTGTTTAATTGCCCACTTAGTTCAGTGTGCCACCTTTGAGTCCAATTCTAACATTTGTTATTGCTACTTGTACCTCACAGAAGAGTCTTCCTCTGCTCTGGATTCATCAGGATCTCCTGCTTAATCACCTCTGTAAACATCCTGCATGTCTCTGCAGAAGACCAGTTCTCCCCATCCTTGTGTTCCCCATTCAGCCTTTCCCTGAGGAGTTACACAGCTTTAGCTGCTCCTGGTCTCCTAAGAGACTTGAGCTTAGTTCCTGGTCCTGGTGGTTGTTGGTAGATGTGGAGGGCAGTGAAAGGTGGAGCCGTTTCCCTCCCAGCTCCTACACATCATTGTGGCTATGCCCTCCATCCCAGGCCTTATGGCTTCCCACGTCTTTGAAGCTTCATTTTGGTAGGGACACCAATCCAGTGAGGTCTGTAGTGTGCATTTTTTGATTGGTATGCAAGTCAATGCCCTGCATGGGAATGAGGGTGTGGGAGATCAGAAGGAAGATGCGAGGAGAATCCCTGTGTGTGCAGAACGCTGTGCAGGGTTGTAATTGGTGATCCCAAAGGGCAAACACCACAGACAAGGCAGGGATATTCACACAAGGATGCTTCCAGATTAAAGTGCCCTGCTCTAAAGTTTCCCTCATGGGCAGCAGATTAATTACCCTGCAACACCTTTAGAGTGGTGGATGCTTGGTCCTGTGGCCCTGACACCAGAAGTTCTGCCTGTAGGGATAAGAGAGCTCTTCTACTGCCCTTGGTGCTCTGTGGTTACTGGAGCTGGTTCAGCCAGCTGCGTAACTCCTGAGGGAGGGAGGGAGGGGTGTAACTCCTCAGGTGGCTTGAGGGATGCAGGGAGTGTTGGGGGAGCTTCCCACAGCAGGAGCCTTCTCCTCTGACAGTATCTGTATCCTTTAATTTTCTCTTGTACACCTAACTCTCCAATAAGGTGTACAAGAGAATCACACCACCATCAAAGTGGGTGCCTGTACCTCTGCAGGTCTCAGAGTTCTCTGTACCAGTTGCTGTCTTGCTCAGAGCAGTGGGAGCTCTCATGCTAAACCATGAGCTCTTGTGTTTTGACCCAAAAATGCAGTGACCAACTGTGCTGAGGAAATCTCAGGAAAATCCAGTCTCCATCCACGAGACCAACAGCCATGGACTCCACCTATTCCTGCCAAGCCCTCTGGGAGCATCTGGGGTTTGACCACTGCTGTAATGAATAAATGTTGTACAAATGTAGCACTATGTCCTTGATGGAGGGGTGAGAGATAAAGCTGTGCCTGGGTGAGAGTCACAGGTCATCTTTGAAGACTAAAGAGCAAGGTAATCAATTACCACAAGCCTGCCCGCAGGCCTTTAGCAAATCTGGCTCCTTTCCATAGCAGAAATAATAGCAATGTCCTTTGCCAGGTAATTTTCCAAATGATTATTTTAAATAATATGTTGCTGTGATCCAGCAAAAGAGTTTGAAGATTTATGGGAGCGTTTGTCTCTGAGAGGAAGAGCAGCCGTGAACTCTGTGGGCTGGCAGCGAGCAGCACGGGGCAAGTGGCACATAAAATATTCGAGTGTCTCACTGCTGAAGTCCACTCTGTGTCTGGAGAAATGGGAGACAGGGATGCAGAGCTCATCCCTCAGCACTGGCTGCCAGCATCCCAGGTCACCAGGCAGATGGTGCTGGAGCTGCTCTGAGCTGGGAGGACGCATGGGGGGCGGTGGTGATGGATTGCTCCTCTGCCTTCCCGGGGCAGCTCTGCACAAAAGGCAAAGGATGTTTGTTGGTCCTGGATCCATTGCCCTCCCTGAGACAAAGCCCTCTTTCAACAGCCTGGCTTGGAAATAAAGACTGTGGCGTTGCATAGAAGCCAATCCAACAAGCCTTGGAGAACATGTTCTCTTGGGTGCTTCAGGTTACTCTGGTCGCGTGCCTGCTTTTATTTTATTTTGTTTTTTAAAGGCAAAATTAGGATATCTTAATCTAAGGGGATTTTTGTCATTTCTTGCCTGTTCTTGGATTTTGGAGTGGAGGAGGAGAAATCTGCAGTTGCTTCAGGACTGACAGGTGTCCTATAAATAGCTTGGCTCTTTTTCTTATTTACTGGGACCCTGAGCAACTGGGTCTAGTGGGAGGTGTCCCTGCCCATGGCAGGCACGTTGGAACTGGACAACCTTCAAGCTTTCTTCCAAGCCAAACCATTCTATGATTGTATGATTAAATAGCCTGTGATGGCTTTGTCAGCACTGGGGAGGTGCTTCTAGTGGGATTTGGCAGATGATACTGCCAGGGTGGAGTCAGTGGAAGGAGCCTCAGTGAAACTGAGAATCTGTCCTGTGGTTTAGGAAGGAAAAATAGCACATCCTGACAGAAACATATGACCAAAAAGTGCATGTCCTCATCCTCATAATGGCATTTTCTCTCTCTTTCTTCCTCCAGGTTATCTTGCACCCCGAAACCTTCCCAGCGCAGGCTTCTTCCCGTTCCTGCAAACGGTGCTGTGTGATTCCGATGCCAGGTGTAAGGGCACGCCATACACACCAGAAGATCTGCTGCCAAGACTCAATGACATCTCATCCCTCAGACTGTAAGGGAATCTGAATACTTCCAGGTGTTAGGAGCTGTAAAACAAAGCCTGTTTTGAGGGGGAGGGAGCATCCATGCTTATCTGCGTGTATGTGCAAGTCTGTCCATGACAGATATACTTCAGCTACCTGTTCTAACAAATATCTGACACTTAGAAATGAGAATATCAGCTGCAACTGGACACTTCAGAAATAATCACATTAGGGACAGCTCTCAGGAATGTGTCCACTGATTCAGGCTTGAATCTTCTGCTGAAGAGAATCTTGCACTCTGAGAAAAACATTTCAGCTCACCCAGATCAAAGCAAAGGAACATTTTTTTTGCATGACTGTGGGTCAGGTCAGTGATAAGACTTGCCCCCAGAGCAGCCCAGAATGCTGATCTGCCACTTAGAGGGATCGCTTAAGGATGCTTTGGCTGGAAATTTGGATGTTATTCTGAAGCAACTGCTCTTTGAGCAGGCCCTCCGGGTGCCAGCCAGAATGGCTGCAGTCCGTCAAACATGTTGGGAAACACGTGAAAATGGAGAAACAATTTTTGCCCACAAAAGTACAGAGATTTGCAGTGTGGAGCTGGCTGGGTATGATTTGTTGGAATATCAGTTTGCTGAAATGGAAATGTTCAGCGGGAGCATTTCGATTTCTTGATGTTCCAGTTGAAGCCAAGTAGCATTTGCTTTGAGACATGCCTGCCAGGGTGGTTTCTACATCTTAGCTGCCCAGTTCTGACACACCCCCAGGGAACGTGCCATGCTGAGGCCTGGCTGGTTCATGGAGAGCTGAAAATCTGGGCATCTCACAATGGCTCTTATTGCTTGTCTTTGCTTTCAAGCAAAAGGCTGCTCCACAGTGGTTGTGTCAGAGCCTCAAAATCCCCGTTGGCCAGAGTTTGAGAGTCTGAAGAGCTAAAATGGGCCCCACCAGAGAGCACATCAGGCAGGATGGGGCATCCTGGGGTTGGTGGCTCCTTAAGGATCCTTCTTAGTGCGGAGGGTGTGTCATCTCCCAGGCCCAGTCAGTGGTCAAAATCTCTCCATGGATGGGAAGGATGACTGAGGATATGGGTGACTGAAGTTGCACAAGGTGAATCCTAATCAAATTCAAGGTCATGCAGCAGAAGAGAGGAGGGAAGGCAAAGCCACATGGAGACTGGATGCCTGGACTCACAGCTCCTTTCCTCAATGTCATTGTTTTTCCCTGGGCTTGTAAACAATGGTTCATTTGGGGTATTGAAATGAAGAAATGGGAGCTTCTAGTGCCAAAGCTGGAGATCTTCCATGGGTTTCAATAGCTACAAATCCTTCTTGCTTTCTGTTTTTGGTTTCTGAAAAGCTGTTTAGGAAACGAGTGGTTTTTCTTGCCAAATGAAAATCAAAGGATTTGGCCATATTTTAGATCAAGAACATGAGTCATTAACAGGCATCTTGACCACTCTTGATGCTCGAAGTTGTCTGTGTGAAGTATCATTATAGATATGTGGCCAAACCTACCCTTGTATGGTCAGTGTCAGCCTTGGTGTGTTCTACAAGGAAAAACACCAACTATTAAGTAGCCACAGCAAAACTAGCAGGAGACAGCAGAGTCTAAAACCTCAGGAAAAGATTCCTTGGGAAGGGGGAAGCTCCAGATCAATAGGTGCTGCTCTGCCTCAGGAGCAGGATCCCCATGGGTGAGTTTGTCATGAAGTGTTCGAGCTGTGGCCCTTCACTACCTGGATATGTTATTCTGTGATATTCAGCTAATCCAGGCTGTTTTTCTCCTCTCCCATTGTGCAACTCATTGAAGCTCTTGTTAAACTGTTTTATAACTTGCCCTAAAACTGTGTATAACCAGTGGTGAGCAGAGAAAATGGGTGAGGTTCTCACCTTTGATTGTGTTCCTTAGAGGCATTTACCAAGGTGTGCAAGGTGTTGCTTGAAATTTCCCTTGATAAGAGGGAACCAAGTTCAAAGGCAAGCCCAACAACAACTTCTTCCATCCTTTTCTCCTGTAGTGAAATGTTTGGGAAGGATGAATAAGGTCCTGTTGTCTGGAAGGATTTCTTGGTAAGGCCAGGCACTTTGTAGCCATGGAGTTCTGTGCTTTTGCTTCCCCAAGATACGTGCCAGGCCTCCAGAAGGAACTAGGCTTTTGCATAACCCAGATTTCAACACACCTGCTGTGAAATCCAGCCATAGACACATTTTGAGCTAAGACAGTAAAGTGTCAGTTAATTATAAGAAGTTCTGGGAGTTGTTACAGGTGTCTCTTTTATTCTTCTTTCCCCCAGGAAGCACAGGAGCTCATCCAGTGCAGCCAAGGACAGGCAGCCATCACCATGGAGTGCAGAGGTTCCTGAAAGCAGGAATGCATCCCTGGGTAAGTTATTCACTGCTCTGGGAAGTTCTGCTCTTCGAAGGCTGATTTTTTGAAGCTCTCTGGACAGAGCTGCAATTCTTAGAGCACTGCTGAAATGATTTATGTGTTTCATAGAGGCACGTGACCATGGCCACGACATTAGTGTAAATTCCTGGGAACAAGTACAAGTAACTGTCTGTAGAAAGGACTTTGGAATTTGGCCAAGAAACCAGGATTAAATAGTTGCGCTTCACAGGAGCAATGCAAGATTGCAGATTGATTGGACATTAATTAGAGACCTGGCTATTTATGGAATATTGCCCTTTTACTGCCCACAAATTTTCCATAAACAGCTTCTGATTTTTTTTCAAATGTGTTTTTATCCATGGTTATCCAGCAAATAAGTTGTCTTTTTGCCAGAGTGGATATTTATTGTTGGTGATGTTCTCCTCTGATGTGATTCTCTTTCCTGAAGGAACTTTCTGACTGAAAGTTTCCATGAAATCATTACAATTATTATTTATTGATGGTAATGGCTGGTACAATCCGCAAGCCATCATGATGGATAGTCCTTTCTGCAGGGAGCTCACGATGAAATGAATGATTACAGATTTGCATTTGCCTGTTCTGCTCCAGCCATTCACTGTTCCAATTAGCATTCCTGCCAGCACCCTCCATGGTGCACAGACAGAAAAAGGCTGAATGCAAATGGGAACAAGTGCAGAGGTGTGGGGGGGAAAAGTAAATCAATGAACAGTTATGGGAACTGTTGACTCATGGTGGTGGTGAGGGAGGAACTCAGTTCTACATTTTATTAAAAAAAAAAAATTTAAATGATAGGTCGTGGCCCCATGTAACCAGTTACAGTGTCATCCAGAATTCAATTATATCAGAAAAAACCCTGAAGTACTTACAGGATGCCATTGGCTGTACCTTTGGAAACAGATTAATAATAATGGTGCACCCGAAGCTGTAGGTAGCTGTCCTGTTCAAGGGTTTCATGTAGCAAAGAGGTTTTAAAAGACATAAGTAAAATACAGTGTTTCAAACTGTTATTGCAGCATTTGGGGATTTGGTACCTCATGGAGAAAAGACCCTTCAGAATATTTCATCATCATCCAACTTGACTTCCAGCACCCACATGTTCAACAAGATCCTCAATTTTGGGAAGGTAAGTCTGTATTTGCATAATAGCTGAGTGTGAACATTTATGTATCCTCGTATTTAAAGAATTAGAAGCTCAAAGTACCAACACAGCTTTTATTGCTTTAGGATGTCCCCTGTTATGTGAATGAGCTTTATTTTGGAAACACAGTGATTGTGGGTGGATTTTTAAGCTTTGTGGTAAGTTTTTTATCCTCTAGGCAGAAACCAGTCAAACCTTGGGACATAATACCACGAAATACAAAATCTAGTCACACACAATACCCTGAGATACTTTGTTCAGAACCTTGTGTGAGTTAAGGTGTTTGCAGTGTATTTTCTATCTTATGAAATTAAAGATACAATGTCACAGGCTTTGACATTCAAGTATTTATTTGCCCATGACAGTCCTGCAGTGGCATCAGAGGCACTGTGTGTTTATTATGTAGGTATTGAATATTTACAGAATCAATTCCTTTGCGACAGAAATTTGGTACAATGTAACAGACACTTTCTGTGTTTTGGTGTCAAGGCCTACAAACACTTATACACACATTTTTCTGTGTAATATATTAGGAGTTTGAGGGGTTTTAGTGACCCTGTTCAGCTATTAGAATTCTGTCTACGTGTAAGTGCTGTAACCACAATGCTTTTCAGATGTCACTGCTATTGATGCCTGAAGTGGCTACCTGGAAACGGAGACTAGACAGGAGTAAGGGAACAAAGGTGATATTTATTTGAAAGGCCTTCAAAGGTACACCCTGGGGAGCCCAGAGGCTACTGCCAAAATGGACCCCAAGATGGACGACAAGTCACAAGTTCTTCACCCTTTTATAGGTTTGGTCCATTTGCATATCAGCATAAATTCGCCAATTAAAACTTTAGCTACTGATGTGAGTTCTCTAAACTCAGCCCCCCTTCCCCAAGATGTTGGGTTACACATTTCTGGGCCCAGGACAGCCTAGGTGTCCTTGGAGAGGAAACCTAGGGACTTTGTTATGTCTATCTTAGCATGAGAGAGAAGCAGCAGCAGGCTGTAAGACACTTCAGAGTTTTACAGTAGGCAATACAGAATATAAAAGCTAAACCTCAAGGCATCACTGTCCCTTAAAAAAAGCCTCATTGCTGCCTTTAAAACCATCCCAAATACACTGTTGCTTTACAGCTGCCCTGAATGTTTTGTTGTTCTTTCAGAACCAGCCCCAGCACTCCACTGCAGGGACTCTCAGGGCCCTGCTGTGCCAGGTCTTGTCGCGGTACCTGGCACACCCCGGTGCCACCGGAGGGAGCATGGCAGCCAATATCCACCACACCTTCTGCTTCACCGACTCGTCACTTCTGGAGTCATTTGCCCAGGAGTTCAGGAGCCAGCTCTCCCAGGTGGGTGCCTGGGACCTTCCCTAGGGGCTGCAGCTGGGAGCTGTGGCAGTTGACACACATCAGGCAGTGTTTGGGAGCTACAACACGGCCCCTCATGGGCAGGAGTTGCTCATCTCTGTACCCAAGTTCACAGTGAGGCTGAGTTAATTCTTGTGCATGGCGTTAGCCCAAAGAGCTCCAAGCTGAGTACATGGCTTGAAAGCCAAGGATCATCCAGCCATCATCTCGTGGCCACTAAGGGGTCTTACCACGCCTGGGCCTTGCTTCTCCTCTTTGTTTGCCCTGCTGCAGTGACAGGTCAATAGAACAGAGTGAGGATGTGGTGTAAATAAGAATGTTTAAACCTTGGGAAGGCAATAAATTTAACTGTGTATTACCTCAGCTGTATAACTTCATCCTGTGACTCCTGCATCTGATCCAACAATTCATGATTGAAGCACTACTTGTCTTTGGGAAAGCAATATAATTAAAGCAAATTAATCCTTTAAAGGTAAAGCCTTCTTTTTTTCTTTTCTTTGCCAAGGTTAGAATTGATATTAATTTTCTTATATTCCTAGTCTTTGGACTCTTTAAGATGTTGTGAATCGTAGGGCTTGTCTGAACAGAAAATTTATTGTACAACCTGGAGTGTGAAGGTAAAGCACAGTCACACTCTCAGTTATTGCCTGTCCTTTGAATGTATTGTTTGCAGATTTGCATGCAAGTGCAGTGCCAGCTGAAAAACATAAAAAGACCCCCCCAGCACCAAGGCTTCTGGTTATTAAACAGTTTCTTCTGGTTCTTAAATAATTTCTTACATTTTTCTTTGTTAAGGTGCAGCACAACCCACAGTACCAGGAGACCTTTGTCAAGGAAATGATCTCGTTTCTGACGCTCATCTCCCAAGTGCAGAATGACACCTCCCTGTGGCACCTGCTTTTGCTGGCCCCAGATGTGTTTCAGGACAACATGCAACTGCAAGACATCATTGATTTCCTTCAGAATCCAAGCAGGTAAAATGGAGAAAATGGCAGGAGAAGCACTGAAAGTCGGTGTGTTTGTGTATTGGCCTCTAAGGACACCACCTCTCCTCTTGAAGGAAGGGTGTTACCTTAAAAGCACGATTTGTTTGGAGAATGATGCAGCTCCACACTAACGCATCTCTAAAGGTGTCTGCAGACTGTGAGCAGTGTGTTGTTTTTCAGTGACTCTTGTGTCATTCTTTTAATGAGAACTTGATATAAACTCTTGAGTTTTCTCCCAGCCTGCTTAGAGGCATTGTCATGCCCTTGTGCAGATAAAAAGCTGGTGAGTCACAGCCACTGCCTTTGGTGGAAGAAAAGCCCTCATGGCTGGATAAAGAAAGCAGCTGGCTGCTTCTTTCCAGAAAAGCTCCGAGCCAAGCTCAGGTTGCTTTGGAACACCTCAAGCACTTGTAGGGGAGCCATAATGTTGTTTTTTAAAACTGATTGCCTAATCTCTACTGCTGGTTTAATCTTTCAAGACTGATCCCAAGAAAGCAGAGAAGAGGGAGCCTGGTTTCCTACCATGTGGGCTTTAACACATCTGACTTGAAGAAGAAAGTGCCAGTTATGCACTTGCTCAATCGTTATATGAAAAACAGAGCTGGCTTAAGTGCCTTATTTAACTGTGCTGAAATATTTGATGCAGTTTGCACCTAGGACAATACAAATTTCTAAAATAGGCTTAGGCTTGAAATCCCTTTCCTGATCTGTAGTTGGGCTAAACTCTCCCTGATCTCCAGAAGACTTGAATTACTCAAAATTAAGGGACTCTGTTCCAAGTAATCTTCTGGATGTGTGGCTGACCCTGCTATAAAATATTCAGGATAGTCCAGTTGTTACAGCACATGGAGGGCACCAAGAAACTGAGTGTCTTCAGACTGCTTTTTGTTTTTATCTTGCATACAACTGCTGTTGAGTAAAGATGTCAAAAGAAGTTGTGGAAGCTTTGCCACTTTGATTGCACCCAGGCTGAGGGACTCACTTTTGATCACTGGTGTGTTGTCAAGGCACTTAAAAACCTGTACATTTAATATCAAGGTAATTTTCCATGCTGCGTTGTGAGACCCATGTGTAAGTTGTAATGTCCTTATCCTTAAAGGAGTCAGTAGCAGTGTGGCAAGAATTGTAATTTTATTCAGAAGCGTTTTGTTCATGCTGCTGTTTCAGTCACAGGATTATTGCATTTGTTTGCGTTTACTAGCTCGCAGAACCCAGTCTGAGAACCAGCCCTGTTTGAGTGCCCCAGGAGAATTAATATTTACTGTGCTCTCTGCTTTGCTCTACAGCTGCAGAGCTGGGCAAAGTTATCATAGGCACGACAAAGAGGCACATAGAATTTCATCACCAGAACTGTGCAGTGCTTTTATGCCTGGCATCTGGCACTGTAAATGCATGAGTAAAGAGTTACTGCAAAGAGATTGCACAAATAGTACTTTTAATGGTGCTTACAAAAGCACATCTTAGCGAGCCTGGCCACGTCTCTTACTCAGGCAGGACTGAACTCCTAAAGACGTGCAGTACAGGGAATATTTTTTGTGGTAGAAATATGAAGGTATAGAAGAAAAGAACTTTTGCTCGTTGTGGCATGTGTATTAACCAAGTGATGATAAACACCACCACTGTGAAACAGTAACTTCCAAGTCATGAATCCTATAGGAAGTTTAGCAGCTAATTCTATTACTCACAAAAACCTGTTTTGCAGACTGATTTCACAAATGTTCCTGTTTGTTGCTGTAAGACAGTTTTTCAGCTGAGCACGTAAGCTGAGCTTTTTCTCTACAGCCAAAGTCTGCAGAAGCCCTGCAAGACTGAAATGAAAGGGCAGCAACAACACTTGTTTCCATGTTTGCTGCATTCTGATCTGCGTGATAGGCATCCGCTTTTGGCAAGCCTGTGCCTGCCTCCTCCTTGGCTCTGCCATTGCTCAGCTAAATACGTCATTTATAACTGAGTTTCTTCCCCTCTAAGACTCTTACAAGCACATCTGCAGGATGAAAATGACGAGCACCAAGCCCACGAAACCTGCATGGAGACGTTATGTTAAATTAGGAGAGAAGAGATCCCCAGTGCTCTGTTCTCAGTAGCAGCCTGTTTCTACAGATCAGGATGTATTTATTCATGCCACTGGCATCAGCCCAGCCAGGTTCTTTGTGTATCACCTGCAGAACTTCAGGCAGGTGAGAGAGAGATGGTGCATTTCAGTGACCCCAAGCCTACAGTGAAGAGCTGCTCTTTATACAGGAGAAGCAAAAGGGACTAATAATAAGTGAAGTTTTCAGCAACCTGCACACCTGAGCAGGCAGTCCTTAAATGAGTTCCTCTGTGCTACAATGTGCCTGATTATCAGTTTATTCCTTCCTAAGACTGAAAAACATTCCTTGCTTCTCTGTCAGCCTGGCTATTACAGCATAAAAGAGGAAGGAAGGAGAATTGGAAATGGCAACAGTTATTTGTGATTGCTTCTTCCTTCCACAGATTTTTTCCCCTTGGGATCCCTGCTCTCTGTGGAGCCTTGTCTCCTTGGTTCTTGGGTTTTTTAGGAGGAAATTCCCCTGAAGCAGTGAATCACATGGCTAGTGTGTCACCTGGGTGTTTTCTGAGACTTGCTGGCAGGATTTAAGTGGCCTGTAGATTGTACATAACTCTCTGAACAAGTGCACCTAATTAGTGCCCACATGTGTTTGTGCTAATATACCACCATGGCTTTCCAATCAAATCCCCTGGTGTTTGTATCGTGTGCATGATCAAACTGATAATTAAAAATAGGGGCAATGTCTTGTCTGTCAGACATTTTGAGAATGATTGGCTGTACTCCAGCTGTTTCCTATTAGGACATTTGTTCTATTTCTCCTCATAAACCTGTAACCACAATTTATTTTCCTTTTTCTCCCCCTCCTTTAGTGTTGTGCTGGCAGCTCAGAATGTCTCTGCATCTCTTGTGAGTGATGATAGATTCAAAACTGTTCAGAATGAGGTTACAGATCCTCCACATTCCCTGAACTGCTTGGAGCAAGGTAAGACTCCTCCATTGAGTCATATCTCTGCTGAAAACCTGTGGTGCTGAGGAGAAGCAAACTGCAGGCTAATAAGTAACCATACAGATTGCACAATGTTTGGGACTCAGCATAATGGATTCTTCTTTCAGCTTTTTACAAATGCGAATAAAATGCCTCATTTCAAACGGAAAAGTGAAAAAGCTTGGGTTTGTCAGTAGACAATGAATTAACATGAGGTTGCAGCCTCAGTGGAAATGGGGAGCAGTAATGTTTTACCTTCATTTGTTTTTTGGGGAGTGATGTCAAAATCTGCCTCTGGTTGTGGACTCTGTCAAACTCAGCTCAGTGTATCAAGGCAGGGGCTAGGGCTGGGCTGCACAATGAGCTGTTTACATCCAGATGAGCCATTCCTTTAAATCCCTGTCCCTTCCAGCAGAGACAGTCCTGGATATCCCCATCTACCTGGGGATCTGTGAACAGGTAAGGGAAAGGAACAGCAACTAAATGCTACAAGGGAGAGATAGGGAATGCTGTCCCTGCTCTACTTGTTTCATGGAGACTGTGGAAGTTGAGGTGGGTAAGAAGACAGATTAAGTGTGCAAGTTGGGAAAACATGGAGAAGTGGCTGGTGAGAGGACTGGACACAGGGATGAGTGTAAATGGCTGTGGGAGACATAAATGATGTTGCAGACAGAGCTTATGTGTGAGCAGTAAAAAGCAACCCTCAACGAAGGGAAAGAAACCATAATAAATACCTGGCCACCTTACCCTGCTTTACTGACAGCAAAGTGCTCCTAAAGCAGGAGGAGACCTCTGTTAGCATCCAGATCACAGGGGCATTGAATAGTTCCTGAGTGATTTCAGCATGGAAAATCATTTCTAGGATGCCAGGCAGCATCCTCGCTTCCGTCAAAAGGCCAGGAAGAGTTACACCCCAAAAGAACACTCAGATGTGTAACCAGGGTATTGTGGCTTGTGGTAGGAGCCTGACTTCATATGTGCATGTTATCCTGGATAGATTTGCCATTATAGCACTTCTCAGATTCCAAAATTACGTGATCTCTACTAATACACTCTTCACATTTTTGTTGTAGATAAAGAAAGAAGTTGGGTGACCAGATCTATTTGTAATTCCTTTGTTCACTGGAAAGACAATCAGATTTTAGTATCTGAATTGGAGGAAGTTCTAAGGTGAGACATTAGCTAAAGGGATATTGCTAACAGTGTAATTCAAATCTATGATCTTTGCTCTAAATCACCTCACATTTCCACTTGCATTGATTTCATATTCACTAAAACACTTTTTTGTTCCCCTCCAGAAAAATAAAGTCACCAGAGACTGGTGGAAAGCACTCCAAGAGGTCCATTAATTCAGATGATTTAGAAGCCATACAAAAGCATCTACATCGTTTAAAAGGCTTTGAGGAAAAAATGAATAGAAGTGAATTAAAAAGCTTAAATCTATTCAGAAATTTGAAGAATGAAACATTACAGAAATTGTATGCATTTCTTGAACTGGGAATGAATCCACATCATGATTATAAATTAAAGAAACCATATAATAAGGAAATAATTGATGAAATCTATAACTTCACATCACTGCAATTACAGAGTGACTTTAATGGGACTTCCATTTTCAATACAATGACCCAGTGGAAAGAAATTCAGAGGGCTTTAAAATTAGCTACAATGCTTCGGAATCCAGCTCTGCTAAACAATTCTAATTTTAGTACATTGCAAACTAAGGATGCTCTCAAAATGCTGCTCTCCACAAGCATGCCATCGCTTCTGGAAGGTCTCAGAGACCATTTGAGTGGAATGCAAGAAATCCCATCTGTGTTTTCTGATGATCTGCTTGAGCCTGAGTCCTACAGAAACTTCCCAGAGCAGCTCCTAGCTCTCCAGAAGATGTTTTTTAGAATGACAGGCACAAATGTAGGTTATCAGTACCTCCTGTTGCCTGTGTTTCAGCTGATGAGGGCTGTAGAGAAGTCCATGGGTGAGGCCTGGTGGGATGAGTTGAATGTCTACTGGCGCATTGGGGAGAAACTGAGATCCATGAAGTGGAATAACACAGCCATCGTCACCTATGGGCAGTTTTTGGAGGTGTTAAACAGCCATTTGCAAAAGCTGAATAACAATTCAAGTGGTGTCCTCAGTGAAGAATTGGATCAGCTGTCGGAATTTATAACAGCCATGTTTAAAGAGTTTGGGGAAAGCTCTGGAGTAGCCAATATCTCACAAGTCACTCAAGCCATCCAAAAGACGTTATACATATTAAAAGACTTACAGCTGAATTATAATGTCAATAGATTAAAATCTATAGATCTTTTCTTTAATTTTGACAACAAAACCTTTGAGAACTTGTCTGAACTTCTGAGAACAGGAATGAAAATCCTTCATTATACAAGTGTCAGTGAAGGTTCCAGGGAAGACATAATTAACCCCATCTATAATTTAACACATCTTCTACTGCAGGCGTTCAGCCAGTCTCCCTCACAGC